>VXBC01004666.1:53342-212799 GCA_013399945.1 Ploceus nigricollis | reverse complement strand
CCCATCCTGACGATGCGGTGATGGGTGCGCTCCTCTTCCAGTTCCTTTCCCATTGATGAGTTTAAATGTTCCAAGTTTTTTTGTTTCTTTACTTGTTTATGGTTATTTGTTTATGTTGTTTTGTTGTTTTTTTTTTTTTCTTTTCCTCGGAAAGTTGCAGCGCTGGAATCACGCGGTGGATGCTGGAGAACTTTACTTAAAGAAAAATAACCAAGGAAGATCAGCGTGGAAACTCGTGAGCAGCCGGGCGTGGGAAAAAAAAAGGTAATACACGCTCAAAAATGCATCTAAGCCCTTTGGTCTGCACTTTTAATTTGGTTTAAAGCAAAGTTTCCAGCTGGAGCTGTCTCATTTCCCATCCCGGACCCGTCCTGCTCAAAGGCATCGCCCCCAAGAGTCAACCCGGGATTGCTGCTGGGATTTCCCAGCTAATTCAGCTTTTCCTTAAATGAAGCATCCCTAAGGAACGTTTGGTATTCCGCAGGCTGTAATTACTGCGCCAGGTTCGATGGAAAGTGACCTTTGCTTGTGCCAAATGTGTTTTTATCCCGAGATGGCGAACTGCAGCTGAATATTGCAATATAAAATCCTAATGGAGCGAGATACGAGGCGCTTTTATTCTCGTGGCTGTGATTAAATCAATAATGCATCTGCCCCCTCTAATCTATTCAGCCGAGGAGGTTAAAAACAATCAGCGTTTTGTTTCACAAGAATTTTATATTAAAATGTACTTAAAGACGCGGCGAGGCTCCCAAATCACCTGGAGGAGCTTGGGTTCCACTCGTGCCGATGCCCCTGGGTTTATTTGTGTGGAAATCTGTTGGAGAAGCGGGCTGTGAATTTTTGGGTTGCTTTTCTGGCTCCATTTCACCTGCGACGGGGGGTGTTTAAGTGGCTGATTAAGTGCGAATCTTTTGGGGATGGGGAAGGTGCTTTACAGCCAGAGCCACGCAGAATCTGCATTACAACAGAGTTAAACGCTGGGGAAAAGAGTTGGAAATCTGGCTTTGAGTGTGTCCTGTCGACTAGTTCAGTATTTTGATAATTGAGGGGTTTAATTAGAAAAGATGAGATTAGATAGCGCCATGTGCCTTTTTATCTTTATTTTTGTTGACCCTGCTCTCGGTGTGTTGTGATTACTGAAGTTTGGAAGTTGGTGATGAGCATGGTGTGCACAGAGCTTGTTGCCAGAGGGATGCTCTAAAAGGTTTTAATAGATGAAAATCGTTGTTGTTGTCCCTAAAAGCACTTCTGGAGAGGGTCTGAATCAGGGACAAGCCCGACATTATGTCCATCCCCCCGAATTCCATCCCGTCTCCAGCACAGGTACAGGTGAGGCAGCAAAGTCCTGCTCAATTCTCAGTTCTTAGTTCTCAGTTCAGACTTAAGTTCCCATCAGTTTTTAGGGTGAATGGCTCTGAAAGGTTCACCTGCGGTGGAGGGATCAGGACAGAGCTTCCTTGGTCTCTCTGCCATCCCAAATTCTGCTCCACACCTCCTGGGATGGCACCTGGCCCCAAACCTGGCCGTGCAAAGCCCCCTGCGCTGCTCTCTCCGGTATTTTTAGCTTTATATTGAAGTGCTGGCTGCATAAATCCTGCTTAAAAAATATTTTAGCAAATTAAAACGTCATCTCTGTGTAAGCCTGTTAGGCTGGGCTGTCACTTGTGAGATTAATTATTGCATAAACAGGGGCTGGGCCGGGGGGTTCGCCTCGGGTGACCCCGGGCGAGTCAAACCTGAATCGTTAAGAAGGACAATGACTCACAGCATTAATCTAAAGTAAATAACCCTCCTTTTAATCTCACTAAAAGGGAATCTGCACCTTCTCCCCAGCTCTGATGTCACTGCTGGAATCCTAAAGCAAAGATGCTTTTGCCAAAACCTTGCAGAAGTTGAGAGGGTTGGGGAGAATTCGTCGTGCTCGTTTTTTAATTTGGAATTTCTGCGTTTTCAGCTAAGTGTTTTGATTGGAATTCATTGAGATGGAACAAGTTTTATTACACAGACAACTGTGTGATTCTTTTATAACGTGAGATATTACAAGAGATCTTACAACAGAGGGAATGTTGCAGTATTTTAATCAGCATTTCCTTCCTTCATTTGGAAAAGTAGCCAAGGAAAGACTCATTCCAGCAGCCCAAAACATTGTGCTGGTGGAGATGGCAAAGGGGATGAACCCCAGGGACATTCCTGTTCTGTTGATTTCAAAGAATATATACATATATCTGTGTATGTATATATTTAAACACATATTTTTGCAGCAAGGACACAGAAAAATCACGATTTTGATCACTCCAAATTAAAAACAAACAAAACATTAGACAATATGTTGTTTTAAGGGTTTCTTCTCTGAAGCACAGATGCTGTAGCAATAGAGAAGGACCAGAAGTACAATCTTTGTCTTCAAAGGCATTAAATAAAAGATGTTGAATAGCTTCATTTGTGCTCTCTCCCCATAACTACAGGAAATAATTAAAATTACATCACACCTGCATATCCTTCTACTCAGCTGCTCTGAAATATATTTGCAAACATGAGAAGGAGAGCACAATTTGCCATTTTAATCTGGAGCCCAATCAAGTCCAGCTCTCTGTGGCCTGAGTTTAGTTGGGGATTTGTCTGCAGACCGTAAGAGGCACAAAAGGCACCCCCACAAAATGGGAACTGGGGATCCCACAGGGCACTTTTATTTAGGATTCACTGCCCAGCCTGGCTGGGGGTGCCTGTGGCACGTCCCAAATGAGTCCAGGATTGATTCCTTGTGCCTCATCCCATTGGGAAGAGGGAGGGAGGCTCCATCCAACACCACCAGCACCAAGAGTCACCCTCAGGTCAGGAATTCTGTGCAGAATTCCCAGAATTCAGAAAGGCAACTTCCGTGGAGGAGCTTGGGTGGAAACTGGATTAATTTACAATGAGGCTCTCCAGGGCCTTGTTTTTAGGATGTGTTTGATATTGGAATAACTCAGGGAGGCTGTAGCTGATCACATCATATTCAAACATTATTCCCCACTAATAAAATCACTGAGTTCAGCTCCCTGCTTCAGGCACAGCTGATAAAATCAGTCGCTGGCTTTTAGCTCAAACATGTCTTATTTTGATATTTCCTGTGGAAAACAGTTAATTTATTAAAGGAGGTAAAAACCCTCCTAGTGCAGTAGTCAGAGCTTTTCTTGAGCAACGCTTTGGGGATCCTGAAAAGCTGTTCAGAAATAAGTATTTTTGGAGCTAAGTGAATAATCTAATGATTACAAAATCCAGTTTAGCTCTTGGCAGCTGTGTTCAGTCGTTATCCTGCCTTCCTTTGTCACACACCCTGAGATCCTGGGGAAGCTCTGATGGGCTGCTTTATTTATTAAGCATTTATTAAAATGAAGCAGCTTGAAATTTCTGAAGTTCTATCTAAAAGGAAGATGAGCAGGCTGTGTTTGCAGAAAGGGATGGGATAAAGCTGAGCAACAAAGAGGGAATAATCTAATGGAAAGATTTTGGACAGAATTTATTCTCTAATTACTGCATTGAGTGTTTACTGCTTCTTGTTTCAAATTATTGTGCCCAACTCTTTCATTGCAATACAGCTGAGAAGTGCAGACTTGGAAAGAGAAATATTTCCAGAAAGTAGGAGCTGCCCCTTATTGACTTTTGTATTTAAATAAAAACACTCCCACTAATCTGTGGCAGAAAAACAAGCAAACAAATAAACACCAAACCAAGCAAAAAAATCCAAACATGTTTTCAAACAATGTTTCTGTCAAGTAAGAAAACATGATTGTATCTAGCTGAAGTGAACTCTTCCTGCTGCTACTTTGATGGCTGAGGCAAAATCTGCTTTACAAATAATGTATTTCCCACGAAAAGTTTACGTTTTTGTAAATAATGCCATTATTTTTATGCTGGAGAAAACCCCCAGTAAGAGAGAAGCAACACAGCCCAGCAGGAGGGACAGGCAGGGGGGAGGTAATGGATTCTTTAACTGAAAGAAAACTTCCAGCCTGTGATTCAAGGAATAAAAATAAATAGGAGGCTTTATTTTATCTCACACAGTTGTGGAGAATTGAGTGTTTTGATGGATTTAAAGCAATGTCTGTCCTTATGCTAATACAGAATAATTCCTTTCCTGTACCATGGCCCTGTGGAATTGTTCTCCAGGGAAGTAAGAAAGGTTTTAACCAGGGAAAGAAAGTCTTTCTGTGCAGTCCTAGCACTGAATAAAGGAGTTTTTACAATGATATTTGCTTTTATTTCTCAGGACAGAGTAGTGGAGGCACTGACAGGTCTGAATCCTGACAAAATCACAGGAAAACAGTGCTGGGAGACCTTGGGTTGGTGCTGGTGGCAACCACTGGCTCAGGGCTTTACTGTTGGCTCTTGATAACTTTTCCAGAATAAACATTGATGTGATAAGAGCTACACAAAACTTCTAATTCCTAAAACTTCCAGAGCTTGGGGTGAGGAGAAGGAATGAGAACAACTGAGAAATTGATTATTTTATTTTAAAAAAAATTAAAAAAAGAAATTTAACTCTCGGGAATGTCTTTGTGGCTGAGCCTGTGAGGTGCCAACATCCAACCTATCCCAAAGGAATGACATCAGCAGGGATTGCAGAGCAGGAATTCCACAGGGTCTTTGTTTTTTTGGACTTGCAATGATGCCTGGAACAGTGGGAAGGAGCCACTTTTCCTACATAAACGAGATCTGTTGCTGCAGTAGAGAAATTTCCAGGGAAAGAGATTCCATTGACATATTTTGAGACTTCCTTAATCACTTTTTGTAATATCAGGCACTGCCCTTATTTGTGATAATTCCAAAAGCTGCCGAAGATTCATGGGTGGAATCTTGATCCAAGATTCCAAGTGACTCCAGTGATGTCAATATTTCATCCCTGGACTCATTTTTAATCCCTGGATTTTGCAAGGCTCCCAAGGAGCTGTATCCAATTTTGTGTCCTGGTGTTATAAACAGCTCCAAACTCCAGCCCAACATCCTGGAGAAACAAGTTCCATGTGGGAAAGTTAAACCCTTTCTGATGTGCTTTGCTCCAGGGGGGTTAATTTACCATTTTCTCCATCACACGATCACATTATATCATCAAAATCCTGAAAAGGAATTACCACTGGAGCTGGGAGTGGCAGCAGATACAGAAAATATCACTCTACAGTATTTCAGACAGGGAGAGTGCAGCTGGAAGAGGAAAACATTCACCTTGGCTTTACTATGGCAATTTGTTTTATTTTCTATTTCGTATTTGTTATTTTCTAGCAGTTGTTCAGACAAATATCTGTTCAAATGTTGAAGCTGATGTGAGCAGAGTAGCTCAAAGTAAAATTCAAGTTAGGACTTCAGTTTTGTGCTCAAGATATTTGTGTTAAATAAAATTTGCTTCCATTATCCAATCTTCATTGTCCACCTAGAACAGTGTGTTCTAGAAGTTGTCCTTATCTACTGGTGCCAGAATTCAGCATTCATCTTATTTTTATAAAAATTGGTGTGCTGGAAACCACAGATTGATAAAATAAGGCACGAGCATCTCACCCTCAGGGGTTCAAATTGTCCTTTGAGGGCCCAACCCCAATTCCTCCCAAATGTGGGTCCCTTCTCTGTCAAGATTCCAGAAAGTTTTTTTCAGTCCTTTATTGTTAGAAAGCTCTTTCTGATGGTTTTGTTTCTGTGTGAGCTTTGAAGAACACGGAGAGGCTTTGGTGTCTGTTCTGGAGCTGCCATTCCAGGAGGGCGTGGAATATTTGTTGAAAGCTCTGCCTGAACCCTCCTCTGCTGGGCTGGAGGGATTTCAGATTTCACATTAGGAAATGCTGGAGTAGGATTGAGGTAGAGACATTCCTGAGGTTCTGGCAGTGACAGAGGAAACCATGGCATTGTTTGGGTGGGAAAAGCCCTCAAAGATTGAGTCCAGTTGTTCCCCCAGCACTCCCAAGACCACCACAAAGCCAAGTGCCACATCTACACAGCTTTCAGTCCCTCCAGGAAGGAAGGAATACAAGGAATTTTGCTCTTAACAGGTGTTTTTGGCCACTTTTAGAAGTTTCTGAATCCCTTGGAGAGCTTTGGGTAGTCTCTGGTTACACCAGTTCAAAAGTTGCTTTAGCAGGATCCTTGAACTTGAGCTTTGTGGGTTTCCTCTCAACTCCATTTACCCTCAGATATATATTTTTTGTAACATACCAATATTCCCTCCTCTAATTTAAAGACCCACTGGAGAATGCTTGTGAACCTTTTAATCTATGAGGAACAACCCTGTTATCAAGTGTTATCTGAAGGTCTGGAAACTCACCATGATAAAAGCGTTCCTGTCTGACTGGAATCTGAATCCATAATTTAAAAGGTGCTGGGTTTATAATTTCAGTAAATGAAAAATAATAGAATACACTAATTAACAATTCCTCATGGCCTTTCACTGTAAGAAACGACATTGAAAGCTTCCTAGTATTTGAATTTATTTCCTGACAGAACATTGGCAGCATTTAAAAGGTCTGGGGTGCTTTGAATTTCTGATTGGTTTGACAGCTTGACAGGGATCTGTAAACTGAAGGTGTTGGCACAGCTTGTGCTGCTGGCAGAGCAGGGACAAAGTTCAGGCTCCAGACCAGTCCCTGCTGGAGCACAGAGATGAAAAATTGCTCTGATAAATGTTTGCACTGCAGGAGGATAAAAGGTCCTGCTCCCAAAAATAAGAGGATCTGGTCCAAAAAGGATTCAAACCAATGGAAAGGTTTCTGTTAATTCTGGTGGCTGTTCAATCAATCACTTTTTTCACATGTATCCCATTTTATGGCATATTGGGTTTGTGTTTGAGGTTTATCCAGAGCTAAAACCCCATGATCTACATCAAAAGGAGAGATTTCACCAACATTAAAGAGGCAGCAATGCTTAACAAGATGAAGCAGGTAGACAGAGTGATTTATATTCTGTAATCACATAAAATGGGCTGAACATCCAATCTGAGTGTCCTTTTCCCCTCTTTCTCAATCTCACAAATTCATATTTTCTATTCACACCAAAATCTCAAAGCAAAATATTTTAATTTTATTGCAATTTCTCTTTCACACAGCTGAAGCACAACTCTGCCTGCAACAGGGCCACTTCAGCTGGCCAAATTTGCAATTTCAAAGCAAAGAACCTGATTTTCAAAGATGGTTGGTTTCACCATCTTCTGCTGGGATCTCCACGAACCTAGAAATAATTAAACAGGGCAGCTGAGCATGAAGCACCACACCTGCAAAGTTTGTTAGCCATGAAAATTTCCAGTTGTTTCCCTTGCAGAGCTGTATTTTACCCATTAAACCAAGCCCACATTCCATTACGAAACCATAAATTTTCATGGCTTGCAAACTTTGTGGGGGTGGCGTTCGGCGCTCAATTGCGCCGCTTAATTATTTCTGGGATTTTTCTCCCCCAGCCTTGCAGGACTCTTGGAAGCCGCACACGTGGGCAGTAAAAGCCCTTTTAGAGGAAAAAGGTGGAAATATTCTGGTTAAAATCACTAAATCACAGGGTGTTTTTTTTTTTTACAATGCTCTATTTTTAGCTAAGCTCTGGGAATGTTGGCAAGGCAGCGAAGCTCTGCAGGGTGTAGAGGAATCCTTTCCGAGGGGAAGCACTGGAATGAAGAGGTGTTAAGAGCCACTCCACCAACTGAGCTGTCTGCTTGGCTTCTGACTCCTGAGAGGTGGTAGAACCATTCTCAGCAGCTTCGGGCACCTCTTGCTCTCAGTGTTCTCCTCCTGAAGTGTTTTCTCAGCTTCTCCCTCTCCCGGGGCTGTCCCTGAGAGCTCCCCAGCAGGGAAAGCTGAGCTGAGATGTGCTCCTGGAAGCTGCTGCCCAGCCCAAGCACTTCTCAAGAGCACAATCCTAAGATTTTGGCTCGTGATCAACTGAATATCCAGGGGAAAACATGGAAAAATGGCCCAAAATCACCTGGTGAGGTCCCTCCCAGCCTCATTAATTTTTGACACTGTGTCAGAGAGACAGAGAATAAATATTTTTAGTGTGTGACCCATCTGACACAGTCAAATGCTGACTCCTGTATTTGCTGTGATTGCCAAAGCCTCAGCAACTTCATATAGAACTTCATCGTTTTTCCTGTATTTTTTTAAGCTAATAAAGTTTAATTTGCTCTATTTTAGCAGCCTGGGAAGCAGATGCAAACAGAGATCCGTACCTGTTCTCTCAGCATTAGCTGTGACTCCTCAATTTGTGTCAGTCATGTCCCATTTGATGTGATTTATCCACAAAAAAAGCCACTGGTGCAACTGAAAATAGAATCAGTGTCCTAAATCCCAGCCCTGTCCCTATCCCAAAAGATTCAGACTCGGGGACAGGGATGCTCAGCATTTAAGGACATGGCAAAACCTCACCTGCAGCCCTGAAAAACGGGGATTTTATGGTGAGGAAAATGGAGGTCACTGGAAATGTGCCATATGGAAAATGCTGTTTGTGTGCTGGGTTCTGCTGCCTCACACAGCCCTCAGCCTTCCATTAGGCTAATGCAGAACAATATTAATGAGGGAATCAAGGTGTAATGTTCTTGCAAGGATGCTGACAGGAGGGAGCCCGAGTTTTAAGCAGGGATTGCTTGCTTTAGCATTATCTCCATTGCTGTTAAACATGCTCTACATTTTCTGGGCAAATATCATTTGGAATTAATTGAATGGAAAAGAGGATGTTCAGAAAATGCATCTTCAGAGCTGTTGAAGTATGACTTTCTAATCAAACTGAGTGATTGTAAACATAAATTAGTTCTTGTTCTTCCTGCTGACTTGGAAAGGGAGAAATGTGAACGCTTCGAGGTTAAAATCTTTTTCTCCTGAGCTTGCAGTTTCAAACCTTGTAGATGTTTTGCTGGTCTGGTTGAACCATTATGTAATGATTATTACTGGAATGTTACTTGAAGCACAGACTCTCTGTATACAAATTGATTTTTTTTTTAAGCTTTTGCTATATTCCATCATTCTCCATGTTCTCAAAATGTCATCTCGTGGCAAAATTCTTCTTGTCCTTCTATCTCCTTCCTCTGGGAGGAAATTTAAGGTGTCCTTAACAACAACTTCTGATATATTTTCTTCATAAGGAGTGACCTTCTTCTTTAGGACAGCAGTGAGCAAAACCACCAAGTGTACAGTTTCTCCATGCAATTTTTATTGGAAGTGAATAAAGCTTTGGAGTCTTGCAGGTCTTCAGCCTCTGTGGAGTTCTGAGAGAGGAAAAGAACATGATGTGGAGGTTCTGAGGCTCCTGTAGTCTAATTAGGTCTAAGCTGTAAAGCTGAATGATCTCATTTAATATCTACTGGATGGTCTGATTGGAGTTTGGGCTGGAGCTTGATGGGAGCAGAGGGAAATCTGAGCATCAATGCCTGGAAGGAAGGAAGGAACAGCATCCCAGGCATATTCAGGGATTTATACTGAAGTGCAATTCCTTTCATTTGCACAGTCCCAGTTACAGAAAGGGGAATTAAAAGAGCTTAAAAAGTAACTGCTGCATTCACAGAACACCATAAAACTCCCTGCAAGGTGTTTAAACCCCTCAGCCTGCAACACACAGGAGCAACGTGTGAAATGTTAGTGAATAAAAATAATGGGAAAATCAGACACCATCTTTGGGCAGTTTCAGACATTTCCCCTGATGTGCCCTGAGTGCCTCTGCATGTGGTGAACACACAGAAGTGGCAGTTCAAAGGGACCAACAGCACCATTTGGTTTAATAGAAAATACTTTTACTGGAAGTTCAGAAGACCACTCACTCTGAATTTTGATGTGGATGTCTGTCTGAAGTCTAAGGGTTTCTTTAAATGTGTAGTTTAGCAATAATTGTTATTCCCAACATAAAAAGACTGTAAAAACATGGTTGAACAAAAAAGAATGACTTTAAAGAATTGAGAGGGCAGTTTTCCATTTTGTTCTTTAAAAGAGAAAAACCAGATCCTTTTTCCACACTTCCTAATGGACAAATCAAATGAGAATGAGGTGGGCAGCAGCTGTAATCCACAGAATTCTCTGTTCACTGCTGAAAAACAAATTCATGCTCCTCTGTCCTGTGCTTGCTGTTTCTGTTTCTGTGCTTGGCAAGATCTGGGGCTCAGGCTGGGGGTCATATTTCCATTCCATGTCTGTAAGGTGGCTCTCAGTATTCATTAGCAGCCTCCAGATGTGTTTCACTTTGTTGCTGTTTTTTATTCAGAGTCTTAAAAGACGTGGTCTTCTTTTTGTTCTGGTTTTTCAGCCAATCTTACAGTCAGGTCTTTTTAGGGAGTTTAAGAGGGTTCTGAAGGTGCTTCTGACTCATGATTTTATTGCATAGGGGCTCCTAGAGATATTAAAAACAAGCTCAGGCTCTGGCAAGGGTTCATGTCAAAAACTGCCCAACAAATCCCAGTAGGAGAAAGCAGGAAAAAGTCTTTCCCCCTCCTTTAGGAATTTAGCAAGAACTAGTGTGACTATTACAGTACATCATGTCCTGGCTCTAATAATTCACTCCAGGGCCTCACCTCTGCCCAGACAGGGTCTGTGGGATGCTCTCGACCATCATTCTGCTTAAAGTGCTAGGAAATTCTGTCAGAAAAACCAAATTTTCTTCTGGTTTGAGCAATGTACTTAAAATGTGACTCTCTGGTAATTCGTGTTTGTTTAAAATCATTAAAATCTGTTTGTGCTTCAGCTTAGTCTTCTTTTTTCTGTTTTAGGAAGATCTGATTATCCAGTAGCTGTGCCACTAAATGGCAGTGGTGGCACTGCAGCACTGAGTTTTATTTATTTATTTTCATTATCTTAACATTGGGCAGCATCAGAGTCACCAGGGGCAGGATGTGTTCATTGCCTTTCTGAGCCTGGGTGAGAACTTGTGTCATTGTTGGGCTTGGCAGTGCTGGGAGAACAGCAGGACTTGAGCATCTCAGGGGGATTTCCCACCCTAAATGATCCCATGATTCTGTAATTGCCAAGTTGCACTAGAAATTGGAAAATTTGAAATAACAGAACTGTCTGAGAGCAAAATCTGCCACTGTCCTTTTCCTTTTAGTCCCCCACCATGGTGATTTTCCCCTTTCAAACCATTTTCTCACCCACTGACAATTCCCCAAAGATTAACCCCAGGCCTTTCTGTCCCTCAGACCCAGTGCAGGTCACTTTTCTGGAGCCTCTGTGAGTCCTGGGTGGTGTTTGAAACACAAACTGCCTTCTCTTTATCTCATTATCTTTATTCTCATGCAGCAACAAGGATATCACTCCCATCTTTGGGACAACCATCAAGGGGAGGCATTGTCTCTATCTCTTTGTGTCACGGCAGAGTGAAACAAAACAGCAGAATTTGCTGTTTACTAACAAGTCAAAACTCCTCATTTTGTCTACAACAAAATCAATGTCATCTCTTGGGCCCTGTTCCTGATAAGAGAATGCAAATGGGACAGAAAGTCAAGCACTGCTTCCCACAGACATCTTTGATGGATGCAGTTTAGAAACTTCTCAGCTGAAAGCTGCTTTACCCTTTGGAAAGAACAGGTGGGGTTTGCTTGGTTTAGGACAGTCAGTATTGGGGGTCCCCAACAAAACCCCTTTTACCCTTAATTCTCCTCCTCTCACCTTCCCTCCACACTGCTGTGGGACACCTGCAGATGTTGAGATGTGGCAAATGGTAAAGGAAAAAAGCTTCACCTTTCCAAAAGAAATACCTGTCTCTGCTAATTAATGTGTTTAAATGCCCGGGTAAATGGTGTTGTTTGACCCTCCAGTAGAGGAACTAAAATCCCATTAACTCCAACAAGAGCTGCAAGGCTAAAGGGCCCATCTAAAGCCAAGGAGATGTTGTTAATTCCTTTTCCCCCCTCATTTTAATGGACATGAACATAAAAGAAAATTAAGCAGAGCTGGAAACTTAGAGAGTTTTGTCCTCCCTTCCTTAGAGAGGTCTGTCCACAACAGAAATTGGTGTAAGAGGGTGAGAGAGCTGAGGGTGTGGAGTAACCGAGGGGAGAGGGACAGCACAGCTCTCCCAGGGGTGAGGCATCTTAAAAATACCAATATTGTGGGTAATAGAAGTACAAGAACATCCTTAAAAAAACTGAGAGAATTCACCATTCTCCTGCATCAAAATGAACAGGATTTGGAGTAATTTAGGAGTAAGAGGAGTAAAACAGATTCAGAGAGACTGAGCCAGCTTCAGTTTGAGAACACAGAGACAAACTAAAGAAAATTCACCTGATAGTTCAGAACCAATCAACTCCCCTCATTCCTGCTTTCATTATTCCCAATAAATAATTCAGATTGTTTCAAATTCAGGTCATGAGTTTACTTTCAACAATTCCCAGCTTTCCTTTGGTAGGGGAGATCATAAATTATCCCCTGGACTGTTAATGTCACACAGAACTAACCAGACATAGAAGCATGTATGATATATTAAAGTTCCCCTGTACTGAAATAATGTTAATTATGAGGATTTCATTTGTTATTAGCGTGGCAATACGTAGTTCTACTGTATAACTGAAATTAATGGACTGTAAATTCTGACAGGTTGCTAACATCATCTTCAGTGCTTCTTAATTAGTCACGTGTTGTTTCTTTTTTGGCTGCTGTGTTTGTGTTACAGACTCTTTATTGCCATAAATCAGAGCTAGAAGGTCCAGCCCAAAGATTTAGGGACAGAATTAATTCTTTTGTGGAGATCATCTTTCAAAGGCAAGAATTTCTTTTACTTCCACAGGGACTGCAGCTAACAAAAGTAAGAACAAATATATTACAATTTGTTTTTAAAAAAGCAATAATGTGATTATTGGTATTGAATGAAAAATAGTATTTGGAAAATTTAAAAAATAATTGTATTCTTTTCAATTCCATGAGTGACTGCTTCAAAGGAAAACTGGAAAACACAGAGAATATAGAAAAGTTATTTCCAAACAGCTACAGTACAAAGCAAAATAAACCTGTCTGATTTAATTCCTGTTTGAAACACACTCTGATCTTCCATTTCTACAGGCAATAATGAGAAAATAATTAAAAATTATATGTATTATTAGTTCACTAAGGAATGTGGTGCTTTCAAACCCTGATGCTTGTGTTTATAATTGGAGTTGCTGAATTCTCTGGGACTTGGCTTTGGTAGGGAACTCCTAATCCTGGAAGAGCAAACAACTCTTTCTCTGCTGTGCTGGTTTTCCAGGGGTATTTTTATTTCTTAGAGAGGAAAAAACCCCAAAAAACAGCCAACTTAGAAAAACCCAACTCTGCTCTGCTTGGGAGCTGAAAGCTCTTTACTCCTGAAGCCTTTGGTCAGGGAGGACACCTGTGCCAGTGGATTGCTTTGGGGTGAAAACGAGAGGGATGAAAATTCCTTCTGTCAAATGCCCCCCCGTGCAATTATAGAAAGAAATCAATCAGGGGAGAAATGCATCAAAAACTTTTGTGCAAAAGAATTGAGAGTGACAGATGGTCTGAGCCGGGAACATATGGATTTTGTCAGACAACAGGAAAAAAATACATAAGATCATGTTGTGGAAAAGTAGGTGTAACCTCTGTGTGTGTCACCTCAGAGGGAAAGGAGGCAGCAGAGTGTTTCAAAACTTATCATTTTTTCTTTGACAACGATTTAGAGAAAAGTGGAGGAGAAAATACTTGGTCCTCCACCTTTGTAACTTCCCAAGGAACGCTGGCGCCAGGAAAAACAGATGGCACACGGGTCTCTCCTGAAATGATAGTTATTCCTCTCCTGCCAGATCGCCGTGGTGTGCAAAATATATGGTGTAAGTCACCATCAGAAAACAAGCCATTAATTAATCACATCTCAGTGCTCAAGGATCAGGCAGGTGAGGCTGCCAGGCAGCTGCCTCCAAGAAACCTGGCTGGCAGAGCAGGAGAACAGGCACGGGGAGAGATCACTTCCCATCCCTGCCTGCAATGCAGGCATCCATCATTACAAGTAATCAAGCCTAAAAGTATTTGTCATGCCCAGGGCATGGAGCTGTTTGAGGTTCAGAGTATAAAGAGAACAGCAGCGCAACAAAAAAACGATCAGTCAAGTGGAAAAAGCAAAAAAAAAGGTGGAAAAAACAGATAGTAGAATAACAGAAACATTCTAATTAAATCCTTACTGTAATTAAATTCGGTGTGACGAGACAAACAGCACTTGCAGAGTGATTTTTGCTGTTGATGCTTTTGCTGTACAACATTCACGTGTTCTTTCTTCATGGCTATCACTCTTTTGGTGAAGTTCAAGCAGGAGCACCAACGCCACCTTCATTTTACTCCAGGATTTCCAGTGGCTGCAGCTCTCCAGGTGGTTTGAAATCAGGGCTTTCCAGGGAAAGCAGGACATGCCCTTCACCAAAGCAGAGACCAAGACACTTCTCATCTTCCCCACTCTTCCATTGCCACTCATCACTACAAGCAGAGCACAGTAGGCTTGGCTGCAAATCAGGAATTTGCTAATAGCAGCATAATTAAAATGAGAATTCCTTGAAGATCACTTTAAAGGTACCTTTGGCAGTAACTGTTCCTAATTAAACGGAACAAGTCTATTGAAAAAGAGTAGGTTTAGAAGGGATATTAGGAGAAAATCGTTCCCTGTGAGGGTGGGCAGCCCCTGGCACAGGGTGCCCAGAGCAGCTGGGGCTGCCCCTGGATCCCTGGCAGTGCCCAAGGCCAGGCTGGACACTGGGGCTTGGAGCAGCCTGGGACAGTGGAAGTTGTCCCTGCCATGGCAGGGAGTGGCACTTGATGATCTTTAATGTCCCTTCAACCCAAACTTGTGGTTTTATGAACCTCAGAGTGGCTGTGGCAGGCAGAATGGGGTTAGAAGAATATCTGTCTCACGGGGAAACAATTTCATGAGTGAGCAGAAATTAGTTTCCCTTCATTTTGTTCAGACTTAACCAGAAATTAAAACGACGTCGAGCACTCGAGAAATATAAGCTCGTTATAATGAACAGATGGCAGCTCAGTGAAGATTGGTGTGAAGAAGATCACCAGTCCTTTTGTTTACAACACATACATGTCCTGTTTTGTTTTAATTATAGTGTTGTTTTTCCACCCAGGCTATTCACTTAACCAAACAGCAAAAACACCCCCCCTCCACCACTGTGTTTATGTCAGCAAAGCTAATAAGCAATCCACAAGCTGGAACAGGGGGAAGCAAATGCTCATGAATACTGAGAACTCTCTGATAGATGTAGTGTCTGCCTGTGTTGTCTGGATCCATCTTGATGTCCCCTGTGAAGTCAAAGGAAGCAAGAAAGAAAATCATCTTCAATTGCTGTCTGGCCAGGAGCTCAGGGCTTTGCTACCTGGTTTTATGTTAGGCTTTGTTAAATCCATTTAAGAGTCTTATGTTCATGAGACTGAAATATATAAGGGAGGAAAACCCAAATGCTTTCCCTTTTGTCAGAGGCTGGAGGTTTAAGAGAGGATTTAAGCACTTTCTAACTCTTTTATTGTCTTGTATACTTTGCACTGTAAATGGCAACGTTTAATTACAGGTAATAAACACAGAAGCCCGTAATAGGATTATCAAGAGCAGCTTTCAGTGCCTGGTGCTGCCTGGTGGAACAGGGAAAGGTGCAATATCTGACTGGAGGGTCCCAGAACATGGAAAAATCACCATGGCTGGGTCTAAAGGGTGTGTTCTTGGCAAGAAAAAACTATTTCAGCTGTTCACTGAGCTTGGTTTGAGCCTGGTTTGTGAGAACCTTGTGCTGCTTCCCATGGCTGTGACACCCTCTAGTGACACAGAGTCTGTGATTCAAGGATTTGTCATTCTGTGCCAGCAGCTGCTGGGACACGGGCTGGGGACACGAGGGTGTGTGCCACTGCCCAGCCCAATGCCCACCCTCCAAGTGCCACCAGCACCTGGGGCTGAGCACAGAAAAAATAACCTACAAAAATACCATCAGCAGGTTAAAACTTGCAGTAAATTCGAGAATAAATCAGGTGAAAGCCATACCTTTCCAGAACCTTGGTTTCCTTTTTTAAATTCTTTTCTTAATACAATGCCCAGTTAAAAAAAAAAAAATAGAAAAAGAAAAAATAAACCTGTCAATCTTCTACTTAATTTCTAACTTTTCTCAGTGTTTTATAATAAACCCCTGAGCTATTGCAGCCTAGAAATACCCAAATTTTAATAGCCCTGCACCTCAGCTGTCAGCTGCTAATACTCTTCAGTCAGTCAGTATTAAGCAAGGTTTAACAATGTTCTCTCACATAAAAAAAGCCCAAGTAAATTACTGGTTATGTTTGACTTAAACCACCATCCCTTGCTGAAACAAAAATGTGGACTCACCGGAGTTCTTACCATGATAAACTTCGGGTAGTACATTATATATTACTGAAATTAAAATAATTTAATGCTTCAGAGGAGCCCTGGGAGCCTGCAGAGTTGCAGGACTCGTTTCTGTCAGCATTACTGTCAGCACTATACACACAGCACCCTGTGCCTGCGCCGTATTTCACCCTGGGCTTCTGCTCCCCTCACTGAACTGAGGGACAGAGCCCATAAAATTAACTCATACTTACTCTAATCTCTGCCTCCAGACCTTGTGGAGGTTGTAATCGAAGGCCAGGTGAGAAATGGTTTGGTTTTCATGCCCTTTCTGACTGCTGGGCAGCAGTTTGGGGGAGCACAAACGCCAGCCTTGCTGGGGAAAGGTGCAGTGGGTGCTGATTCAGAAACTGAGGCACAGGATTTTGACATTGATGACAAAAACATGCTCTAATTCCTACTGCCACTGTGGAATGATTGTTCTCAGAGTATTTAGCATTTCCCAGGGCTGTGGGAATAATTTTAGTGTGCTTCAGCTGCTCTGTTCTTCTGAAATACGACCTCAGACGTGAAGCTGGGAACATGTAAAATACAGGGTACATACTCAGAGCCATCTTTCAAAACTTAGTTCCAGTGATTTACTTGTCATCACACAGTTAATCTGAGTTCCTTCAGCTGTCTCCCTCACAGAGCAAACCTTCCTCCTCCAAAAATCCCCTGCTTTTGGGATGTTTCTTAGGCCTCATGGCCAAGCTCATGCGTTTCTATGATTGGGTTTGGTCAAACACAGCTCCCTGGTTTTGACACTGAATTAAACTTCTCTGGGGTACATCAGACCAGCTGTATATCCACAGCTGTAGGGGAAAAGTGTTTTTACCTCTATACCCTCTGAGCTCTCAGGTGTCTGAGGTGTAGGACCATGGTGATGTGGTGAACTGGTGAAGCTGAAGGCAAAGATTCTCTATTATTCATTTTGCAAACAGATTCTTGCTGTAAGAAGCCTTCAAGATTAATTCATGTGTTGATTACTCCCAAAAATAAGAAATGGATCACTTATAGTGCTGACTTACGGGCAATGTTGGGGAAGAAAACCCAGCCAAGTTGCTCTTTATGTTGCAATATTCCTTAAAAGTCTCATCAATTTGTGGGGGGAAAAAAGGTTTGGTTGTGAATATTGGGGACATAAAACTGGATCTTTCTGTCAGTGACTTTCAGTGGACAATGAGAGATGTGCAGGTTTTTTTCAGGGTACCAACAGCAAACATTCCTCATCAAAAGCTCTGTTTTCCACCAGAGCTCAGCCAGTTACTCAATTCAATCACCCCTTTGGCACTTCCCACAGAGAAGACTTGAAATGACCCTTCAGCTTTGTCCCCGTGGCTCTCAAAGCCTTTCCACACTTCCAGGCTGCTGTTTGCAGTGTCAGATGAGGAAAACAAGCTTTGGTGAGGTCATCTCTCATTGAAGTGCTGGTTTTAGTGGAGGCACAGCACTTGACCTGCTTTATTCTCTCAGCTGCTGCCTTCCCTGCCCTGCTTTGGTGAGCTGGTGTGAGGCCATCACGTGAGGCTTTACAAGAGCCAGCCAGCCTGGCAGATCTTTAGCAAAAATCCCAGGAACTCCTATTAAAAGCTTGCTTAGCTCTCTTGCTCCTCAACAACATCACAGTCCAAGCCTGCTGCTGTTCTGTATTGATTTCTGCCTCAAAGTGTGAAAGCTGTGATTCCTCCTTGCCCACCTGCCTTTGTGGGCCCTCACACTCGTGTCTGACCCTGCAGAGTGACACACCTGCTGTCACCTGAGACTTTTAATGAAATTTTCTGCTTGCTTAGCCACACACAGTAAATAACTTCAGGTTTTACACCCTGGGACCTCCAAAAATCCAGACCAATGTGGCCTTTGAGATTTCACTGAAGTGAAATCCTATGAGTGTTGCAGCTGTTGGGAGCAGGAGAGATGCTGTCCTAAAGGGAACAAATGAGGAAAATGTTTATGATACATCCCTGTTTCCACCTCAGCAGCTTAAAATATCTGGATGGAGCATGAATTAGTAAATAAAGAAGACAAAATATTCAGTATTATTAAAGCTTTCATTAAAAAAGAAGAAAAAAGATCACTTTTTCCAATGTGGCATGACAGCCATAGGATTAAGTGTGATTTTTGATTTTTTTTGATATTTGCATAAAACCAACTGAACAGTTGGCTGGGTTAAGCCATGTAACTGTGGCAGTATTGCTGGAGACAACAATAATCACTATGGAGATTAAACCATTTTGTTAGATGAGTGTTTAACCTGCTACAGCCCATTCTGAATTGGTGAATTGAAGCAGACTTTATGAGGAGTCATTAGAAAATGAATAAATAGGTATGGGGAGGCCTGAGGTGATGCTGCTGCATTGATCCCTGCTGCTGCTGGCATAATAATGTCACTAAAGCATCCAGTGTAGATCAGGCCTAAAAAATATTGCTAAATTGGAAAATTGATGTGGTGAAATGGTGCTAAATGTTCATTACAGAGCCAGAAAGTGCTGGGACCAGAACCCACATGCCCTGGGCTGGTCCCTGCAGGAAAGGGAGGATTNGGAGCAGCCTGGGACAGTGGGAGGTGTCCCTGCCATGGCAGGGGTGGCACTGGGTGGGATTTAAGATCCTCCCAACCCAAACCATTCTAGGATTCTGTGTTATATTGTGAATCAATACCAGGCAGTGGAGCACCTTCACAGCTTGAGGGACTTTGACTTTGGCTTTTGTTTATAATCTTACATTCTGGTGAGATTTTGAGCCCCCCCAGTGGTGACACTAAAGAGAGATTTTTCTGACTTGATAAAAATTGGATCAGCACAGCATTTTGCTTTAAGCTGCACCAACCCAATTTTTCTGGCACTTCTGGAAAAAATCAGTGTACAATAATGATGGGTTTTACTAAGTGTAGTTATCTGCTTGTGTAGCCCCTCCCACATGAATAACTTTGCATTCCTACCCATCTAGATGACATTAAAAGCATATTAATGCATTGTTTTTACCCTGTAAGAAACAGAGAATGTCAAAGGAGACCTGAACTATTTATTTTCATAAACGCACTTTTCTTGCTCTCGGAATGTAGCATTTCACAAGCCTCAATTTTCTCCCCAGTCACAAGTAGTAAATAACTTAACTGTATCACATTATAGCCATTTAACAAATATTCCCAGACCAGCAGCAACATTTAGCTCTGTGAAATAGATTTGTTCTGGATATAAAGCGGGGAGAGCAGGATACACATTCCTTGGCCCTTGTGGACTGACGTGATGGAGCCGTGTGAGATGACTTGAATTAAGATGGAGCGTGTGCAGAACGAGTATCCCCCGGACAGGGATGTTTATACACATTTCCTCCCAACCTCCCCTTTTCCCTCCCTCCCAAATGCAGCTTATTATGCCTGTTTTCCCCCCCTGATAAGTGGATTTTAAAGTTATGTCGCCGTTTTCTCACTCCCGGATAAATGTGTGTAATATATCTCTCATAAAATGTTACTACACAGATGGGACTGAGAAAAGTTTTTTTTTCTTCCCCCAGTTTATGGAGCCACCGTTGGTAATATCTACCACTTATGAATAATAAAAGAAAACGGCCTTTGGCGAGTTTTGGAGTTTTGTTTTGCTTTCTGTGGGAATCCTTGAAGGAAAGGAAAGCTCCAAAATCAAAGGATCAAAGGCTGTGCTACACAATTTCCTCAGGTGCAGTCACAGCCAGCCCTGATTCACATGGGTGATATCTCTGGCATGTGCAGCAAATCCTTTTCTTGTCTCTTTTCTTTTTGCTACCACTCTTTTACCAACAGCAAATCTCAGCTGCAGTCAGCTCTCAATCTGTATTTTTAATGAGTAAACAGAGATAAGCTTGGGTACTACTTTTATTTGGTGTGATGAATGTGCCATAAATCCTCGTCTCTCTTTGGGGTGGCAAGTGAAAGAAGGTATTGCTAATAAATGGGAATCAACACAATCTGGAGTAAAGACTGACCAGAGGAAGAGATGATAAAGAGATAAAGTTTCATTTTATTAGGAAATAAATGGTGGTGAAGGGTAATTGTTTCCCATATAACTGGAGCTGTAAAAAATGGGAAAATCTGACTGTTCTGGGCTATCAGTGCCTCAGGGAGATGCCAGGGGCTGTTCTGAGTGTCCTGTCCTGTTCAAATAGAATCATACAATCTCCTGAGTGGGAAGGGACCCACAGGGATCATCAAATCCAGCCCCTGGCCCTGCCCAGACACCCCACATCCCACCCTGGCCATCCATGGAGCACTTTCCAAAGGCTCCTGGAGCTCTGGCAGCCTCGGGGCTGTGCCCATTCCCTGGGGAGCCTTGGCAGTGCCCAGCACCCTCTGTGGGAAGAACCTTGGAATGTGTAAAGGCTGAAAACGTCCTTGGATATCTCACTCTGAGTATTAATGCTTCGGCAGGAAGGAAAATGCTAAAGGGACTGGGATTTACATCATAATTCTCAAGAACTGGTAATTTTTAAGACCAGGCAAATGGAGCTCTGGTCTAGTAAAAGGTGTCCCTGCCCATGGCAGAGTGGAACTGGAGGAACCTCAAGGTCAATTCCAACCCAAACCATTCCATCCTTCTGTGGTTCTTGGAACTGGAAAACGATGAACAGGAATTTTACAAAGAGTGCAAAAACACAGGAGCCAGACAGGAATTTCCTGCGGGCTCAGGAGACTTAAGCAAGTTTGAGATTTGGCCCAAAGTCTTCAGTTTCTAAAAGAAAAATGAAATATTTGCCTCATTGTGTCTTTGGCAGTGCTCAAAGTTGCTTTTGTTCATGTTTTGATTTACGGAGCGAGTCTCTATCAGGCATCTGCTGCTGGATGGATTAACAACACACAGTATTTATTTCTCAGCATGTGATGCAAACTTCTCAGCAAAAAGAGAGAGAATAACAGTGACTATAAATTGATGCAGTATTTCAAGTGACAAAAAACCTAAGTTCACTAATCAAACAGTAAATTATTAAAACATTCCTTTCACTTATCATAACAACAAAGGACAAGAGGCAAAATGATATATATTTCTGAAAAAAGAAAGATATTTATGTCTATATTTATATTGGCATGTTCTACTCCTAATTTACTGAGCATTGTCATGGAACCTGTGAGCAAATCCAAGTCATAACTCTGCAGAGATGGGATCTGTACCTGATTTTAAGCATATGAGTAACATGATTGACTCAAGTGGGCTTACCTGGAGGTTGAAAATTGTCTCGCAATTTCTTGTCATAGCTGGAGCCTTATTTTCTTCCTAATCCACAAGTAGATCAAATATCAAGCCTTCGTCTAATTTGATTTAATTAGTAAGTGGTGAAATGAATGGTGTCAATATGTGAGGTAAGAGGAGGGAGAGTTAAAAATATGGTACTTGAGACAGAAACCTGAGTGCTCTGACTGAGAATTCAGAGGGATTTGAAAAAGTGCAGCATGATGCTGTTGACTCCTGATTTATGTCTTGTTGGGGCTTGTCTGAAATGGACTTTCAGGACCAGGATTTACTCAGTTCTGTCCAAACAGTAAGGAAATCTTAAGCTACCATTAATTGAATACAAACAGAAAAAATAAATACCACAGATGAAATGACTTCTGCAAAGTTGAATGCTTGCTGCTGAGAGCTGTCTGATCAAGTAAAGACAATACAAGCCACTTGTTTATGTCATTTTTCTTCCAATAAAAGGAAACTAAACCTAATAACATCTATAAAATGACTGATGATGCAAAAATTCAGGTATATTTGTATATACACACGTGGGTGCAGGCAAACCTCAGCTCTTCATTCCGAGCTGGTTAAACTCTGACAGTTCCAGTCTGAAAACCATGTAATAATGGAAATGGAATGAATTAAATCCTCATCAGCCCAAGGACATTTGAACAAAAGATTTTCTCACAAGGCTCAGAGAGCACCTTATTCCTGAAAGGAGGTTGTGGACAGGTGGGGACTGGGCTTTTCTCCCAGGTAACAAGAGACAGGACAAGGGGAAACAGCCTCAGCACCACGGGAGGTTCAGGTTGGATATCAGGAAATAATCATCACTGGGAGTGTGGTTAAACATTGGAACAGGGAAGAGGTGGAATCACCATTCCTGGAAATGTTAAAACACCCCAAAGAAATGTGGTACTTCATGGTATGGTTTGGTGGCCATGGGGGTGTTTGGTCAAAGGTTGGACTTGATGATTTTGGGGGTCTTTTCCAGCCTTAATGATTCTGTGATTTTTCTGAAGGGAGCTGGGATGCTGGGCCACCTGTATCAATTATCCTGAAAATTTCTAATCATAAATTATACAAAAATGGGGTTAAACTTTCTGTCCTGAGCTTTTGTGCATTGTAACACTGAAGACCTCGAATGACAGCAAATGGCTTCATGGTGGGGGCAGAGTTTGGCTCCTGAAGGGGCAATGGATATTCATTTTTTTTTTCTTGCTTGGACTTTCAGTTGTCTGCTCTGTTTTAAAAATCTTGATATGAAATTGGTGAAGTAGAACCTCCCCTCTTCTTTACTAGCAAAGCTTTGAAACAAATCCCTGCCAGTGACTCAGTAAATAGAAATAACTTTATATTGAAGCTTCAGAACTGCAACCTGCTTTGTTGTTGCTTTACATATTTATAAACATCAACCCCAGCCCTGTGTGTTGGCCCTTTTTGAGCCCTTCTCTGGCACCCAGGGCACGAAGCCTTTTGATGCAGAATCATACTGGGCATGCCTGGAACTATTGATCCATGAGGAATCCAAGGAGGATTCCACCATCAGCTGAATCAAAGGAGTTCAGGCACTCACAAGAGAACTAATTGTGCTGCTTGATCTGAATTCTCTGTGTACAGAGCAGTGTGCAGAGCAGGGTGACTTTTCAGGATTTCTCGTAATCCACCTTCTCCATTCTGCTACAAATCATTTGTAGCAGTACAAAATTATTTTCAAGAAAGGCTCCCTACATTGTTTCTAGTCAGTCTTTAATCACCTTTATGTTTCCTGGACATCTCGATATAAATTTTCAGTCCTGAGAAGATTTATCTACTAAAGGTTCAGAGTTACTTGTATAATGAATTCCCATGTTCTTTAAAACTCCTAATCAATGAAGATACATTTCCAAAATGACTTCCCATAACACACCTTGTGTGCTGCTGGCTCCTGAGAGATCCTGGAGATTTATGGCAAACATCATTTTCAGACTTCACAAACTTCCAAAGTTACAGATTGCCTTTGGAGAGAGTTGTGCTCCAGTCTTGTTTCTTTCTTGTGGATAAACATAAGCAGAAGCCAGAGAATATTGCACCTGGCTTTGATAAATTCCATTCAAATTGAGCAGTAGTGAAAAGAACACAGAATTATTCCTTATTTTATTAATTTCTAGTCCAGCTAATAAGAAACAAATCTTCTTCCTACCAGCTACATTGTTTTGTTACCACAGTAGTGTTTTAACAGCATTTCTCTAAAATATTAACCAGAAATTGAACACTCAATTGACACATTAGGTTTTAATTCCAGACTAATTTTAAATTTCAAACCACAGGGATTATTTTTGGAGCCAAATCTACTCCTCTAGGTGGGTACAAGTGACTGTGAGAGTGACAGGAAAAAAGGACATGCTTCTCACATCCCATAATAGAGCTGACTTTTACTATGGAAACTTTTCCTTGACCTTGTACATCAGCAGTCTTTGTTTTAATGGAATTCATCATTACGGTGCCTCATTTTGCTGTTTCTAATTCAATTGAAAAGGCAATTTTCTTTGATGATGCATGTTATTTATTCACTGTAGAAAAGAAAGCAAACAACTATTTTGGGAAGCAGGTAGTTTTCCAAGAAACTGGGCACGAGGGATTCATTTACATGAGCAAAACAAATCTACTTCTGAAAGAGAAGTAAGATTAACTTTCCATAATTTTCTCAAAGCAATGCTGCTAAATTTAGTTCTGAAGGCTTTCAAGTTTCTGGAACTTTCATTTTATCATAAAGGGTCTTCAAGATCTATTCAAAGCAGAGTTAATTGCATCCTGCTTTTGTTTGTCACTGTGGAGAAGAGGGTTTTTACAGGACATTTACAGGACATTTAAGGTACTTATTCTCTACCAGAGAGTAGAGATCAGTGCAAATTAGAGTGAGTAAAGATATTTTTATTCATCAAAGTTCTAATGTTTTATCCGGACACATTTTTATTAAAGCTCCTCTAAACGATATTAAAGCCCTGCAGGCTTCTGGCTTCTCTGCAGTGGGAATTCTTACCTCTTGTGGTCTCAGGACCAACTCTGCAAGGGTTTCCAAGGCTGCAGCCAGTGCAGCTCCTTTTGGAGAAAGCCAGGGTTTGCTTTTCACTGCAGTGTGCAGTGTGGATCACCCGGCTCCAATGGGAGCAGAACACGATGGAATCGCTCTCTTGGAATAACAAAAGATATTAACTGGAGAGAATGACCCTGCGGGATGGACTCATTCTCAGTCGCTGCTGCAGTGCCTGTTTCTGTTCCTCACTCTTCCCGTGTGGTTGGACAGCTCCTGCTTCATATGCTTCATGAACAACGTGGGGCCGTGTAAAACCAGCAGGTTTTTAATCTTAGCCCACAAACTACAACTTCAATGTGCAAAGAGAACGAGCTTGAACTGCACAGAACTGAAATGCTGAAATCAGCATGTGCTGCTTTGAAAGGTATCTCATGATTTCATAGAATCCCAAAATCGTTTAGGTTAGGAGGAAACTTAAAGCTCATCCCATCCCACCCCCTGCCATGGCAGGGACACCTTCCACTGTCCCAGGCTGCTCTAAGTCCTGTCCGGCCTGGCCTTGGATATTTCCAGGTATCCAGGGGCAGCCACAGCTTCTCTGTGCCAGGGCCTCCCCACCCTCACAGGGAAGGTTTTTCCCCTAATATCTCATTTAAACCTACTCTCTTTCAGTTTCAAGCCAATTTCAGAGAATCCTGCATTCAAGGAGTTGGCAACACTGGAGATCCATTAACCTTCCTTCATCCCTCCTCCCTCTGGTCTCCATCCAGGTCTAGCAATGGAAGTAAAGGTCAAACAACACTTTTCTTCCCATCCTGGAAGGTGCCTGCCTAGGGAAAGTTCCTGTCTTTTACCCTCCTGCATTACCTCAAAGATCCACTTACATCCAACCTTGTAATATCAATAATAAAAGATCCAATTTGAGCTCACAGGAGCTCCTTGCAGAGGAATTATCCCTGAATCCAGGTGGTGGAATTGGGCTCAGAGGAAAGGCTGTGATCAAACCCTTCTCATGTCTCCATAAGCACTTTAAGTCCCACCACTGGTAACTGCAGGTGGAGGCTTTGCTCCCAAATTCCCTCTCCCACCCCAAAATTCCCTCTCCCACGCTGCCAGCTGTGACTGACAGCTCTGAAGCACAACAAGCCTTGCAAGGGTGAGTTGGGACGTGCAGGTGGAAGCAAGTAGGTCATGTTTCATTGAGAAAAGTACAACTCTGAATAGTGTGAGAATACATTAGCAGTCAGGTCAGGCCAGGAGCTAAAGCCTAGGAAGTGAGATGGAAGTGTGGTGCTGAGAGCAGCAACAGCCGCTCTTTCTCCGCTTGCTACGATCCTAATGAACGTACCAGCGGAAATGACGTGGAATTTTAAGCATGGAGAAACTGGTGCACGAAGAATATTCCTGGGAAAAGTACTTCTAGAAATACACAAGATGATGTAATGGAGAAATTTGCAGGTTATGGGGATTTTTGAAGGAATTTTGAATGAGTTAGAGATGGGACTTCTGAGTTTTTTAGATGATNCTTCTACCACTAAGTTTAGAAGCCTTTTCTAAGTCTCAGATCAAATCCTGTGTTTAATTCTAAGCTTTGGCTTAGGAGCCCAAAGTTCTGAGAGTTCCCTGCATTTCAGATTCCAACAGCAGGTTAATCCTGTGTGTCATCACTGGTGTTGTGTGTCCAGTTTTATAGACTTAGGCACAGACTCACTTAGAATTCTCCCTATTATCATTGTCTAAATACCTTTAAAATTCTATTTATTATTTCTCTATTTATTATTTCCAAGATTTTCTTGGAATTTTGTCAATTCTTTATGCTATTCCTTTTGCTGGAAGTGTTCAATCCCAAGCTGGATGGGCTTGGAGTGGAAGGTGTCCCTGACAAGGGGTGGAACTGGATGGACTTTGAGGTCCCATCCAACCCAAACCATTCTGGGATTCTATGGAAAACATTGTATAAAACCCTGTAGCAAAGCAATCCCTAGAAAGCATCAGAAAAGAGTAGCCTGATTATAGAGATCATGGAAACACTCCTCAGGGCAGCTTTGGAGAGGGGTTCACTGAGTTTTAAAATTATTTATTGGTATCATTTTTCATCATCCCAGTTATTTCACATTTAGCCAGCCAAAACCTGGTATTTTTAATTAAAACTGTTAATTAAATTCTTAATAAAAAATGTGGCATATGTGGAAATATGCTGATGCTTCAGCAGTTTGTACTGGAATGTTAAAAAAAATTAGCATTTCATAATTCCCTTCTGAACAGGAATTCCGATTTTCAGCTCTAATCAATACTTGCATGTTTTCAAAATCCTTCTTAAATTTATCTGAAAGAGCTGTGGAGGGATTTCTTTCCCAGGTAAAATGGTTAAATATTCAAGATATAAAATTTTCAGCTTTCTTGTGTTGGATTTGGTGCCTTTTGAGGTATTTTCCTGTTGGAAAAAAAAATCTATTCACTACAAAAATGTACTCAATTTTAGAAATTGGTTTTATGTCAAGGATTTAAATGGGTTTAATCGAGATTTATGTCAATGAAGGTGAAAGAGGAACCAGGAGAATCTTTGTAGAAGGATGTAAAAGGCTGAATTCTCCAGATGGAGAGTTACACTCCAAACCCTGCCCTGTTCAGCAGAGAGTGAAGCATTGAACAGAACAGATCATCTTAGGGTGGAACAAATCTCTCTGGAGGGTTTACTCATGTCTTCACCCAGAACAAAAGACTTTCACATTGTGGAGGAAACACATGAGGAGTTTAAGCTCCAAACATGTAATTGAGTGAAGTCAGGTGAAATTAATCCAAGTCATCATCTTTAGCCTGAAATCTGCTATTGTCTTGTTTCAGCAATAGACTCTTGGAGTTTCAAAGGATCACAGGATCACTGAGGCTGGAAAAGAGCTCTGAGATCATTGAATCCAAGCTGTGACCATCCCCTTTGGAGTTTCAAAGGATCACAGGATCACTGAGGCTGGAAAAGAGCTCTGAGATCATTGAATCCAAGCTGTGACCATCCCCTTTGGAGTTTCAAAGGATCACTGAGGCTGGAAAAGAGCTCTGAGATCATTGAATCCAAGCTGTGACCATCCCCTTTGGAGTTTCAAAGGGTCACAAAATGATTGAGGTTGGAAAAGCCCTCCCAGCCCATCCAGCCCAAGCTGTGCCCCATCCCCACCTTGTCCCCAGCCCAGAGCACTGAGTGCCACATCCAGGAATTCCCTGGACACCTCCAGGGATGGGGACTCCCAGTAGGATGCTGCTGTTACTCCCTTGATTCCAGGGGTTTACTCCTTGCCTACATCCAGACCCACCAGGAATCCAATTCCACCTTTCTAGCAGACCTTTCATTCTGCTCAATCTGACCTTTAGCTTCAGTTTTTCCAGCTCCTCTTACCTCTGTGTTGAAATACAGGTTTATGATTAGAGGACAACAGAAATGTTCAGGGAAATAGAAGCGCTGTCTCTAACCTTTGGTGCTCTGGTACCAAGAGGTTTTTAGACCTCCAGATGCTCTGTGACCTGTTTTAGAGGAAAAGTCCTACCTAAAATTCTTAATAAAGTTTGAATAAGCAGCGAGTTTGCAAAAAAAATCTTAAAAAAGCCTGGACCCTGGGAAATCTTCCCATCCCTAATTGGGATTCAGCAGTTCCTTCACTGTCAAACGTGTGATAAATGCCAAAGCAGCAAGAGCACGTTCTGCTCAGTGTGAAGTTAAAGGCATGTTTGCCTTTAGACCTCGGAATTTAAAATACAAGTTTCTAAGCCAGCCCTATTCTTTCTGCCTTGGTCTGAGAGAAAAATCTCAAGATTTTATTTTTTCCCTTTTTTCCCCCCACACACTATTAGCTTGTCTGCTGGGAACAAAAGCACAGCTTGTACACGAAGTGAAAAAAAAATATATCTTTTTTTGCTACCCTAAAGTGTGGGTTTTTAATAACACAGTATTGAAAGTTCAATGTCAGCAGCATTTCCTCTCCAGACGATCGAGAATTCAAACAATACACTGCACCTATTTGCGTATGTAACTGACAAAATGTCATATCATCTGTCCCAACAAAGGAAATGAAAGATTTGAACATTAATTTGTATTTTTTGAAACGAAAAATCTTCTGTGCTGCTCCCATTAACACGCAGAAAATGAAGAACTGAAGTTTTCCAGTGTTTTATTCAGCTTTTAGCTTCTTTTTTCTTTTAGTCAAAGAATATTGTGAAAATAAAATGAGAACATCAGAGGCTGATCTCCAGGTACTTAAACTTTTGTTATCCCTTATTCACCTTGTTAGAGGCAGCAAGAAGAAAAAAGAAAGACACAGATTCTCTTGTGTGAACGCCCTTTCTGAAGGCAGAGGACCCTTCCTGCGTCTGTTTTTCTGGGCATTTCTCCTCCTGTAGGAGAACCTCTGGTCAAAGAGAGAGTCCTCCCCAAATCCTCAGGAACAAAAGGTTAAAGGGAACCAGGTTCAAATCCAGGCTTTGTTAGTGGTGGAAGAGGTTTGACCTTGAATATTCTCCATCTCGGGTAAGAAAAACATGAGGTTTTCAGAGTCCTCTGGGTATCCAGAGGGAAAGAGAAAAAAGCAAACAACTCAACCACAGGCCTTGCTGGTATAAACCTCCCTATTCCCCTTCTCCATCTTTGCCCCATATTTTAAGAACATGTGCAAAAGAACTTCTCATTTTGTTGACTACAATCAGTATCTCTTGCTTAGCTTGAATTATCTGGTTTGACAAACTCTGGGAAAAATGCTATTTTGAGTCTGAAAAGTCTCACAGGAGCAGCGTCCTTAGGAGATGTTCTGTGGTTCTTGCGTTTAGTGTTGATCAGTCGCTGTCAGCACTGCTGAGCAATTTGGGCCACACAGGGCTGGAAAGCCTCAGCCAAGGTGTTCCCTCAGTGCAGGGCACCCAAAACCCCCCATTTTAATGCAAATTAAGAATGAAGACTGATTTCTATGGACTTGTAGCAATTAAAAACTTAATTGAGGTCTTGACTGGCCTAAGCCACAGGAGTTGTGAGTTATTAACCCTGGCTATAAAATTATAGAATTGTTTGGGTAGAAGATCATCCCGTTCCACCCCTGCCATGGCAGGGACACCTCCCACTGTCCCAGGCTGCTCCAAGCCCGGTCCAGCCTGGCCTTGGACACTTCCAGGGATCCAGGGACAGCCACAGCTGCTCTGGGCAGCCTCACCACCTCCACATCATCCACCCCTTTCCCTTTTTTCGTCCTTGTTCCACCTCTGCTTTGCCAGAGGAAGCCGTTTTCACCTTGAATTGCGGTGTGATGTGGCACTTGGCAGCTGTTATCTCTGCCTGGATTTCACCCTTAAAACCCTCAGTGATTAGAGAAGTTAAACTGTTACAGACAGGTTTGGAGAGTGGTTTGGAGATAAGAATGAGATAAGCTGCTAACTACCCAGCAGATTAATAGCCTGAGCTCTTGGAAAAACGGATATTCTACAAAGTGCCAGCAGATTTGCAGGCAATCTTGGTGCCATTCTCTGTTTTAAGGTATTTAGGAAATTTACTGCTTAAGTGAGAGTTAAGCTGCTCCAGATTTTCTAGCGGAGAAAGTTCTTATTGTTTTCTTGGTAGATTTCGTGAAGATCTAAGGGAAAAGTAGTTTTATGTTTGTTTGGTTGTTTTTTTTCCTCTCATTTTGGGTTGCACTAGACATGTCACTTTCATCCTGACCCGAGGCGATGTTGGGACCGAGGGTGATCAGCGGACCTGTCCTTCTCAGGAAGCTCCAGCTGCAGAGATGAGCCCCAGGGCGACCTGTGAGTCCACCCCCGAGGCTTCCCTCTGGGAATTCTTTTATTTTTCCCTTCCAAAGGAGTTTTCTTGCCTGTCTCAGCTGACTCCCTGGAACCTGAACTCCGCTGCAGACCAAAATCAATTCCGAGATTCAATAACACAACACAGACCACTCAGCAAACAGGCTGACACTCGAACGTGTACTTAGATGAGCCCAAAATCCCGATTTTCCCGTATTTTTTCCCCCTCTGTCACAACAGTTAGAGTATAAAAGCCTAAGAAGGCAGATCAGATGAGGAAGAGGATGTTGAAAGTGAAGGGCTCAACAGGAAAAGAAATGCAAGTTGTTAAGGGAGGGACAGGGCTGGTGCCAGCCTCCCCCAAAGGTGTCACCTCGGGCCCCGCTGGCTCTCCGGGCTGAGCTGACTGATAAAAGCAGACACCTGCTCTGCTCCTGCTGAAGGAAAAGCAAGGAATGGGAAAAGTTTGTGTCCTCTGATTCCCTGAGAAACTCTACAGAGCAATGCTCGTTTCCAGCACAGACTGCCAGGCTCGAGTTCAGAAATAACCCACAGAGAGGTGAAGCATCCTGGCTGTGGGCAATGGGCGTTTTCCTTGCCCCATCCTCTGACATTCCTGCTCTTTTCCACAAAGCAGTTTCAGCAAGAGAAATAAAAATACAACTAACAGCACCTCCATAAACCTGGTAAATTGTTTATTAGAATCGCTGAATCATAGAATGGTTTGGGTTGGAAGGGACTTTAAAGCTCATCCAGTGCCACTCTACACCACGGGCAGGGACACCTTCCAGTGTCCCAGGCTGCTCCCAGCCCTGTCCAGCCGGGCCTTGGACACTTCCAGGGATCCAGGGCAGCCACAGCTTCCCTGGGAAACTTGTGCCACTCCACTATCCCGGCTCTGCCCAAAGAACCAGTCCTGGGCATTTCTAGCAATTCCCTGCAGCTCAGCCCTTTGTGTTATCACCTCCCTTCCCTGCAGCTCAAGGAATCTGCCTCAGATGGCCCCAATTAACAAATGAAAAACGAGATCGTTTTATTTTAGTTCCGAGCAGGAAAGAAATGTCCAAAACCACCTCAGTTTGCTCTCTTACAGACAAAACTTCTCAAGCGGTGTGGAAAGTGGAGAGAGGAAGGGTCCTTGACCCTTTTCCTTTGGCTCCAGCAGACAACGACGGTGATGGGAATTCCCCCGCTGTAATTGCACCAGGGGGGTTTGTGACCATGTGCAGGCTGGGATTTCTCTGGGGAAAAGCAGAATTAACCAACACCCTGGGCAGAGCCCCTGCTCCACCCCACAGCCCCGCTGCGGCTGCCAATGGGGGGCACAGAGGAAGTTCAGCCCCGTGAGGGTCGGGAAGGAGGGTGGGTGCTGGGGTAGGGCTCCTCCAGGGTGTCACTGCCTGAGTTTGCGGCTAGAAGTGTCCCAGGATGGGCTGGAACAGCGGTGCTGAGGGGTGAGTAACCCGACTGGGGGTTTGGTTGGCTTTTGGGGGCCTGTTGTAAGAATTAAGTTTCAGTTTTGGACTCGTAGACCTCGGGGCTGTGCGATGCTTTGTATTCCCGTGTGCTTTTCCGCCGCTGCTCTCCAAGCAATTGGGTAACAATTCTAATTCCCTGGAGGTTGAAAACTCTGCCAATTCTGTTTTATAAGGTAATGAGAGAAAATGTAGCCACAGGAAGCAGAATCCTGGTTATTTTCCTTTGGGATTAATGACCCCGGTGACAATAACTGGAAAGGCACGGCACGCAGGAATTAGAATTGTAGAAGCAATGAAGCCTTAGGTTACCTTTACCTCTGAATTCCTGAACTGCCTCCTTCTAGATAATATCTGAAATTTCCATTATCTACTCCAAGTTTTGTCAGCAGCACGTTCACAAATACAAAATGCCACAATTACGCGGATTCTGCACTGCCTTTACCCTTTGCATGTTTAAGGAGAATGCAGTAAGTTGTTTAAGTAGCCACAGAAATCAGAGATAATGTCACTTGACCCAGCTGGCGCAGGCATAAAAGACTATGGGAAGCATGTACTGAAAAAAAATGTGGTGCTTGCTAAAGAGAGTTCGCTTTGAATCCCAAAAGCCTGAAAATAATTTTGTGTGTGTGGCTCTCTCAAAGCACTGCAAATCTCGGGGATTTGTTTGCGTTCAGCTCAGTGCAGGCAGGGCAGCTGTGGTGCTTTAGGGCTGTTGATTTTGCCATGAGAACTTGCACTTCTTGCTTTCTGCTGTGGTATTGTTTCCTTCCCCGTGGTGCCTGTGAAGCAGGAATGATCAGAAGGGGTTTTATTCCATCCTTGTGTGTAGGAGAGCTCAGGGCTCTGTGATGCTGTGGGGAAATGATGATGCGGGAGGACAGGTCCCTGTTGCTCTGAAATGGTGGAGCCTCTGCTGGGTGAAAGGGTTGGCAAAGGAGCTGAGCCTGCAGCAGCTCACCCACAGCACTGGGCTAGAGGGTTTCTGTCGTGATGGATAAATCCTAAATCACCTCTGTGATCTCAGAAGCTGCCCCAAGTGTGGGGTTTGCAGGAGGGACTGAGCCCTGCTGCCTCCCACAGTCACCTGCTCTAAACAGGATCCAGATTTGCTCAAAACTCAGTGAAAAAACTCCGTCCTCTTCATGCCACTAAATCAACTTTCAATTTGCAAAGAGACCTGACAGCAGCTGAATTTTATCTTGTTTTATATTTGATTTCATCTTAACTTCAGGATTCTGCTTGCTGCACTATTCAGTTTTGAAAGAACCATCAAACACCTCTTGCAAATAATTCAATAGAGCAGAGCCACATGCGAAAAGATCTCAGCAGACATATTTAACCTTGTGAATCAGATTCATTTCCTACATGTTTAGTGCTTTATGAAGATTCATGTTTTTATCTGCATCTCGCAAATTCTTCATTGTATCGAGGCTTTTTCATTGAAAAAAGTTCAAAAAGCTTGACTGATATTCTAATGAGCTCTTCTGCTGAATGCTGATCAGCATTAATGGGCAGACATTCCTTGTAGCTGCTGTTTGACTTGAATGCTGTCAAAATAATTGAGGTTGTTACTCCTGCACCTCCAATTTACTCTCTAATGGCGTTTTAGTTGTTTCTGAAGTCATCCTTCAAAGATGATTTTAAGTGACATCTGTGTAGGCCTAAAGACTTGAATTGCCGTCTAAATCATATCCACTCGTGCCGAGGGATTTAATTAAAATATTTTGAAATACAGAAAGAGGGAAAAAAGCTTTGGAAGAGCTGGAAATAAGATTTTTCCCCTACCCCCAGTCGGCAGCCGTGCTTGGAGTGGCAGGGGACTGCTCATAAATATGCTCTAATTGCCTTAATGAAGTACATAATCACATGATATTGGAAAAATAGGATGGAGGTGATGTTTAATGGGATGAAAGAGTCTTTGCTAGTTCTAATTACAAGCTACAATTTCCAGGCTCTCATATCTGTCTTGAAACTTCTGAATTCTGGGTGTAGGACTGACATTTTGTACCTCTGGGTTTTACTATTTAATAAAAAACACAAGCGACTCAGCAGGGTTTTACCCCTTTTAAACAATCCCCAACTCAGTTGCCAAAGCAGATGATTTAGATTTAGGGGAGAAATAAAAGACAATTAGACAAGTGCTGGTGGTGGGTTAGGAATTTAAAATAGCTCAGAACTTTACTGTCTTATAAACTCAGGTAGCACATTGACCAGAATGTGGGTTTTTTTGTTATTTAAAGGCTATTTAAAAGCTATTTCAAGGCTGTTTAAAAGGAGAACGATGCTGTTTAGTGAGAATGGTGGCATTCATAGAAGGTTGGACTTGGTGATCTTGGAGCTCTTTTCAAAATTAATGATTCTGTGTAAATAAAAGGGAGTCAAGATGCAGGACTGGGTTCTTAGTTAACCCTTGCTGGGTTAAGGGCAACAAATACTGAATTCACGTGATTGTGGAAGCTCTGTTCTTCAAGTGATCAAGCCCGGAGTGGAACCTTCCTACTGCAGTTGTCCCGAATTGCCGAGAATTTGCATGATTAAGGAGGGAAAAGTCCTTAAGCGAATGTTGCCAGGGGAACCGGCACCTTCCCATTCCCTGGTGAGAACAAACGTGTCCCTTTTATTCCAAGCAAAGGGATGCGATGAATCAATCGAAGCCCATGTTCTGCTTGGAATATTACATTTCCCTCGACCTGCTCCATGGCAGGAAATAATGGGAATGTCCTCACTGTGTTTTTAGAAGCAGAGAAGATAAATTCGAGGTAAACAACGAAAAAAAATTCTTTCTGTATTTATATGACATTCTTGGGAGTTATTGTTCATCCTTCATCCCAAGTGAAATATCTTTAGAAGTTTCCAAGGAAAACCTTGATGTTGTGCTCTGAGCTGGATCCACTGCAAAGGGTGTCCTTCTTCTCTGGGAAGGACATGTCTGCTCCAGCACCTCATTTCATGTTCTTTGGTTTAAACTCCAGTGAATTGGGAAATTGCAGCTGAACTCTCTTGAAGTTCTTAAATTTTGAGTTGTTCCTTAAAATTCTGTATAACTTCAGTTAAGTTTTCTTCTCATCCCTTTACTTGGCTTTGCTTTGGTTTTTGGTTTTTGTGGGTTTTTTTTTTTGAGGTTGAAGAACTTTTCATCAGGTTCTTCCTGGTCACAGTAGATGCAATGGATAAATCACAGCCAGGAACAGCTGGACAATGTCTAAGTGTGAGGAAGATGGACAATGTCTAAGTGAAACTTGTCAGGAAGTGACAAAAATCTTCACCTGTATGGAGGAAATAAAAAACAAACAAGAATTACAAACAAACAAATAAAAACCCAACAAGGAAACCCAAACTAACAACAACCAAACCCCCCACAGCCCCTTCCTAAACATTTCCTTCATCCTTTCCTTAAGGAAACCTCTCATGGATATCCTTCTCTGTGTCACAGCATCCACTGGTGGTTGTAGCCTGTAAAAGCTCTTTTCTCTACTATTTGACAAAGAAATGAGAAGGGAAAATGCAAACCATTTTTCCTTGTACTCTCATCACATTTCCAAGATTATGTCTGCCCCTTTTCTTTTTTCTTCTCTAATGGTCTTGAGCACTAAAACTTCTATGATTGTGCTTTTCAGGCGCTAACTATTGGTTCAACAGAAGTCCTCACAAAGGTATTATATTTCTGAAATATATATTTTAACCCATACCCATATGACAACATTAATTTTTTAAAAGTTTGGATGTTCATCTTATCAGAGAAGTGCTTGAAATAAAAAAGAATAAAAGATTCAAGCTTGAGATACAGAACACTTTTTGTAGAATATGGGACAAAGAAGGATATTAATGTTTGAAGTGATTTTAGCTTTCCTGCACTCTTTGTGTGTCTTTAGCATTCTCTGCTCTCTCTAATCTCCACTGCATCACTCAGTTCTTTTAATCCTTTGTGCTGCACTTTCTGGGTATCGAATGTGCTTTTTGATGCTCAAAACCCTTCACTCTCAGACATTTGCTCTTCAAGAGAACAGTTTTGATACACGGATAGGGAACAAGAATAAAGAAGTGCAAACAGTGTAAGGAATGTCAGGAGTGAAGACAGAAGAAAGGGGCTCTAATGAGAAAGACGGTGAAGGTACAGTGGCAGCATTGAGAGAAGATAAAAGTCTCTGTAAAGCTGAAATAACAAAGTGTTTGTTATTCTAAGGAGCTCAGCATCTAACAGCAAGCAGTGGTCTTGGAGCCCTCCAAGGCCCACCCCCAGGATTTAAATTCCTTCTCATCTCCTTAAGGAAGGCAATGATTGCTCAGGCTTGAGCAAAGCTGTGGAAATGTAATCGTGTTCCACCATGATCTGAGGGGGCCAGGACAAACTCTGCATTAAACTTGGCCATGGCTCTGGTCCTCACCAGGGCTTTGCTCTGGGATGATGGGTGCTCACCTCAGTTACCTTGGAGTTCCCTTGATCTCTTCATGGAATCACAGAGTGCTTTGGATGGAAGGGACCTTCACGACCATCTCATTCCACCCCTTGCCATGGGCAGGGACATCTTCTCCTACCCCAGGGTGCTCAACATCCCACCCAGCCTGGCCTTGCACACTGACCCTCCAGCTCTCTGGTACTCTCTTAACAAAGCTAAGCAGTTTTACATCCCTTGTCTTACATCCCTCCCTTAATAGAGGGAGTCTCATTATTAGGGGGGCAGCTGGTTTTACCCTGAGTTCCTTTCCTTGTAGTTTCTGAGGTGATCTGTGCTGCTCTACTCCGGGGATTCTTCCTTCAAATAATGTCCTAAAATAGGTTTGCTATCTTTGGAGACTTGACATCTCAATAACTGAATAACTTTTCAGTAACTTTCCAATAACTTTTCACTGCACAGTCCAGCAGTGCAGAGGTGTCTGACTGCAAGCCCCATGTGAGGTGTGAAACACTTGGAACCTCCAGACTGGGATAAAAGTGTGAATTCCAGAATATCCTGACTTGGAAGGGACCCACAAGGATCAAGAGTCAACCCATGTCCCTGCACAGACACCCCAAATCCCACCCTGGGCATCCCTGGGAGGGTTTTCCAAACCCTCCTGGAGCTCTGGCAGCCTTGGGGCCGTGCCCGTTCCCTGGGGAGCCTGGGCAGTACCAGCACCCTCTGGGGGAAGAGCTTTTCCCTAAAATCCAGCTCGACCCTTCTCTGACACAGCTCCAGCCATCCATGAGCATTACCTCACAACAGAAGCACTTCTGCTAATTTAATCACTGAAACACTGTTGTCTCTGTCAGTATTTCTACCTTGAAAGCCGACATCGCTCCTGCAAATAATCTTTTATAGAAGATGGACCTGAAATTAAGATCTTAGGGAACTTTTAGGGACCTAATTATGGGCCCCAGAAAAGGTGTATCAACTGGATTGTAAAGCTGATCATGCTAGTGGCACAAGGAGAAAATCTGAATTAACTGAGGGAGCTATAGTTTTTAATTGTACTTTTTATCACTCAGAAGACTCATTATAAGAAGTCATAAAGACTGTAAAAACCATTCCAGGAGATTTCACTTTTTAAAATTGAAAAAGGAGCAAGACATGGGGAACAAAAAAAAAAAAGCTAATGAAGCTCTCTTTTTGTCTGAGCTTGTTATCTACAGGTAAATTTTTTACTGGGTTCATTTCACTTTTAATTCTTAATCTATATTCAAGCCTAAGTGTAATAGCAAGTGGAAAAGAGGGGACTCATGGAAGATATATCTTTGGAAAAAAAAAAAAAACCCACCAGTTGGTGGATTTTTTCCCCCCCTCATCTGGAGTGAGAATTTGTGCATAAACCAAAGGAGCTTCTAAACCTCTGGATTAAGTTTAATGCCAGATTTTTTAATGTATATAAAATAAAGCAATGATAAGGGAAGGTGTTGTGATAACACTCACATTACAGAAAGCAAGAGGAGCAGAGGAATTTTTCCTCTTCCAGGAACGAAGAATGATCCTAAATTGAGCAACTACTGGAAGAAGAGGCAGTCAGTGGATTCCAGAGTCAGGATGTTCCCCTGGGAGGGATTTCTTGGAGCAGGAAGGTTGGAGGAGCAGCTGCAGAAGGCAGGGGAATCACAGCAGGATAGACAAACGTTCCTGCAGGAGGGGACTGAGTGTCTGAGTGCCTGCAGCTCCTGGTGATTCCAGCAGCAGCTGGAGGCACTTGGGGAGGCTTTCCAAAACTGCTGAACATCATTCAAGGCGAGCAGAGTGCTTTAAGTAGGCTTTGGATCAGGCTGAGAGCACGAGGTGAGCTGCAAAGAGCCTTTCCCGTGAAAAGGTCATTTGTGGAGCTGGGTTTTAATGTGAGACACTCCTGGTGAGTGCACCTTTGAACACCTTCATGCCAGCCGTAAACAACACAACTCATTCTTCCCAAAAGTAGGAAATGGGTTGTTCTTGGTTGTGTATCATCCTTCTGTTCCATCCATGGACCTGTGGGAAGTGCAGGATGTGGGGTTTGGAATGAAATTATGCCCAGCAACATCCTCAGAGTGTTGAGTACAGGAATATTACCAGTTGGATTTATTCTCTAAATTTATTCTCTAAAGTCAGCCAGGAGTTGCTTCTTTTCCAAGCATTCTGCTGTAATACAAAAGAGTTTTGTAGATGAGGATTCAATTAACCAGAGCCTTTCAAAATTCAGCAAGCCTTGAAGTCATCCCAAATCAAAGTTCTTGGACTTGGGGCGTTTTTAATTGGCTCTGCTCAGAGTGGCTGGAAATAGAGAGACTTGGGGGTGGTGGGGGATTTTTGTTCTGTGAGCTGTGATGGTGAGGATTTTGTGCAAATACCTCACCCAGTGTAAATAAATGTCAGAAAATTATCTAGCACAGGACAAACATGGGAATATTCTTATTCATGGTGTCATCATGGAATCCTGGAATGGTTTGGGTTGGAAGGGACCTTAAAGAACATCTCATTCCAGTCCCCCACCGTGGGAAGGGACACCTTCCGCTAGACCAGGTTGCTCAGAAAAGCTAAAAGAGAAAGACTGTGTTGGTTCCTCAAGGGGAATATCAACTTGAGTATTAAGTCAGTAAAAATCTCTAGGTATTGTCAGATATTAACAAAACTTTCTGGAAAACAGGGTACTGTTTTTATATTAATAAAAGCAAGGGATAATTGGAAATTCCTTTGATCTTTTACTTGCTGATCATTAAAATAAGACACTTCAGGAAAGACTATCCTGCTGAAACTTCAACCTGTTGCATAAACAAAAATGCTCCTGCTGTTTTCCAGACTTTGACATTCTCCATTCCTTCACACTTCTGCTTTTGTTCATAGAACAAAAGGAAAATTGCAAGCTGATTCATAAAGGGCTGGATTTTCTACCCATGAGCAGCTGTGTGTTAATTGACTGCACTGGGATTCCTCTTGGTGCCAGAGAAGACTTTGTGTGTGCAAAGGAAATTGTTCAAGGAGGAAATTATTCTTGACATATTTGCCTATACATTGTGTTACAGTAGTTTGTCAACAGCTGGTTAAAAATACTTTAGGAATAAATATTTTAAATGAGTAAAAATGGTACCCTTTCAGTGTGTTAGCTCTAGTGGAGGTAAATATAAAGATGCTGGGGGAGTATGGATTGAGGTTTTCACTTGCTTTAGGAGCTTCCAGATCATAATGTTCAGCATTAAAATGTATGAGAAATAAAAAGATAGAGTGCTTTAATTCTGATTTAAATAATTATTGCTTAATTTCTAATTTACTCCAATAATTGAATAGTGGTAATGGTTTTATCTTTTTATTTATTAGTGGTACAAAGAGACAATACAAGATTTTCTAGAAATAGTCATGAAGACTGAGTCTCTGTAACCAGTATCAGCTGCTGAGAGATGATCCCAAATGTATATTACACCTATTTTTTGGATATTGCTTTTGCTACTCAGAGTCCTCCTTCCTCTCTCTGTTCATTATTCCAGTGTGCCTGAAACCAAAGCAGCAAACAGTACCCAAAGTTTGTTCTTTCTGCATAAAGAAAAAGGCAAAGGGCTGCAGATTTCAAAGGAAACTTCTCTACTTAGCAATCTGGGAATATGTAGAAAGGTATTTGAAACTATAGCTCAAGGCAAGGAGGAGCAGGATTTCAGTCTGCTCGCAATCCCTTCTGAGTGTCAGCCTGGGCTTGAGATGTGTTTTCATCCTGAGCTCTCAAATATGCAAAATCACCACCTTGTGGAGCAAAATAATGATGAATAAACAGAAATTAATGTGCTGGAACTGAAAATCTTGTAGCTGGCTAAGCTGCCTATAGTGAAATGGCTGCTGTTGGTTTCCATGCCTATAGGGTAGCAATATTTGAGTCTTAAAAAATAAAATTCAAAGTAGGGACATAGCCAGAAACTCCAGTACAGAGGGTAAATTAAGAATATGTTACAAGTTGGACATCTGGGGGTAGATCAAGAAGTAAATCCTACTTATGGCCCACCAGATGATAATTAATTCTGTTTTTCCCAGTATCCCTTGATCCCTCCAAGCAGATATTTTGTGTCTCCAAGTCTGTCTTGGTGCAGTATTTGAGGGGAGATTCCAAACTTTGCCCTGCGTGTCTGGGTGTAACTTGCAGTGCTTTTTGTGTTGCTAACAAAGGACTCTTCCTCCTTCTGCTGTGGAATAGAACAGGTTATTATGTTGATGGGAATTGTATCTAAGCCAGGCAGTGCAGTTCTGAATGTGTTATTCTGCACCTGAAGCTGCTGGATAAATGGGTATTTTTAAATTAATGTGTGGCCTTCTGCTCTGCACCGTGGCCTTTGCACTGTGGCTTTTGTGCCTTAAGAAGGTGGAGCCCTAATGCTGAAAAATTCCCTTCCTATAAGGGACTCTGTTATCACCTTAATTTCTGCTTCTGATTAAACAGAAGTAAAATTGCACAACTGGTGAGTTTGAGATGTTTTAGAACCATGTAAATATTTGCTGCTTGTTGACAGTCTGTTTTATCAGGCTGGGTTTGAGGGTGGTTCTCACTGTTCTAAAGAAGTGTTACATTTCTCCAGGATAGGCTTAAATATCTGAATGAATTTTTAGATCATGGAATCATTAAGGCTGGAAAAGATCTTTAAGAGTGAATGAAATCACAATTAAACCATGGATATAAGAACCCTATCCACACTTTGAACACTTCCAGGGATGTGACTCCACCACTGTCCTGGGCAGTTCCAATGCCTGGCCACCCCTTCAGTGAAGAAATTTCCCCTAATATCCAACCTAAACCTGCCCTGGTTCAACTTTAGACCATTCCCTCTGTCCCATTCCTTATTGAGTGTGATGTTTTACTTGGGGTTGTGGAAGGCTTTCTTTGCACTTTTAGGAATCAGCAGATCCAGACCAAGACCCTAAATTCAGATGCTCCCATTTCTTAGGGAGCATGTTAAAAAAGCCAGTGGCTTTTTCACTCACTGCACCAGATGCCCTGTGCTCATGGGAAGTGTGTTTTCCACAGCTCTGATTCTGCTGAAGTGGTTAAATTTAGCTGATGGTAGACTGTTTGTTCTTAAGGATTTTTTTTTTCTTTCCACCCCCCTCGTTGTGTAGGCTCGTGGTGCAAAATTGAACACGACTGTTTTATAGTGGTTTAACAAGTTCCTGCTCGCCAGCTGAGCTTCTCTGCCTGATTCTGCAAGTGCTGGGAGCTCCACTTCACTGAGCAATAAATGCACTCCCCTAAACCCTCTCTGGCCATGCCACAGTGAATGTATTTCACCTCCCAGTTGCACTGGGGGAGTACTGGCCATGGGATGAGTAAAAGCAGCTCAGCAGGCAGACAACTGTGTGGAATCCTTTTGTCTCCACTTTCATGGACTGGAGTGTCTTGATTTTTTTTTCCTTTTTTTTTTTTTTTGGTGGGGGAAGAAGTGTTTTCTTTTTGGAAATTAGCATTTTTGCTTTTAATTCTGAATCTGGAGTGCTGAGAAATCCAGATGCAGTTGCTAGAAGAATGTAGGCAGCTGGCATCTGAGCTCTGACACCAACAGCTCTGCTCCATATGGCCCAGCTTCAGCACCAGAGAATTTTAACAAGTGAGGAGAACAAACAATCCATCAAGCCTAAGTACTGTTCATTTCTTATTTTTTAAGGGAAGCAATTTGTACAGCATCAAGACACATTGTTGTTCCCAGTGACTTCTCTTCAGGAGCATTTCTTCCAGCCTGACTTGCAGCAGAAACACTGCTATGATTTTCTTTGCAAAACATTCAGAGTTCTGCTGGAACAACAAATTCTTGAAAACTTCTTCATTTTGGACAGAATTCAGGAATTAACCCCATGGTTGAGTAAGCAGTGGGGGCTGACTGGGGCTGCTGCAGCTTCAGCACAGCAGCTCAGGTGCTCAAAGGCAAAATATCCTGGCAAGGGGCTCTGGCTGGGCCAGGGAAGGTTCAGGTTGGATATCAGGAGGAATTTCTTCATGCAAAGCATTGGAAGGGGCAGCCCAGGGGTGGAGTGGAGTCCCCATCCCTGGAGGTGTCCAAGGAAGGGCTGGATGTAGCACTCAGTGCTCTGAGCTGGGGACAAGGTGAGCATCAGGCACAGATGGAGAGGACACAGCCTTAAGCTGCACCAAGGGAAATACAGGTTGGATATCAGGAAAAAGTTTTTTACAGAAAGGGTGATAAAGTTCTGGAATGGCTGCCCGGGGAGGTGGTGGAGTCACCATCCCTGGGTGTGTTTAACAAAGCCTGGATGTGGCACTGGGTGCCAGGGTTTAGTTGAGGTGTGGGGCTGGGTTGGACTCGATGATCTTGAAGGTCTCTTCCAACCCAGTGATTCTGTGAATTATCATTTCTCTATCCCATCATAATAAAACCAGCCAGTGTGAAGTGGAACACCCAGTAAAGCTGTTGAGAGTCTGGAATTTGCTACAGGTAAAACACGACAAGTAATTTTTGCTCCCCTGCCCCAATGTGGAGGCATTAAAAAACAAACAAACAAACAAAAATATAAAATACCCAACCAAAACCAAAAAAAAAAGCATCAAAAGCAAAAATCTCACAACTAAACCTGTGAATATCCTTGTTTTTTTGAACCTTTGTTGAGCCAAAACCACAAATTCTTTACAAAGTTGAGATTAATTATTAAATCTAAAAGCCCTGTCTTGGTTTGTATGTGGGAGCTGTCATTGCTTGGCTGATCTCTCTTCTGACTGGTTTTTGAAGGACACAGGTGCTGTTTTGGGCATTTCCTTCATCCTTCTAAAACTCTGCTTGAGCGTTATCTTAACTACTAAGGAAACAAACACTACAATGCAAATTTGTCCTAAATCGACAGATGGAAAGCAGAGTTTGAAGTTCCCAAATTAAGCAGCATCTCTTCAACAGCAATAGCACAAAGAAAGTGTTATTGTGTGAGAGAATCTATGTTCTGTAATTTACAATAACTGAGTAATGATGTGGTAAGGATGCAATTAGATCTCATTTGCTTATGTAAGTGAGCTGAATAAAAAAGATCAATATTCAGTCTACACCTAGTGTGAAAAACAATTAGTTTAATTGACAAAAAACCTTCTGCTTCAGCTAATTACATAAAAATGACCTAATGCTCATGCAAATTAAGATTATTAATAGTACATGAGTATTTTTAATTACTTAAATAATCTTACCTGTGATATGGTATTTTCTCTGTAAACTTAAGGATTTTAATTTTAGGAAAATTACATTTATCCTTGTTTTCAAAAAGTTCTATATTGCCTCTAAATTAGAAACGAAGCCATTTCTCTCACACTGAAGTGCTGTGGAAACAGTGGAGCATCAAAATCTCCTGTTCTGACCATCCAACTAATAATTAATCCAGAAACAAAGGGGACAAGCAGATCTGATGTCCTGAGATGCTTGATGTAGGTGACGTGGGTGATCTCCCATTCCTGCCAGAGCAGACAGTGATGGGAAGGGAGACAGGGCTCCTTTGCAGAAAATTCAGAGCACAAAAATTAGATTTCTGTCCTGAATTATCTCTGAAGGAAACTCTTCAGTCAATGAGAGGAGACACCTTAATTTGTGATTTTTATCTATAATGAGGCTGTGCCGGCCTCTCCATAGCACGATGGAGTGTCAGGACTGCAGCTTTAAATTATTTTCTAATTTAAAGATAACTGCCACGCATTGCCTGGCCGTGTTTGGTGTCGAGGACAGGGAGGAACAACCTTGCACCTCCTGGTGACAGGAGGGCAAGGAGGGAGGCAGAGGCATCTTTAGTCTGTCAGGGCAGTAGGGAGCAAGCTCCTGGCCCAGCTCTTCCTTCCCACAGAGGGTGTTGTGTGGAATAGAGAAATGTGTGGAATACAGAAATACATCCCTGATCCAGAGCTGCTGGAGCAGCCACTGCCTGGCCAGGGCCTCCTCCCATCTCTGCTCATTGCAGGGGAGGGCTCCTCATGGAATCCTTGGGTTGGGAAGGACCTTCAGGACCATCCATTTCCATCCTCTGCCACCTTCCACTGTCCCAGGCTGCTCCCAGCCCTGTCCAGCCTGGCCTTGGGCATTCCCAGTGATCCAGGGGCAGCCACAGCTTCTCTGTCCCAGTCCTTCCCAGCTTCTGACCACGAGGAATAGTCCTCTGGAGACCCCTGCGGATATTTGGGCCCCCATCATCAGCTGAGAGATGAATTAATTGGTGATGGCACCCATCCAGAGCCATGAGTGAGGGTCTGAGCAAAGCTGAGAGGCAGCGTGGGACTGTCCCACCCCTGTCCCCCCCTGCTCCATCCTCACTTCTGAGGATGAGGACTAAGGAGAGAGCCCCAGGCTCCAGGCAGAGGGAATTCAAGGTGGTTGGACTTTGGGGAATGTCCCTTTGCCATGAGGGAAGAGCTGTTGCTGCTCACGCCCTTCTCCCCTGAGTGCTCAGGGCACACTTTTGTTGCAACAGAAATAGATTGGATTTTTTTTTTTTTTTAATGTAGAAAAGCTGAATTTTTATTGTATAGTTTATATCTTTATAGCAATATTAGAAGGTACTGTGTTAAATCTAATTTGTTAATGGTACATTGGCACTCAGCTTATTGGTTGGTAGATGGCTAGGGTGTTTGTTTATTTAAACTTTCTTATTTCTGGTTAGTTTACATATTTTTATGGGGTTTTATGGGATAAACTTCTGGTTTTGTAGGTGCAACATTTTTTTTTATAAGAATAGATTGTTATGCAAACTGATTTTTATTTTTATAATTTTTTCTTATGGAAATTAGTAATTAGCTACTAGTTGCACTTAATTGAAGTGACAGACTTAAGCTATGATTTTATAAAGGTTTTTTTATTAAAGTTTTTACTTGTATGGAACAGATTGGGAAATGCTGTGGCTCTGAGAGGCAGGAAAAGTGAGGATTTAACATTTTACAGGAGCCATTCATCAGTCCAGTGAGAATTGGAGAAAGGAGTGCTGCTCTGAGCCCTTCCCAATCCCTGCTAAATGTCACTGGTGTGAGCAGGGGGTGCTGAGCTTGGGAGGGGATTGATTAAATCTCTCTGCAGAAACTGGGCTCTGGGTGACCCTTGGAGGTGACACCTTGCTTGGGATATAAAAGGGTTTGGAGTAAGTCCCAGTCTCTAATTCCCACCTTATCATCCTCTTTCATGGGCAGAGTTTATACATTTCAGGAAGTGATGGTAATAGGGAACAGTGCAATATTTCTGATCATTATACAGATCTGCACACATTTCCAGGAGTGCTCAGACCTTTGCACCAAGAAATACAGAAAAACAGGAATGTATCTTAAATTTTGTTACATTTTTCCATCCCCTTCTCAGCCCAGTTCCTGATTAAGGCCACCTATCCCTGGAATAGGGGACTTCATAAAACCCCTTTAACCCTTCCAAATCCATCATTCATTGATCCATACTGTGCAACTCCACATAGAGTTCAGCCTCCAAGCTCTCCCAATCCTGCAATCCACCAGTGTAATTTTTTTTTATAATATATATACAGGTCTGAATGCAGTTAATAGATTTTTTTACCCTGCAGAGAACAAAATCCTCTGCAGAACAGTTGGTATTTTCTGGCTTTCAGCACTGTATGGTAATGTAAATGTCAGGACAGCATAAGGTAATAATTATGAAATCATATTTTGCTGCTTTAAGGAACTAAAAGGTTTCTAAAAAGTAAATAAAACTTGTCTTTTCCACTGCAAGCTCTCTCAGCCAGTGACTCTATTTTCGTGTGTTTGTGGACATTATTTAGTGCTGTCTGAGTGCAAATGGTATTTATTGGAATAATAAAAGCTGTTTCCTAGTTATCCTCTCATAAAAGCTTACAGTGTTCACTACCTACAGCATTGCAGCTTCCCAGCAGGACAAAAGATGCTTTGGTGCAATGTCTGTCTCATAAAATCATCACAGAGTGGTTTGGGCTGGAAGAACCTTAAATCCCATCCCATTCCATGGGCAGGGACACCTTCCACTATCCCAGGCTGCTCCAAGCCCTGTCCAGCCTTGCCAGGGCCTCCCCACTTTCACAGGGAAGGATTTCTTCTTCATAGCTCTCTAATACCTCAATATTAAATATATATATATTAAATAGCTCAGTATTCCAGATTAGTCTCACTGTTTCTTTCAGGAGAGCTGAGCCAGGTAGTTTAAGTTTTTCTCTGTCTTGCAGTGGTGTGAGTGTTGTCTACAGCATTTTCACCTTTTAGTAAAGGCCAGCAGCAGTACTTTATAGCTTAATATCTCCCCCGGAAAAAAAGGGACAAAAATGCTAGATTTCTTCCAGTATTGTTTGTTTGTCAGATTAAACCAAGAAATACAGGTAGAAGGGTTGGGTGGAATGTAAGAGGTAAGAAATCAGGTAAATCTGGTCTTTAAGTTGTACTTCTTGTATTTTGTATGCTGGGGACATTGCCCATCATTGTCACTACCATACAAATGAGAAAACCTTGAAATTAGAGGCATCCCTGTAGAGTTAGGTGGGGTCTATATTGGTGCAGAAACTGCTGTTACCATGCACCAACACTTTTGTGATCACAGGCAGGTGAAAGGATCTTTCCTTACATTTCTGCTCCTCATTTTTCCTCTTGATCATCCAAAAATATTTTACTCAGTGCCCTCCATCTCTTCTGCATGTAACACATCGTTGGTATGCAGGGGAGATCGGGAGCACATCCCACAAATTACAGGAAGGCATCAAGCATGAATCCTCACAATGCCCAAATGCCTTCCCAGCAGCTCCAGTGCCAACGTGAGCTGTGTCAGGTTCTTCTTCTGGAGGGCTGTTCCTGGGAGAGGAGGGAAAAAGGGATGGGCTGTCAAAAAGCCTTGATGTGTTCCTGGCCAGAAATTTCACACTTGGTAAAACAGAGTGAGGAGTTTGCTGGGAATGCCCTGACCTTGGACTGGGATAAAGGAGGAGTGACCTGATGGCAAAACCCTTGGGTTCTGTAGTGATGCCTTTTGGGCTACCTAAAAATAGAAGCCAGACAGAATTAAGGGAATAAAAAGCTGTTCTATTTATTGAAGGCCTTCAGGTACATTTAGGGCAGACAGAGCTCCCCAGGAGCTACACCCAAAATGGATGATGGGTCACAGGTTTGCACACTTTGATAAGTTTGGTCCATTTGCATATTGGGGGTTAATCTCCCAATTCCAGCTTCAGGTAATGAAGTCATTTACCCCAGGTTTGCTCCCCCAACTCACTTTTGTTCCCATCTCTGGGGCCTGAGGCAGTGAGGTGTCCTTGATTGCCAGGCCTGGAGAGGAATTGTTGTGTCTGCCCCAAATGGGGAAGCAGCAGCTCACACTGTGTGTGGAGTTTGGAGTTATACACTAAAGAACTGCAGGGTTACAGATAGATGGAAAATAGAAAAGCTGAAATCCTGAGGCATCAGTGGCTCCTGGTGCCCTCTGCACATGCTGCAGCCCCAGCTGGCATCATTCCCTCTGCAGGAAAAACTCATCATCCACATGATGTTGGGTCTATTGCTGTGTCCCCCCAACAATAATTTCAGTATCTCAGATTCTCTTAGAACATGAGAGATGCAGTTGTAAGGCCACAATCTTCCACAGTATAAATCCTAAGCTAAAGTCCTAAGGCATCAGTAGAACCTTAAGGAGATGAGCAGAGCAATGCTGCAGAGGTGTCTCACCAGCATTAAACACCTTCTCTCCAGCTCAGCAAGCTGTGGTACCATTCAAGGCACGCTGTTTAATTCCTCCTCCTGTTTATGGTAAATATTTTTCCCATACCTGCCAGTCTCCCAGATATTTACATACTCTGAAGTGCATTTGAGTCCTTCCCTTGTCAATCTCACAGGGAGCTGTGACCTGGTGCACTCCCATGCAGGGCTCTCTCTGGGGAGGCTGCATTTGTCTGGTGAATCCAAGCACTCCTTCAGCTGCTTTGCAGGCTCCAGGCTCTGAAAATTCCCAGCTTCTCTTCCCACTGAGATTGATCTTTGCTTCCTCTTGACGTGGAGCTGTGCAGGGGTGTGGGGGTTAAAGCTGGCACTCAGAGTTAAACACTGCCCAGTTAATGGGGCAGACACCCATGTCCTGCCTTTCCCCACATGTGGAACATAGATACCAGTGACACCTTCTCTGTCACCATTACTAATTATGTTTGTTTTGATTTTTCAATGGCTGTATCTCTAAAACACTTGTAACTGCCTAACCACGGATTCTTTGTGTCACTGGTGGGAAAAAAAGGTCAAAAGTGTGTGACCACTGACAGGAGGTTGGAGTGAGGTGGCAGTCAGTGCCTTTTCCCAAGTGACAAGGGGAAAACTGCCTCAAGTTGTGCCAAGGAAGGTTCAGATTGGATACTAGGAAAAAAATTCTTCATGGAAAGTGTTGTCAGGCTCTGGAACAGGCTGCCCAGGGAAGTGGTGGAGTTGCCATCCCTGGAAGTGTTCAAAAAATATCTGATTGTGCCACTTGAGGACAAGGTTTAGTGATGAACATCCTGGTGCTGCTGGGTTGACAGTTGGACTCTATAATCTTAGAAGTCTTTTCCAGTCTTGCTGATTTTTGATTGTCCTGTTTCACCTTTTCCTCCCTGCTGCCATCTGTGTAGGGCTGTGCTGGGCCAGTCAGGAATGGGCAGCAGGGGCTGTGGCTGTCCCTTGGAGAAGAGGAGTCACTGATCACTGGTGATCATTAAAAATACCAAAAAGCTCTTCACAAGCCATGGCTCATCCAAATTCTCAGCGGGATATCCTGATTATCTCCCAAGCATGAAAATAAATTCCCTCAGGTGTTTGAAAAGACAAAGTATTCACATGTTTCATACCCAGAGGGAGTTTCTGGCACTTGGGTTCAAGGCTGGAGATGAACCTGTGCAAATGCTCTGGGCAGTGAAATCTGCTTTGCTCTTCTGTGAACACCTTAAAGTTGCACAAAACTGTAACATAATTGGAGGAGCCAATAATCTGTGGTTTGAACCCCCTCAATTATTTGTGTACACAAAAAAAACCCCCCGCTTTAAAATGCAAACCAGACTGAATTCAAAGGCATAAACAATATCTTTACTTATTGAGGTGAAAATACCAGCAAGAAGATTTTGGCTAAGGTATTTCTCCATCCAGAGTTGGTGTTTTGAAACAATGAGGGGGGAGAGTTTGTGTGAATGGGGAGGGGGTGGCCTCTAAAACCCTCCTAGAGCCTGCAAAGAGTAAATCAGAATTAATGACTCTGCTTGTTGATGGGGAGCTGCATCTTTTTATGTCTGTAAATAAGAACAGATGTGTTGTTGCTTGGAATGGTTTTGATGAGGGATTTCCCAAACATAATCTATGTTTGTGGGTATGTTGGTCTTGAGAAAACAGTATTTTCTGTCAAATCAAGAATTGTAAGATCTGTGTGCTGCCTTGCTCGTCTCTAAAATGGAAAATGCAGATTTCACGTGCATTTAAAAAGAAAACTAAATTGTTAATAAAATATTTTTAAAAAAAAAAGGCAGAGCAGGCCAGAGTAACATTTAATTGCTCTTATTCATTAAAAAGATGTTTAGTCAATGGAAATGTTTGATTGAACTATCTCCTTATCTTCCAGAGCTACTATTCTTCCTTTATGGTTTCATTCATCAGGGCTCTGTTCTGTCAAATAACTGTTCTCTGTAGAGAAATACCCAAAACTCAGACTTGCTTACTGAAAACTTTAAATTGTGGCCAAATTCCCAGTCAGCATAAAGTATGAGCTGCTGTGTGCCTGGTTTTCCTGATTTAACCTCTGAAGTCACATTTGGACCTTTTGGATTTGTGGAATCTTTTAAGAATAGCTGATAGATAATTAGATATTAATATACTGAGCATTAGTGAGATTAGTAATAGTGGATATTAAGAAAAAAATACCTCCAAACTTCCTTTGTCATGCTGAAAGTTTTGCCTGGAAAAGGCAAATTTTAAGACAGATGGAAGTTGTTCCTGAATCCATCCTAATGCTCTCTGCAGCTTGTGTATCCCACTTCTCCTTCCCTTGCTCCTTAGAGCTTCTTGAAATGCTCTTCCCTCTCTTTCCATGAGGAAAAGGTTTGGGCTTGTGAAGAACACGTTTACTCTCCTGTGAAAATGTAAAAAGTTTAATAAAGGACAATAGGAGACAAGGACCAGAGAGCAAAGGTTATTATGGCCAGGTGCAACTTGGCACTGAACCAAGAGCACACCTGCTATTTTGGAAACACCCTTTATTTACTATTTCTGATGCATCAGCCTGTTACATATTCATAAGTAATTATGCATAGTAAACTTTTCCCCAAACTAGTTTACATATTTTAGCTGTTTAGCATGGCTCCTCCTCAGTTCCACCTTTTTAGAGCATGAGTATTCCTTGGTTGTGGTTTTAGTCCTTTTTTATCATCACCTTCAGTTTTGGCCCTCACTGCCTTCAGAGGGTGAGTGCTGATGGTTGGCAGATCTGTCCAGGTGTCCTCATCCTGCGTTCATTGGGTGTTATCCCACCCCAGCAGCATTTTAACACAAGCACACTGATATCAGCTATTTCACTGAGCTTAATTAACAACAGAAATAAAAACTGTATCTTTATAACAAAGTTACTTTAACACCACACATAAAGAGCCCATTTTAATATTTGCAAAAAGCCAGTATTATGCTATGTATCTATAACAGGCTGAATTTCAGTGCTGCAGCCTGCAGCGAGCTCTCCCAGCGTGGATCAGCATGCAGCTCACATCAGCCTTTCCACACGGAGGTGCAGGGAAGGCAGCCCTTAATGAGAATTGTCAAAGTGAGAAAAGAGAACGTTGTTGTGAGCAGATTCCAGGGCGAGCTGATTAGAAAGGACTCTGCTCCTTCAGATGTTCTTGCAGGCTGCTAAGTGCTGAATACAAGCTTGTAAACTCGCTGCACAGATTATTGCTTTACAGTCAGCCTTTTTTGCTGGGGATAAATTGGACAAACTGTGGATTTGGATTGTTCCACCAGCCCAAGCTGGGTGTTTAGATGTGGGGATGTGGCATTTGGGGATATGGTTTAATGGGGGGCTTGGCAGTGGTTGGACTCGATGATCTTAAAGGTGTTTTCCACCCTGAATGGTTCTGTGATTCCATGTGCGTGTTCAGGCTGGGAGCTGGCACATCTTGGAGGGGATGGTGAGGGGTTTTTAGGTGGACTGATCCCTCCTTGAGGCCATTTTCCATCCCTACTGCTCCTGGGAAGGCACCTGAGCTCAAACTGTGTCACAGAAAACATTGGGAGCATTCCAATGAGTGGAAAATTCAGGTTGGTTTGATCACAAGGAGTTCAGTGCAAACCTCTCCCCAAAAAAACATGGGTTTTTATGGCCTGGGTACTGTGTTTGTCTCTGATCTGGTGGAAACTTTGGAAAACTGTGCATAGGCTAAAATCCAGTCTGTGGAGATGTGCATTCCTTAATGATGGACATGATGGGTAGATTTAGATTGAATATAAGGAAGAAATTCTTCCCTGTGAGGATGGTGAGGCCTTGGAACTCTTTCCATTCCCTTTCAAAATAATCATCCTGAAAATACCAAAGAAACACTTCTTAATCCTTTTCAAAAGTAAAAAACCACATGATTTATTTTAGGGATATCTGTTTAGTAGAAATCACCAAAAAAATCTTAAGATTCACATTTTGGATTTTTGTCAGAATGTTTCTATTCCACGGTAATTTTTAAAGATTGCAGTTATTATTTTTTAACAAAACCCCCCAAATGTTTTCTTTTCAGTTAGTTTTATATGCAAATTGGTCAAGCTCAGTGGAAATGGCTGTCTTAGGGCACAAAGCTTTTGGCAGCAGTCACAAATAAAAGGCTTAAATTCATTTAAAATGGATACCTTTCAATGAAAATAGATCTGTTCTTTTGAAATCTGCTGGCTGATGAGGCATGGGAACATACAGAGACAATTCCCTTTATCCACAGGGAATTCTGCTCATCCATTGCAGTGTATTTCTAGAGGATTTATGGGTTTTTCTTAATTTTTATTACTGAACTGATCTGCATGAGAACAGGGCCTTTGTTCCGTGGGGATTCATTGGGTCCAGATGTTTGTCATAATTTCATTTGGGACATTGCATTGGGTTGTGGCAAACCAGTGCTGGTGACAAAGACAGGATTATCACTTCTGCAAGGGATGAACATCAGCCACTGAGAGATTCCAGTAAAACAATGGCCTTGATTCCCTGCAAATTTATTCTCTAATAGGAAATTTTGCATAGTGGGTGAGAGAAACCAGAACTAAGAGCTTGTGTAGAGAGAGCAGAGCTGAGCAGGGCCTGCAGGAACCTCTCTGCTGCTTGGTGGGTCCTTGCCACCCACTCAGCTTTTCCAGCTCATCCTGCACTGGGAAGTTTGTCCCCAGAGCTATGGGCTCCCCCAGTACCTTCCAGTGGCTCCTTTCCAATGTCCAGCTCAGCCCTTCTGCTTCCCTCCCAGATCTGGGCAGATTTTATGACTCAGTCCTGTCCCTGTTACTCCAGGTCTGGATTTTCACCTCTGTTTCAGAGGAATTAATGTATGGAGTATTCTGGGAGGCACACAAGGAAGTTGGGCTTCAAATGGTTGAGTTTTGAAGGATCTTTGCCTGCTGCCTCAGGAGTTTTACCAGCAAGACCTTTCATTATTCCCTGGATTCCTTCCAGACATCTCCAGGAGTGCTGAACTAGAATTAAAGGGTTGTTTTCCCTTTCCTTGAGGTATTGCCTGGCTCAGCTGGGACAAACCTTTTTCCCCTAATAAAACAAACAAACAAACTCCCCATGAATTTTGGCAGGAAATGGGAATTCTCCATATCTCCAAATATCCATGTGGCCATATATAACAGAAATCTGTTTCTTCATGGATTCTTTTCAGGGTTTTTTGAGACACAGGATCGTAGTAAAAAAAAGTAAGACTGGATTCTTGAATGATTCCAGCCTATTTTGTTTTTCAATGCTGCAGCATTTTCAAATTAGCAAAAATATGAGTTCATGCAATTTTAATTAATTTTTAGCCTTTAAATATGTTTGCAGTAGCTGTTAGTTTGGACATGAGACCATGCTTAGAGTTGATAAAGGCAGCTTAGTTCAGTGCCATTATGTTGAAGATAAATCTTGGGGTGCATGGTATCATTTATAATCCTGGATATTTCATCTTTATTAGGTTTAATGATATCAGATATTCTGGTTGTTTTAACAAGTTTAGTCAAATGTCAAATCTAGTTAGCATCAATTATCAATAAATTTGATTTTTTGTCTCCAGCTTTAGACTGGCAATTTTCTGTGTGTTCATGTCTGTGTATAACTTAGATTCATTGGGAGCTGTAGAAGAACAGAGATTGAGGTTTTTACATGTAAAATAAGAAATCACACTCTACAGAAGGCTCGAGGGAATGTTGGAAACAAGGAGTATTTGTCACTTACAAGCTGAAGCAAAGTGGTTATAAATACATGGCTCACATTAACGTCCCACCTCCTTTTGAGTACACTGTACAAGGCTGGGGAAGAATTGAAATGGAGAAACCAAGAGACCAAGAACAGCAGAATTGCTGATCACAGGTGGAAGGAAGTTTTTAGGGAGTACCAGACTTTGGGTGATTGTCACTGCACAAATATAAAGTCCTACCCAAAGAGGGGGCTGAGAGATTGCATTCCATAAACAAGGCAAATAATGAAGTGAATGAAAACATCATTTAACTGTGTATTTTTATAAATGTAACAGACCAGAAGGATAATTTTTTTTAGTGCTCAGCCACTTGCTGCTTCATAAAACTTTGGGATAATTATGGCAGGAAAAGGAAGCAGTATGAATGGATTCTAATGAATGGAATCTAATATTTGAAGGGCATTAAATCAACCCCAACTCATATTTCTCCTACACTACTGTTGTCCCTGAAAAAGCTTATAATATGCCTTAAAGAGAGCTTTCCAGTGCTGAATGATCCAAAAAATAAATCTGTAAATGGAGCTGAAGTGTCACCCATGATGCTGGAATGTGGAAAACTGAGGAATGTGTTTTAGGAAGGGTTTAGGAGTGGTTGGAATCTCAGTTTCTTGGAGCAGTGCAGCTGTTGAGTGAATCCTGCCTCAAACCCCAGCACCCACTTGGCTCCTGCACAGATCAATGTCAGGGCATCCTCAGCCTTCCCCAACTTCAAACACAAAAGTAAGTCTGACTCTTTTAATCCTCCGTCAGGTCCAAAATGATTAACATTTATTATGGAGCCACTTAATAGCCAGTGGCCATCCAGTCAGAGGAGATTTATATCTCCTTACAACAGCTTAATGTGGACTTATGCTCCCCCAGGGTCCCTTGTCCAGCTGAGTGGCCAAAATGAACATGTTCAGAACTCTCTTACTCTCAGCAAACTCCAGACCCAGTGGCTACTTGCACATTTTAATCTGATTTATCTTGTCAAGGATAACGCCAATGCCAAACTGAGCTGCACCAGCAGATCTTGGGCAGGGTCCTGCTTGCCAGAAACTCTGCGTGCAGAGGCTGCCCTGAGCTGTCAGAGCTGGGGGCTCTGCTGTGCACGGCTTTGTCTGACACTGGGTTAACATTTGGCTGCAAAATGAAGCAGATCTCTGTCAAACTTTGGCTTTGGGGCATTACTGAGCAGCACTCGCTGTTCTCATTTAGGGTTAGGAAATATTTCATATAAAACCTTCAGGTGTCCTTGTGTGAAGCCCAGATTCAGAGCCCTGAGAATTTGAGCTGAAGAATAATGTTGGCGTTGGGTGTACAGGACGTGTAACTGTTGTTATTTTATGCTAAGTATAAATTCACAATATTTTGAGTCTAAGTCCAGGGGTAATAGCTGAGCATCACAGCTACACAGCATGGCAAATAATGCAGCTAAAATGAGTGTGCTTCAAGAAATCAGCCAGAAACAACATTTTCTTCAAGCCCTACTCTGAAAGTCTCTGCATTTGCTTATTTTTGCACTCTTTACAATGAGGGAATCATCCTTATTTATGATGGAAACATTCTTCAGTCAAAGCCTCTAATTTTTTATGGGTATGTACCTACTCCATCCTGGGAAAAGAGCCACTACAACATATTTTAAGTTTCTTTTTCTGGATCTGATGTTTGACAAAAGCAACTGACTGATGTTGTCTCTTTTGCTCAGAAGACAGGGAAGCAATCTCCACTTCCATGGGCAAGTGGATGAAAGCTTCCTTCTCTCTGTTGTCTTTGGCTCGTGCTTCTCGAGCAGTGATCTCTAAATCATTCCCTTGCCCTGATTCACCCATCTCGGATGAGGTGACTGCTCTTGCATTTAGATTGTAATCCAGAAATGCTTATCTGCCCTTTGCCTGCTCTCCTGCAGATGCAGAGGAGAATGTCTTGAAATCCTTGCACAAGTTGCCTGTTCCATCAGATCTTGCCTGCTGTCAAGTTTCCTGTAGTATTATTTAAATCCCAAACCTTTCTAATTAGTGCAGCCTAATCAGCAGGACTCTGGGAGCTTCCTGGCCCCCTCATTTTGCTTCTCTGTTGTCCCACAAAGTGCCTTGGCTTCCCCAGCAGCCAGGGGAAGCTGTGGCAGTTCCACCTGAGATGGTTTTTCCTGGGAAATAGGCAGGCTCCCCAAAGCACCTTCTACTGCACTGCCCAGAGTGGCATATTTATGCATGTGAAGCCTAAATGACATCAAGTGGTATTGAAAAAGGCAGGAGCTGTCCTGGTTCCCCACGTGAGTGAATGTGTGGAGCCTCAGTGCTCAGAAGGAAAACAGAGTGTACTTTGTGCCCATAATCAGCATGTTCCCAGCAGCCTGGCAAATGGTTTATGATGTTATTCACAACCGTTGCACCATCAGGAGCAGTCCTGCATTTCAACTTAATTGAGCCACTGCTATGACACAGGCAAGCTTTTCAAGTGGTAAAATTGTAATTACAGAGAGTGCTTCTCTGGCATTTTCCATTGGGTAGCTGCTTGCAGAATCAAAGCCCTCAGAATACATCTGTGAGAAGGATTTTCCTGGGGAAACTCTGCGTTCGTGTTTGCTCCCTGACTCCTCAGGAGGGGCACTTGGGGGTTGGACTTGATGATCTTGGAGTTCTTTTCCAACTTCAGTGATTCTCTGTGCCTTGAACTGGAGTGTTCTTACCCCATTTCCTCCCATTCCTACCACAAGGCCACCCTTCCCTTCAGCAAGGGATGGGTTCTGCCAGGAGCTCAGAGCTGAGGTGACACCCCCTATATTCCACACCCAGGCACGGGGAAAAATGGAAAACTTGTGGAAAATTTGTCATGAGCTCACTTTTCTCTGATACAATAGACCCTTGAGCAGCCACTTATGGAGTGTGGCATTTTCTGAACCTTGGTGATGCACATACCACTGAGAGAGAGCAGCACGGAGCTGGCAGTGGGGCTGGAGCTGCAGGTAATTATAGATTTGTCCCACGAAAGGTGTTTTCAACCAAAGGTCACAATTTTAAGGTATCATGGGTTGATTCTGCAGAATCTATCCATCAGGTGTAGCTTCCAGGGGGAGGCAGAGTGGCTCAAGTGCCTGTTTGCATCAGGGAATATGAAATAAAAATTAAAATGAGTGGTTTATGTCCCTTTCTGCTGCACTGAGCCAGGAGTAGAGCTGGGATAGCCATGCAGGCTGGGAGAGTGCAGAGGTAAAATAATGAGGACAGGGAGAAGGGGCAGCCTGTGTGCCCAGGGATCTCCTTCCTTTGCTTCACTGGTTCGTGCTGGAGAACAGAACCACTGGGCAAGGCTGGATTTCCAGGGTGCTGTGGGAACAGCTGGATTTCCTGAGTTCCTCAGAGCACAGGCACCTTGGAGGCTGATACCCACATCAGCTGCCTCCTCTCTGTCCCCCCATGACAAACCCACTCTCTCCTGCTCTCAGGTACACCCCAGCTTTTGCTGTTTGGGTGTGGATTGTGTTGCTGGTTGTTTTTTTTCCCTCTTTACCTTCAGCTGTTGTGAGCTCTGCTGCTCCATTGCTGTGAAAAGCTCTGGGATATCACCTGACACTCCACTCCTGGTGCTGCATCGATGCAAATCACTGCTGGCTCTGCCTGCCTTTCATCCCAGACTGTCTGGCACTATAATTGCTTGGTTCTAATATTTCCTCTCCCAAGGCTATCAATTTGTTTTCAATTTCTCCACCTGTTGGCTCGGCTCAGGTATCCCACAGGGTTTTGTCCTAGGCATCCCCTCCTTCATTTATTATGCTCCCAGCTCTGGAACATGGGCACCCTGAAGCACTTTTACAAGCAGGATTCTATTACGAGGTTGTTTTGTTTGCCAGAGATTTTGGCAGGAACGGAGGAGAGTTTTTGTCTTTATTTGCTCTATGCAGATCTTGCTGTGAAGCTGGTTATTATTGCACTGCATAAATCAGAGTTCTTTGACCAGTTTTCTGGTCAGGAGTGTGCTGTGAGTGTTCAGTGCCACAGCACACGCTGAGCAAATGGCCAGGGTGGGGGAGAGCACCTGAAAAAAGGGCTTTGCAGGTGATGGTTTCCACATAACTCACCTGCCTTCCCTGTGGTTAACCTTGAAAATTACTTTGGGAGATGATGGGAAGAGGCTAAATTTTGCTTTCTGCAGTGTGGATTTCAAAAAGCAGAATTTCACTCAGGGGCAGGCACTGGGAAATAAGCTGGAATCACATGGGTGAAGAGAGTAGGAGAAAGGTCTGTCCTCTTAGCCAGGGCTCAGGGGCTGCTGCTGTCCTGTCCCAGTGGAGACTGGGGTGAGAATAGTAGGAAAAGCTGCATTGAATCCCTTCTGTGCTTGGCATTTGAGGCTTTTTAGCCGGACATCTGAAATATATATCTAAAATACCATGTAAATTAGTGTTCTAAAGGCTGGTATAGCTGGTGGAAAAGCCCTGAAAACTAGAAGTGGATAAAACCCAGAGGCATAAAAGCTACAAAGCTGTTTTCCAGCTCTGTTCCACATGCTAAGTGAGAGATTTTCCCTTTCCATAGGATGTAAAATATGCTTTGCATGAGGATTGTCTCTCAAGACAGTGTTCTCCAGGAGGGGCAGAAGGAGGTGGTGTCATCCTTGAGCAATTTAAAACATCCATAACAGAGTTCCAGACTTTCTTCTGAGCTCTGTGTGGATATTTCATTGTTTGGATGAGCCATTTAAGGAGAAATTTTACTCCTTATGGATTTAATAAGGACTAAAAATGGGTTTTAGGGCAGCCTTTAATCCCATAGTTATGAGTAGGGGTAAGCACAGCAGAGGTGGATAAGCAGCAAAAATTGTGTTTATATGAAAAACAGTGAAAAAAAAAACCCAAATCCCCACTCTTTTCAGGGTCTACTCTATTGTCTCTTGATAAAAATGTTAAGAAAATAACTTCTATGTAAGACAAATCTCAGTCACCTTGGTGACAGAGTGGCCGCTGCTAAATTGCACTCTGCATAACCTACAATTTTTTACTCTTTCTACTCTGATATATTAATACTAAAATATTGATGAACACTTTGTCTTATCTATCTTCCCTTTCTTCTAGCAGACAGAGAAGTAAAAATAGCTGGAGCAGTGGGTTTTCTGGTTCTGCTGTGGCTCAGGCAATTCAGGCTTTGATTTGTGTGACCCAGCAATGTTTGGGGCAGGAGGGCTGAGTAAGAGAGGGAGTGAAAGCAAACCTTAAATCTCTTAGTAAAATGCTTGTTCTGCTCTTTCTGCTGAGGGGGATAAAGGGGAAAAAAAAAAAGATAAACAGCAGAGCCATTACAAGTTGGCCTGAGTCCAATCCCTTAGTTACATCTATGCCTTTAACTCTGCCTGAGAAAGTAATTTTAAAGAAATACAGTTATTACATGCATTAGTCCTCACATCCTGGGAGGTACATCTGTACTCTTCAATCTTTCTGGATTACCTCAAATGTTTCCTGAAGGCTTTTAAATCCAGGGAAGACCAATCTGAGAGAAGTCTCACTGCAATTCTTTTCTTTTTCTGGCTCCGCAGGCAGAAAAAATCTGCAAGAGGCTCACAAACTATGTTTTAAAAAACAGAAAACTGAGACAGAATATTCAAAATGGCCTGTAAAAACACTGCAGACAGGAAATTTGACAGGAGCAGAGCTGTCCCCTAGAACAAAGTGTGATGAACTTCTTGGACTCTGGTCTCTAATCATTGTTTTCTGAGAATGCAGACCTTGGGCTCAGCTGGGCAGAATTACTGTGGCTTCCCTGATTTCAGTGGATATGTCCCAGTTACTGCTGCTGAAAATGGGACTGAGCAGGATCAGTGTGCACAGCCTTCAAAATGCACCCTGAATCAGCCACTTGATTCTGAGAATGCCATATTAGTCCTTCACTGGTGAAACTCAGTGCTGCTGGTCCCACTTTACATCAATGAGAACTGAGACAGCAGCAAGTCCAGCACCACTAATCACTTGGATTCTGGTTCTGGGCAGAGGGCTGCAATGTGATCAGAGATAATTGCCCAGTGTTTGGTGTTCTGAGCTTCAAAATGAGCTAAAATTGAACTCTTTGTCCTAAAGCATTTCTCAGTAAATGCCTCTCTGTTTGCTTGGACTCACAACAAGACCCCAATTACATTTTGTGAAGTGATTAATCCAAAGGCCACTCGTCAGCTGATGCTGCTGGTCCTTCTGATGCCTCTTGGAATGTCTCTGGACCTGCTCCATGTCTCTTCCCCTGCTCCTGGTGTTGGAATTCCAGCTCTGGGCCACGGTGAATGTGCCATCTGTCTGTCCTCTGCTCTGGCTCCTGTGTTCTCCAGGAAGAGGCAGATGACGAGCAGGGCTGGTGATGGTCAGTGGGGCCCCTGGAGGAGGTGGTCGGGCCACCAGCTTCCTCCCATGGCCAGAGAGCTGTGCCCTCATCCCAGGCAGACTTCCAGGCAGATGGTTTGCCTCAATTAGTGGAGAAATTATAACCCAGCCCCTGGTGCATTATAAATGGAAAGAATGAGGAGATCCATGAAATTGCTTATTGTGGTAAATATTGTGTTTGCTTTTTCTGTGCAGTATTCCCCCAAAAGAGCTGTGAGGGACTGCAATCATAGAATTGATATGGTTGGAACAGGACTTTAAGATCATCAAGTTCAGCACTAAAAAGTTCACCAGGAAGAAGTTCACCTGCAGGATAAGAACTTTTCAGGAGTTCATTCCTGGCTCTTCTTTTTTTAATTAACACTAAATATTCATTGTAGTAAATGTCACAGATAGTGTTTTCTTTTGGAGGATTCCTTCAAACCAGCATTGACCATTCCATGAGAAAAATCCTGTGGCATTGACATGTTTATCCTGTGAGTCCTGGGAGCTCAGTGAGTGCTGCAGTGTTTATGTGTGAAAATTGTTCCAGCACTAGCATCAGTCAGTGCAGTTCATCTGTATGGGATACACAGAAATTAAAATCTCAAACAACAAAAGAATGATAGAATTTGTTTTTATTTTGTGTGTGACTTCCCTGCTATTAATCTGAACTTTTAGCTTTACAGACAACTTCCCTTATGATGTCAACATGGAGCTTTCCCCCCTTTAGCTTATGTGCCAGGCAAAAAAAATCTGTTTTTTTCTGTTATGAATTGTCCAATTCAAAGGTCAATAGTGGTATCATGTATCACAAGTCACTTGCCATGTCCCCCAGAGCTTAAGGGCACATGTTTTAATGTGATCTGTCAGCCCTTCTGAACAGATTTAGGACATACTTGTAATATATTGGTGCTTTCCTTTTTGGACTCAGCAGGAAATTGATTGCCAGCTCCGTGGCTCCCGAACAGAACCAGCTTGCTGGGCACGAGTTACAGCCACAAAAATCACAGCCAGGTCCTGGATGGGGCCTGATGAACAGGAGATATTTGTCTGTGGCCATACCTGCTCTCATTAGGGTCGAGTCTGCATTCCCAGGCTGCAGAAAAGCTCAGCTGGGCAGCCAGAATTGTGCTCATTTGCAGCACAGAGCCAGGCACTGTTTGCTTCCCTTTGTGCTGCCAGGCAAAGAGCTCTGTACACAGAGGCACGGATCTGCAGCGTGCTGGAAGCCAGGATCAAAACTCCAAAATTCACTTTCCAGAGACCAGAACATCCCTGCCTGTGCTGGCTTTAATAATTGCTCAGATTGAGAGGAATGGCAGAGATCTGTGCCGTGACCTTGGGGTCTCTGCTCACATTTGGGTGTGAAAGGATGGGTTATTTACTAATTGCTATCATGGGATCTTAGTTAAAAGGGGAAACTTACTCTGCTGGGCTAACTGCTGTTGGAACTTGGTAGTAAAATCACCCCATGGGGTAAATAAGTGCTAAACTCACCTGCAGCCCTGCCTGGGATGTGAGCTCTCTGTTGTAAATTCTGTAGGAGTCCATGAGTCAGTCCTATCCCAATGACACTGAAAGGGGATGATCAAATTCTTCAGTGGTCCATCATTATATTCAGCCATTCCTGCTTCTCTTAGGAATAACTATTTTTTAGTTCTGACAGATCCCATTTGCCCCCTAAGTCACAGCTCAGGTATTCAGCACAGCACAGGAGCAGGAATGTTTCTAGCAGATATTGTTATATCTGCAGGAGTTATCTGACACAAGCAAAACAAAGTCACTGTAAACTAACATTGGCATATATTTCTCCCAAAATTGTCTCAAAACAGCAATCATTTTATGGAGTATAAATAACTTCAGATTATCTCACCCTTTCTAGTGGCAGCTGATGTCACCCTGCACAGAGTTTTGTGCAGATGTCTGTCTTAACTTACTATTTTTAAATGTTCCCTCACTATTAAATGCCTCTTTATGTCCTTTCCCAATCGTTATTTGCTATTCATATTTAGTTTTCCACCACTTCATCATCTGAATTTTGCTACACAAAGGAACTGTTAAAAATAAACATCCTAAATTAATCCTGTTTATGGAACTCTAAAATGATCTAAAAGGTGTTTGCAGGAATGGTTTTAGATTCTTGAGAGAACTTATTTTTTTATATAATCTTTTGGGTTTTAACCCACTCCAAAGCTTCTACTTTTGAGGTTATTTCAATAACAGCTCTTAGCTGTTTTCCTCATGAAGTGCTGACTGATTTAGTTGTTAACGTGCTCTTAGAAGAAGATAGGGTTTATTTTTTGGGTGGACCTTTCTTGTTACACAAGACAATTATAAATCTAAATGTAATTCTGTCTTGCCTACAGCCTTCCCACAGGAATGCTACAGCAGATCTAAGAAACCTCCCAGAATTATGAATTTCATATGTCTTATTTAGCTCAGGTTATCAGCTGAGATAACAAGGCCCAGCCTTGTTTGTTTTGGCTTTTTCTTGGAATATTTGCAATGTTCAGACAGAACACGGTAGAAAGTGGATAAGCAGTCTATGAGAGTGGATAAACTTTTGTCCTACTACAACACTTCCATCAGAGCAGCTGTGGCTGCTCCATCCCTGGCAGTGTCCCAGGCCAGGCTGGACAGGACTTGGAGCAGCCTGGGACAGTGCAAGGTGTCCCTGCCATGGCAGGGGTGGCACTGGGTGAGCTTTAAGGTTTCTTCCGACCCAAACCACTCTGGAGTTCTGTGATTCCAAGATTCTCCAACGTGGCAGTGAGGAATTCAACTCCTCTGCAATGGGAACATGTTTCCTGGGCAGAAGTATCCATTTTGAGTTCAACTGTTCTGTTCTCTGACCAAGCACAATTTTAGGTCTTGGGAGTCTGAGAAAAGCCCTTTATCTTCTCTGTGTGGAGTTGAGATCAGAGGGAGTTCCTCCACTGAGAATATTTTTCTTGGGATTTTCTTTGGGTCTCTCTTGTGTCTGCAAAGCTTCCACAAAACCCCAGTGTGGATCTCTTTTAAACCTCAGGATTCCTAATTTTCTTGTAGCATGACAAATCCTCCCGTTTACAAAACAAAATTATGTTTGTGGAACCAGTTAAACTGTAAGGAGAGATTTTTTTTTGTTGTTGTTGTTTTGAGAAGCAAAACAATCGCATCAGAGAGGAGAAAATAGAGATGTTAGAGATGGGCCCATCTTGCTGAAATGAAAAGGCTCTTGGCTAAGTTTACACAGAAGAACGTTCCCTCACTGAGGAGATGCTTGTGCCAAACCCATCCACTGCTTCAAGCTCTGTTTTATCATTTATGCCCTGTTTGCTGCTGCTGCTGCTCTGCCTTTGTACTGTCAGCTCAGCCTCTTCCAGGAGCTGACTGGAGGGCTTGGAAATCTTGTTAGGAACATAAAATCCTGTATAAATTGTCAGCAAGGAAATATTATTTGTTTATTTAAGTATGAAAGTCCTCTCAGCCAGCCAGTCCAGCAGAACCACAGTGCAGCAGTTTTTTAAGCCCTTTGCCCTCTGTCAGTTGTAGTGGCTGGACCTTTTTGGCTTTGCTTTGACTGCATCTCTGACAAGTTTGGAAATGAAAGATGAACAGAAGTACCTTCTTGGTTGCAGGTGGTCACATTGAGTTTCTAATTATTGTGGGGGTTTTGCTGCTCTGGCTTTGTTCTAAAAACGCTTTTTCACTTCTGACTTTGCTGATGAAACTGATGTGGGACAGTTCAGCTGGAGCTGGTATGGATGAAGCCCAGCTTTGCTCTGAGTTAGCAATCAGAGCTGAGCACCAAAAACTCTTTTTGCTGAGTGGACTTGCTTTGCAGTCCCTTCAGTGAGTGACTCAGACTCTGTTTTTAGAACCCTCACCAATATCTCATGTTTGTTTTGCTTCTGGCTAAAGCACAACCTTTCAAATCCCAGGGCTCTGCAAGGAAATTGGAGAAAACTGTTTTTTCTTGAGTGCCATAGGTCGTTTGTTCTCCCCAGACAGGTCTATTCAGCAACTTGTAGTCCTTCACTATCAATTACTTAAGAGCTGATGTACCAAAACCATTCTCTGGTGTCCTTAGCATAAGAATCGTGAGGCCCAGTACAATAAAAGGGAGTCATAAGACAGTAGAGAGAGTCACAAGATATGGGAGTCTAGGTAGTTCATAAAAGCACAATGGAATTCATAAATCACGTTCAGACAAGTCCCCCCAACTCGTCACACAGCCAAACACTGCTAAATGAGATTTTTATATTGGCTTGGGGGACTGAAGTTTGGAGCTTCAAAGGAGGTGGTGTTCTCTGCTGTCACTGCTGACCTGAATACTTATTAATAATGAATACTGCATGAGGGCCTTGATATCTCTGAAGTTGTTGCTTTTCTCAGAAATAAACATGGATTTCAACCAAATGGGGTGTTTTCCTGTGACAGGAGACAGGGAACAGCCTGAATTTGGGGACACTCTGCTTCTTTGTCTTGGAATTAACTCAGTATTACCCCTGATGCAAAATGAGAGAAGTAGGGATAGAATATCTGTTCCAGGAATGAGCTTGTCCAAAAATATTTATATCTCTCTTTAGAGTGGTAGCCAAGCAGTTTGGTGTTCAGGAGAGAAGGTTATCCCAAAACAACAATAATTCCTTTAGACTGGAGCCTCCCAAGAGAGCAAGAACTTGCAAAACACAAGTGCCAGCCCAGGATTTTGCACACAGAGCAGCCAGGCATTGCTGGAGGCACTGAGGGTGGTGGTACAACCTTCCTGTGGGACTGGCAAAGGAAGCAGGGCTGCTGAAAGGCTGGTAAAGAAAACCCCCAAAACCAGCCAGCTAAATTGTGTCTCAAAACGGGAGTGAGCCTGCATCATAATTTGAGTTTGTTGTCCCTTGACAGCTACAGCCAGAGCTCAGTGCAAGGCAGAATGAACTCAAATGTGTAGAAAATGCAGCAGGGCCCTCAGCATCCTTTTGGCCAAAGAACTGGAGCTGCTGCTTTGGGATGAGGCAGAAGAGGAAGAGCCTGTGCAGAGAAATGGAACAAATGCAGCTTCTCAGAGCTCTGTGTTAGAAGGAAATAAAGGCAAGGCATGCTCACCTTTAGATATTCACCCCCTTTACCTGGAGTTAGCTTCCTGCAGACCAATTCCTTCAATAAACTCAGAAACCAAAAAATCTTATTAATTGTGCTCTGAGATGTGTTTGGAACAGGGAAGGAAGCTTTCTTTCCTTGGAAAAAAAAGGAGAGATTTTTTTTCCTTGGAAAGTGGCAGTTCCTCTCCACTAGCAGGGAGTTGGCACCCCAGGAGAGACTGGGCCATGAGGAGTGTGTCTGATTGCAAATTTCCTTTTCCTTTAGCAGCACTTATCTCTTATCCAATACTGTCTCCAGATCCAGTCAGTTTTATTGGCACTTGGCTGTGGAACTGCTTTGGTTTCTTCCTTTTATTGTCATGTGTCTGCCATAGGGAGCAGAGGGGTGTGAGGCCATCCCTGAGCTTGAAGGCTTTGCAAAATTCACTTGACTTTGCATTGCATGATGTGGTCTCAAAACTAAGAAATTAAATCCATCAGATGTCCTAGAGGAGTGTGCAGAGAAAGGGAAGAATGGCAGATTAAATCTGGGGGGAGCAGAGGTCTCACCTCAGGGGCCACTTCCATTGCTACACCTGTGGTTTAGAATGTGCCATGTATGTGGTGTCAGGTGTTATCTGTAAGTACTGCTGCGAAAAAATCCCTGAAATAATTTTAAAAAAGGAACGTAGCATGGCCAAAAGCCTTCTCTGTCATTTATTTTGTGAGCATGTTAACCTGCAATGTGCATTTACAGTATTTCCCTCAACTTCCTTCATCCTGAGCCAAACCCCTGAGCTGAAAGCCAAGATTTCAACCTCAAAAAAGTCAGTTTTCCTGAGGTGGCTACTGAAATTGGGAATTGGGTGGGCCTTTCTTCCAGTCACCCCTGGCTTCAGCATGTGCCACCAGCCTTGTGACAGCAAACCTGGTGCTGCTGTTCTGTTGTGTGTGCCTGGCACAGGTGGGTTTGCAGGGGGATTTTGGAGGAGGGAAAAACACTGAATTTGGGAGAAACACCCTGAATTTGGGGAAAACAGTCTGAATTTGGGGCAAGCCCAAAATTTGAGGGGTTTTTGGGGATCCTGAGAGGGTTTAGGGGTTTTGAGGGAATTTTGGGAGATTGGGGGACTTCAGAGGGGAAGGATGGAGCAGGTTCTTGTTGCCTGGTTTGTGTCAGGTTAGGTTTCCTGTGGTTTTGCTGTTACCAGGGCTGTCCTGTCCCTGTGACTGTGCTAAAAGTGATGCTGCTGCTGACCTGGGCAGGGTAATCCACCCTCAGGCCTGATCTCCTCTTCTGAATAATAATCTGCTTGATAATCATCAAGTGTTTTCCTCAAGGAAACCTGAAAGAGGGAGGGGAATGAAAATCCTGGCTTTAAGTTATGATTCCTTAAAGAGCAGTGGGTGCAGAATGTGCAGTTAAGCTGAAGATGTGATATAGGGATAATGCTGCCTTTTTTTTTTTTCAAGCAGCAAAATTAACTACCGAGTGCCATCATTTTAAGACTATAAACCAGTGTAACCTATAAAAGATTTACTGGGAATCTAACTCTTCTTCTCGATATCCTAGTGAAAGAAATAAACATAAAACTGAAATCAGATGCTTTAGGATTTATGAGGCTGATTCAATTTTTTTTTTTCCTAGTGACTGTTTTAACAGCCTATTAACATCTTCCCCACAGCAAACATATAACAAAATTGATATTACAGAATCAAGTTGGGATGGGTCCCATGAGTGTACTTAAATATACCGTAAACATCTAGAGCTATTCATCTGGATTATGGACTGGGTGTATAAAGTACATCTCTATAAATTCTCCTCAAGCAAATTCTTCCGAGTTCCTTTTGTGGAATAAAAAATTAAAGCTCTGATTCTGCGGAGGGTTGAGTGCTCCTGCTAAATTCCCAGCTCCCTTGTAAAAGGATGGTTCTCGCTCAGTGCTCTCAGGGCTGCTCACAAAAGACTAATTTTCTCCCTTGCAAGCTGAAATCAGTTGTCACCGTGTTAAAAAGTCTTTTTACAGATGATTTGTGTCGTGCTAATTTCTTAAGTGTCAGACATGAGCGCCTCTAATTCATGGCAGAAAGTGGCAAGGCCATTAAATGTTGCTAATAAAAGGAACATGAAGGGTGTTGTGCCCAGCGTGGCTTTGCCATTTATCTGCATCCTGCCAGCTCTGGTGTGTGACAGCGTGGGCTCACCAGGGTGGGTCAAGTTTTAATCGTGCCTGTTGGTTTTGTGCCTCATCTCTCAAAAAGGCAGGAGCAAACTTTTTAATTAGATAACCCAGGACCTAGAAAACTGCTTTTTAAAAAATATTTTTGGTGGAATTTGAAGAGGTTAAGCTTAGGGACAGCGTGTTAAAATAATGCCAAAATGTCGTTTGCATCAGTGGATGAGTCAGCGCCCGCCTCGCTGCTCTCCTTTACCTCCTCTGTTTGTTCTGGTACCTTTTACTGAGCTAAAGAGAAAACAATCAGAGAGCACCAGAGCTGTTTGGAATAGAAATAGCTGTGCTGCATCCAAAGTGGCCCAGTCGAGTGTTTGGAGGAGAGGATTTGTACAAAGGATTTAGCTTTGGCTTAGCTAATTCTGGCATTTCCAAACAGTATCTTGATTTCTGTGCAATTAAGGCAGGATAACTTCTGAATCGTTCGTATTATGATGTCTCAGTTCCATTTTATAATTAAAACTAAACTGCATGACTGAAGGTTTCTAAACTTGGGGTGTTTGTGTAGTAAAGCTGAAAAACTCCAGGCCTTTCTCTGAAAGTAAATTCTGAATGGGAATCTTTCCCTGTAGCCAAAGTAATTCCATTAATTTCTTCAAGTGTTTTTCTGTAATACACTGTTTAATCTGAGCACGGCCTTCCAATGAATTCCTTGCAGTTCATCTCTGATCCATTGACCATAACAGAGTGAATTTTGAGACGAGATTAACTTGATTTGACAGAGTAAATTAGTGACTCAGTTGGCACCAAAGTCTATAAAGTACCCAATGAGGTGATTTTTTTCTGTGTAGAATAAGTGTAACTATCCTTGCAGCTTCAAACAGCGAGAGAAAGACACTACAACTTAAATAGAAATTGATTTATTCACTTAGGGCAAAAAATTGGAGCCTAAAAGCTCCATACTCAGAATAAATTGAGATTTATTCTGGGTTTTGAAGTGAAAACACATGGTACTTAAAACCTGGGGACTTCAGGGAAGTGTTTATAATGAATAGGGTAAAGTGTATTGACAGCCAAGAATGCATCCAGTGGGGAAAGGCTGCAGGCCGTGGATCTTTCATCAGTTGTATCCTCATGCCTGATCCCATGTGGAGTTTCCTCGAGATGTTCAGCCAGCTATGAAAAGGTCAGAGGGGAAAAAACAAACAAACAAAAAAAAAAGCTAAAAAGCTCCAGCTGTTTGTTGTCTCATTCTTTTTGGGCTTTAAGAGGAGCTGTAGAGAGAGCTGAGTAGTGGGACTTGAGTTCCTTCCATCCTTCTGGTGAGGCAAGGGGGCCTTTGCACCATGAATACTCAGGTATAGTTTGGCAAAATTGCCATGGGAGATTTTGTGAATTTAGTTTAAACCACAGGATTTACCCTCAGTGAGGTCTGGATTAAGCACAGTACCTTGGAAAATGACTTTTGTGAGACTACTCAACAAGGAAAAGTTACAACGAGTCAGGTCTAGCAAAATACAGTAATTCTCCAGGTATTGATGCCACCATTTTTTCTGCCTGCAGCTGATGCTTTAGCTGCACCTGTCCTATTTTCCAAATGCAAATGCTCATGCCATTGCCTCAGAGTGATGTTATTTTGCAGAGTCTAAAAATATTGTGATGTCTCAGTATTCACTGCAGCACAAAACAACCCAAATTAAAATAGCAGCAAAATGGAGATAATAGCTCAGATTTGACTATTCCTAGTGCTTGAGAATGCCAGAATAAATGAAAATTCTGGTAACATACACAACCTGTGATTGGATTGAATTGCCCCTATTCAGAATGTTCAGGTGTTTTATTTTGGCAGTGATCACATTCACACATCGCTGCACTCTGGTTATGAGAAGATGCTTTAGTTTCAGAGCATTTCCATGGAATCACAGAACCATTAAAGTGGGAAAAGACCCCGAAGATCATTGAGTCCAACCATGAACCCAACACCACTGTGTTCATCCCCAAGCTGTGTCACCAAGTGCCACATTCAGGGATGGTGACTCCACCACGTCCCTGATCAGCCTGTTCCAGTGCCTGACCACCCTTTCACTGAGAAAATCTTTCCCAATATCTGATCTAGGAAATAAAAACATTCTTCACAGAAAGGGTGGTCAGGATTTTGAGACTTTGAGATCCTCCTGGGATTTGATGGCAGCTGGACTTTGGGAGGAAGGGTGGGGAATCCCAGGCTGTTCACACAAGGTTTTGAGAGATGCAGAAGCTCTAGAGAGATCTGATAAATTCCTGCCCACCACTCCTGCGTTGCAGCAAAGTGGCATCACTCCCAAAGCACTTGAGTTTGCCCTTGACTCCTTCCCATGGATCATTTCTCAGAAGCCTGGGAGATCCCTCACTGTGTAAAAATCTGGGACCAGGGTGACATTAATGTCACACTCAAGCTGCCTGCACTGGCCATTTCCACTCCCCTCCAACAACAGAGGGTTTGTAATTTGGGATTACAAGTTGGGACCCAAAAATAGATTGCTCCCAGGCAAACTAATCTATTTGCAACATGTTCTGCAATCAGTGTGGCAGGGAAGGCCGAGATGAATTGCAGCAGATGGCTCTGAGCGTGGTCCTGGATTCACCCTGGGTTGCAAAACCAGGTTGTGTAACCACTTCAAGGTCACCAAATCAGTTCTTCCCAAAAGGTAATGAAGGATTTGTCTCTTCCACCCTACAACATTTATTTACAGGAGCCAGCCCTCGGTGATTTGAGGCTGCAGGGGGAGGCAGAGGGGGATTTAAGCTTCAGGAAGGCAAATGTCCAGAGGGATTAATCCTTCATAACCATCATTTCTGTTATCCCTAATCTCTCATTTGCTCTCTCAAAGCAAGGTCTAGGGGAGATCTGGGGGGATCCAAGGTGTGCTGCTGGTTTGCCCTTGTTCAAAGGCTTTTTGACATCTTCAGTTCATGCTCTTGAGGCCAACAGGACAACTTGGAAAAGTCTTTACTGGCTCACTTGGAAAATACAAGGGAGCAAAGCTGCTCCAGCAGCTGGAGCAGTGTCAGCACTGTAGTGGAGGAAGGACAAATGTGGTCAAAATAATGATTTTACTGATAGTAGGAGAAGAAAGGGCCTGACTGAAATCTATTCTATTAAAAACATAAATTCTTACTTAGATTTAAATATTTTACATTGCAATATGCCAGATTTGGCAGAGAATTGAAGCTATTCTCTTCCCATTCAGAAGACATTTCCAGTTCTTCCCAGTTTATTGAAACCTGTGATGTATCAATTCTTAATTTCCTCGAAATACATAAACCCTAACACGGTAAAGTTTTCATTTCTGATGTCTTGTTTCTGATCTTTTCAGAACACACCTTTTACTCTGCTGTCTGAGCATGGCTCAGTCTTTAAATGTATTAATTTTTACAACAGTCAGGGATTATCTTTATTTCACAGAGAAGTCCATGAAAACACCTAAGAGCTACATTTTCAAAATAATCATCGAGCTGAACATAAAGAGCTGTCAGCTGGAAATTTCAAAAGAGCTCTGGTTCATGACACCTGTCTGGAGCCCTGCAATGACATTTATTTGCATATGTGGTTGCCTGTGTATCTTTAATTATTTAAGTTTTATTACTTAAATAAAAGCGCTGATGCTAAAATGTGTTACTCAGGGAGCTCCTTTGAAAGTCCTTTTTGCATTTCTAGTGCCAGGATTCCTTGGAAGATTAGGCTCAGATGATTACTTTGAATAGAGGTGACAGAATCCAGCTTGTTGTAATACGTGGAAGGAATTAAACTCCCATGCAGAGCTGCATTTGAATGTTTGATGTGCTTTATGCTAAAATTAAGGCTCAGATTTTTTTCCTCCAAGATTTCTAAATAATTTCAGACAAAAGGAAATAGCTAATAGAAAATGGAAAGCCCCAGTGATGTTACCAGGAATGTTTCTGTGGATTAAGGGGTTGTTTGTTGTTTATCTCATGGAATTGTAGAATCTCAGAAAGATTTGGTTTGGAAGGACCTTAGAACTCATCCAGTACCGCCCTGCCATGGGCAGGGACCCCTTCCACTGTCCCAAGCCCCATCCAGCTTGGCCTTGAGGCCATCTCCTACAACCATAATTGTTTTAGCAGCACATTGGTTGATAAAGCACACTCCAAAGACATTTTGGCAAATTCCAGTTAAATTCATAGTGGTTCTTGTTAGGTTTTTTTGAAAAAACAAACCCAAAAACTTTTCATTATTTTTTATTAGATTTACCATTGACTCAATTGAAAAAATAAAATCTGCTGCTCTTAATGAGCTTCAGTACATTCTTTGAAATGATATCACCATCAAATGGGCTTTATTTCTTCCAAGTAAATGAGAATGCTTTCTGTGAGGAATTATAAATCCCACAGGCACATTCCTGGTTTCCAGAATGGCTGTATTGTGAGTCCAGGACAGCATGTTAAATCTTTAATCACTGACTGCTTTATATGGCTGTAACTGCCTCACTTTATTGTGAGTGCTTCCTGAAATTGTTGTTTTGGAGTGTCATAAGCTGCTTCATCCTAATTTCAATTATTAAATCCAGAGAGTTCTGTTCTCTTTGGATATTTATCACGGTACAACCTGAATGGAGCCTTGGAACAGCACAAAGCTCCAGTTTAAATCACTTTGAAGCACATACTGAGATAATTTCTGAAGGAAAAGCTGTGCATCTTAGCTGGAAATCAGGAAAAATCTCTTCACAGCAAGGGTGGTCAAGCACTGGAACAGGGTGAAGTGATGGAGAAGTGTTGGAAAAGTGATGGAAGTGTTCAAAAACTGAGCAGATGCAACACTTTGTGATAAGGTTTGGTGGGTGTTGTGTCCAAGGTTGGGCTTGATGATCTCGGAGATTTTTCCCAACGTTAACAATTCTAAGAACTTGTGTGTGAAAGCTTTTAGTCAAGGTTAAACTGAGCAGCCTGAAGGGCAGAAGCAGATCTTTAATTTCTTGTTTATTTCCCATGAAGGTAGCAAACGTGACTTTATTTTTATCCCTGCAAACAGAGATGGGCCCCATGCCCCAAGCTCTCCTACCCTGAGGTTGTTCCATAGCCTCTCCCAGCTCTTTGGGTTGCTTCCCCTCCTTTGTGATGGGAGTTTTTCATGCAATCAGGGCGTGCTTTTGTTGTGGTAGCAGTGAGATGGACTTGACAAAACATTCCTTGGTGTTGGAGGTTGTTTTGAGGAGAGACTTTAAGGTGGTGATTGAATGAGCAAAAGTGCAAGCTTTTGATCAGCTCTGTTGAAGACTAAGGGGAAAGTTTTGGGGATGATTTGCAGGAATATTGAAAGATTAGCCAGATGAAACTTGTAATAATTTTTAAGGCTGTTTTCACTTGCAAAAATAGAGCCTGTAAATGCAGGATGTGAGGATGAGAGCTGTGATTCATCTGCTTAAAACATGATAAAGAATTTTGGTGCTGTGGTGAGCTGGCCGTGTTTCATTACCCTGCCATGATCCTCCTGTCAGGTATCTCTGTGCCCATCACTTTGTCAGCCATCAGATTTTTCTGAGAAGATAACTGCCTATCATCTTCCAATCTATCTGACAAGTTACCCTTGGGAATGACAAAGATTATTTCATGTCTAGTTTTTCATAAGACTCCAATTCATGATGGACTTGGGGCAAATTTCACAACTAATCCAGTCCTTGGAGCAACTGTTCCCTGTTTTGTCAGCTGCTGTGACACTCCCTGTCTGCTGTTAGGGAGGGCTCTCACTGCAAATCATCAATGCAAAAGCAAATAATTAATTACCAAATACATAATTTCCCGGGAAGCTGTGGCTGCCCCATCCCTGGAAGTGCCCAAGGCCAAGCTGGACGGGGTTTGGAGCAACCTGGGACAGTGGAAGGTGTCCCATGACAAGGATTTGGGACTGTAAGGTCCCTTCCAACCCCCAGAATTCTCTGATTCTGTGAAAAATGCATGGGTAGCAATGAGGAGTTTGGTGTTTCCCCCCAGAACAAAGCAATCAGCCAAAGCTCCTGGTAGCAAAAATTATTCTAGTTCAGCTTGTAAAATCAGTGCTATTGCAGTTAATGTGAGCTGAGGATGTGGTACATAAAGAATGAAAATTGGGAAACTGAAGGCAATTATAAAGTATCTTCCTTTCTAGTGGAAGGTGTCCCTGCCCATGGCAAGGGGATTGAAACTCAATGATCTTTAAGGTTCCTTCCAACCCAAACCATTCTGTGATTCCTTTGGAAAAGGACAGGAAAAAAGGCCTGAAACATTTTGATATAAAACCTGTAACAGCCACTGTAGTCACAGCTCATTTATAAAGAGCTGCAACACTGAGCACACCCTCTAACATATAAACCATTTAATTTTATTTATGAATTAAGCTTTTGATCTATAAAACAGCCATGTTCAAACCACATTTTATGTGACTGAAATACAGAAATAGAGGCACTGCTGTTTGGAATGTACTTGCCTTTATCTGAATAAAGAACAGGATTGCTGACAAATCCCCATGTAGTTAGGGTAGTAATTAGCAAAAATACATGTAATTTAGTTACCTTTATTTACCCAACTGATTGGTGTGAGTGCTTCTAACATATTTTGCTTTTTAATCTGCAGCCAATTAGATGGAAAACAACGTATAAACCACAGCTGAACATGAGAGAAAGGTTTTAAGTTATCTTTTCCTTTCCAATCTCCCATCTCTCCTGCAGAATGTGTAAGAATTTGGGATTTTGCCCTACTTTTTGGACTTGTTTGTGCCAGATTCTTACAAACCTTTCTGAAATTCATTGTAAAGTTGAAATTACAGAATAATCACAGAATGATTTGGGGTGGAAAGGATGTTAAAGCCCATCCAGTGCCACCCCTGCCATGGCAGGGAAACCTTCCACTGTCCCAGGCTGCTCCAAGCCCTGTCCAACCTGGCCTTGGGCACTGCCAGGGATCCAGGGGCAGCCACAACTAAAGCTGCTGCCACTGTGGAGTAACAAAAAACATGTCATTTTTGGGCCAGGCAACAGATCCAGGATGAAACCAGCTTCAAAATTAAGATGTGGACACCAATCCCTGAGACACCAGGGATAAATACCAAACTTGGAAATAACTCTCTTTGTTATGTGGGAATAGTCACAGGTCATGGGCTATACAGAACCTCTGGAGGAATTAGTCAGGTTTTCTTCCAGATCAGACCCATCTTCTAAGCATAGAAATCAACACCTTTAAATTTGGTGAAAATCGTCTCTCTTTCCCCAACATTTTAAACAAAAAACCTTAGAAAATGTCATGGAAAATCACAAACCTACTATTTCCCTTTCAGATTATAAATATCTTACTTCCATTAAGTGGCAGGGGTACAGGGCAGAATTCTTTGCCAGTTGCTACTTCTGTTTGCTTGTTTTTCTTAAATCCAACTAAATTACCAAATTTTGTTTTGATTTGTTGTTTTGGTGGTTTATTTGTTTATTTTTTTTTTCATAGCAAAGTCAATGAGAAGAGTTTAACAAGTAAAATTAAAAAGTTTTTATCATCTCATGTGTGGCTTGGATCTAGACAGTTGCATTTCTCCTTGCTGAGCACAACTCTCTAATTTAATTTATCTTTATGTTGTTAAAAAAGTGCTCCAGCTGTTTAGGGTGAAATGCTCCTGGAGGAAACAAGTCCCTTTTTCCAAGGACAAGGAGAACAGAGAGCAGTAATCTGTAAATGCACACGCTGCGGGTCTTATCTCTGCTATGGGAAATTGGCCAAAGAATCAGGTGGAAAAACTAATTTCCTCAAATATTTTTTGGGAATGGGGGCAGCTCTCTGAGTATCCATAAAGAAAGGAGACAAGTCTTGCTCCTGGAGTGGCTCCAAGGCTCCTGGATTGTTTTATTTACACCTGATATTAAGGTGCTTTCCTGTGAAGAGCTCTCAGCTCCGCTGAAATCTCTGTAATTAATTCCTTCCACCTTAGCACACGGATGGGAAGTTCAAGCAGCAGGAAGAAAAGACATCTAGAGGTGTCCTGGTCTTGTGGGAAAGGCAGGATTCTGCACCAGGCTGCTGCTGCCTCCCTGTGCCCTGTTTGTGGGACAAAGGGTGGCCAAACACACAAATTTTCCAACTATTTATGACCCGTGATTCTGAACTGGAGACTCTCTATTAAGGCAGCCAAACCCCTGCTCAGTGATGCTTCCCAAATTTTAAGGCACCCTGTTTTCCTTATCATNGTGTGGGCCTGGAACAGGAGGTAAATCTGGGTCCCAGTGGAAGATGCAGGTAGCTGAGAACACACCTGTGCTGGCAGGGCTGGGGATCTGGAGGCACTGAGTCAGCTCAGGGACCAAACCCTCTTTGTCCAATCCTTTCTGCAGAGGAACTGGGATATGATCTAAAATATTAATTACAACAACATCTCTGACATGGAGCTCCAGCACTCACACCAGAGCATAATTCTGTGTTATGTCCATCCCATTTAGCAGAGTTACTGAGTGTGTGTCAGGAGCTTTATCCTNCAGCAGCAGCCTGGTGCAGAATCCACTGGATATCCTGAGTATTTAGACAGACAAAATATTTTGTTACAACACTTATTAAGGATAATCCTGGTCTTTCTTTTGCCCATTATATGCAGTGGCCGAGTCATAATAATGCTTTTAGGCTCAGAAACATAATTTGTAAAACCTTTTGTGAAGCTTGCAGAGTGCTTTAGGGTAACTGCATGATCAGCATCATATAAATGTTGGTCATTAAGCAAAAGAATCATAATAATGATCAGCAGTAAAATAACAATTAGCTGTTCCCTGGATGCTGTGGTACCTGCACACCACTCATCCTCAATAAGCTGGGGATGGGACAATGGCTGAGGCTTTGTCTGAGCACCACAGCTGATCAATAATGGGAGCAAAGCAATCGCTTGCATTGACTCCAGCAGGTAATTTGTGTTCATCGGGCAGTGCTGCTGCATCTGAGCAGCAAACAGAGAAAAGTGGCAGCACATCAATTCCTGCTGCTGGCTGGGGCCAATTACTGGAATTAAAATAACCCCTTTCAGACTGCAGCAAGATGAGCTGTTGACCCTGCTGGCCTAATGCAGTTACTATTATACTTATTATTATCATCAGTCCCTTTCTTGCCTGAGCTGGTGAGTCTCTGTCATTGAAGGCATGAGCTCTTGTGTTTGTTATTTGTGCTGCAGCCACATTCCAGGGATTTGAGAGGTGTCAGAAACTCTTTGTTAACAGAGCTGGAGGACGTTAGTGCACAAAACAAAGATAGCAGCTCAAGATTTAGTGGATAGAGGAGGAAGGCCACTCTAAGGCTGCACTCACTGGGCAACTTCAGTGAGTCCAGGAAGTACAAAAACCTGAATAATCTCTGTTTTATCTGAGGCTTAATTAATCTCTTTTAGTATATATAATTTTCATTAGTAACACTTTCTCTTCCATGCCTAATGATGTGCATGTAGCTGCTGAAATTTAGCACAAACCATTTGAAACCCTGCAGGACCAGTCCTGATCCATGTTCCATCCATGGGGAAATCCATGTTAATGAGGCCCCTCAGAGACTTCCTGGCTCACCCAGCCCTGTTCAGAGCCCTGCCTTGCATCTACATTGATATTCTAGAATTAACTAAGCCTCCTAGGAATACTGTTCTCTTGGAAGCTTCTACTGTGCTATCTATTCATTATTATTCTTAATTTGCAGGGAAATTTTGTCCAAGGTGTGCATCAGCCCTGGCACAGGCTCACAGTGTGATTGTCACTGCCATGGCAGGCACAGCCAGAGCAGTGCTAACCCCCAAAAACCTCTGAATTCCCATAGTTCACTGACCCAGTGACATGTTTATTGTATGGTTTCAGTGAGGATGAGCCAACTCAATTTATGTAGAAAATCAAATGTGTATTCTCATTTCTACAACATGCTTTGGAGTCGAACTGAAGAGGCTTAGGTCTTTAAATAAGATTTCCACAACCACTCCACAGAACCTGTTAGGACTATGGGGCTTGGAAACAGAGCTCACCCCAAGAGGATTTAAGAGGGTGAAGAGCAAATGTGAGCACCACAAACATTCAGAGATGTTCTGTATTCTTTGTCTCCCATCCCCAAATCAAAGTGTGTCTGTTTTAAGCACATATTTGTAACTAGAAGGTCAACTGGCAGTTTTCAGGTCTAGAGGAGATTTTATAATAATCTGTTTTCCTTTTTCCAAAGTTGTGGGGAAAATAAATTCCTGAAGGATCAAAAGGGTGCTTTGGAATATTTCTCATCATTTCATCTCTCTGCCTTTCAAAAGGAGCTGAGTAATCCCTTTCCCTTTTATACTGTGGAAGATTGTGGCCTTACATCTGCATCTCTCATGCTCTAAGAGAATCTGAGATACTGAAATTATTGTTGGGGGGACACAGCAATAGACCCAACGTCATACGGATGATGAGTTTTCCCTGCAGAGGGAATGATGCCAGCTGGGGCTGGAGCATGTGCAGAGGGCACCAGGAGCCACTGATGCCTCAGGATTTCAGCTTTGATGTTTTCCATCTATTTGTAACCCTGCAGTTCTTTAGTGTATAACTCTGAACTCCACACACAGTGTGAGCTGCTGCTTTCCCATTTGGGGCAGACACAACAATTCCTCTCCAGGCCTGGCAATCAAGGACACCTCACTGCCTCAGGCCCCAGAGATGGGAACAAAAGTGAGTTGGGGGAGCAAACCTGGGGTCAATGACTTCATTACCTGAAGCTGGAATTGGAAGATTCACCCTCAATATGCAAATGGACCAAACTTATCAAAGTGTGCAAACCTGTGACTCATCATCCATTTTTGGGTGCAGCCCCTGGGGGGCTTTGTCTGCCCTAAATGTACCTGAAGCCCTTCAATAAATAGAACAGCTTTTTATTCCCTTAATTCTGTCTGGCCTCTGTTTTTAGGTAGCCCAAAAAGGCATCACCACGAGCCAGGCTCTGCCTGTGACCTGAGGCACCTCTGGGAAATGAGTAAGTCCAAGTGCCAGAGGGGCTGGGAGCACCAGCAGGGGCTGGAAACTCTTCCCCAAAGGGAGCTGCAGCGTGACACAATCCTGTAAGAGGAATAAATGCACTGTGCAAAGCACCCAGCTGTAGGGAAAAGCCAGCTCCTGTGTCATTAGGCTTGAATGGAATGTCTGCTTTGCTCTTGGGGGATTGGAAGTGGAATGACACTGAATGAAATGTTGGGTTTTGGCTTTTTTTTTTTCTTTCCCTTGCAAGAATGGATTTCTGCAGAGATGTTTTCCCAGCAGGAGTGTAAAAGCCTTTTAGAAAAAAAAATCATAGCAAATAATAACTATTTTTTTCCAACTCTCATAATTCATGCTGTTTCCAACCTCTTAAAAAAAACTGCATTTAGTTGAAAATGGAAGTTGTAATTAATTCTAGCACAGAGTTAGCAATGTGATTTGTAAAAGAAGGTCATGCACTTCTAGTAAATTTATCCTGGAGTATTATTTCTTGAGCCAGATTCCCTGAGAAGATGAAATGGAGCTGTTGGGGCTACAGAAATGTAAATCCACCCTGAGTGAGGGCTGGCACTGCAGCCTGGGATGTCGTGGTTACGTGGAGTGTTTGACAGAACAGCTACTGAGGAAAATAAAGAAGATGAACTATGCAGAACAAGCAGATGAGATTAAGAGTACAAGGTCAAATTTCATGAAATAACTCAAGTCAGGCATAATAAAAAGGAAAGACAGAGAGCATAAAATGCTTTGGAGGGACAGGATGTTGGAGAGGACTGGATGTGTGCTAAGCAGAAACCCAATAAACCCAATTACTCTGGTTATTACTGCCTTCACTACTGCTACAGAGGCAGCTCAGTGCCTCATTAGTCATTCCTTGCAGAATTATCATCTATCATGGCCTCATCTTTTCCCTTCTCCCTTGGGAATGCAGAAAGGAAAACAAATCCATAAGCTGTCCCTTCCCTGTGTCCCCCAATGAGCTTTAGAAAAGCTTCCTCATCCTTCAGAAGAACACTCAATATTAAGCATCTTTTACTTTGCCAGCGATTGATTGTGTCTCATTTCCCATTACTCATAAAAAAAGGGACATTTGGGCTCAATTTTATTTGTATTTAAGAGATGACAGAGACTCAGGTAGCTGAAAAATTCATGGAAACTTCCCTGGTGTTTCTTGTAGTGCTTTGGCAGCAACCTCGAGGGACAGGACTGTCCCAAGAATGAAAACTTCTCTCCTAGGTCATCTTCTACAGCCCATGAACATAAATAAATATGGCAAGAGCTTAAAACTCTTAGGAAAATGCTTCTTTTACAGAATGTTGCAGTTATTCTACTTGTAGAATTTGTGGGTTGAAATCTTAGATACTTTAAGAAGTATTGCTTAAAAAAACCAACTCTTTGGTTAAAAATATGTAAGGAGTCTTGTCTTTTTATTCAGAATTTTTATTTGTATCAATACTGAAGTATCACTTGAAGCAGATCTAAGCTGGCTCCTGAAATTAGTGGGATTTTTCAGATGGTTGTTGTGTCAGTATCACCCCACAAACACAGGCTAAAGAAAGTCCCTCAATTCTAATTAATCTGATTTTGAAATTCCTACCCCCTGGGAAGGCCAGGACCACAAGAGCTGAACAGACCACCTGTGTGCAGCTCCTGGATAATTCCAGGAGTTTGACAAAAGATGTTTAGTTCAGAGCATGTCCAGAGTCAGCAGAATCCACCTCAACATCGTTGAGTAATGTCAAAGCCTTTAGTAAATGCTGACAGATGCCACCATAATTTGTCACAGGAACAGGAGAACTCCACGATATCAAAACACCCTGTAGAGGCAAGAAAAAAAAATCCTGTAAATTCTAAGGAGCAAACTGTACCTTGCTGTTGAAAGGAAGACAAAGAGCTTTGAGACAAACTCTGCTTTTCTGTCTTGAGAGGAAATTCTCTTTTCATCTTCGAGCAGCAATAATAAAGATAATAAAGCAGTATAAGCAGCCTGCTTTTATTGAAGTGCTTCAGAACGGAGTCCTTAACAACATGTTTCCTTCTATCCTGTGATTCCTTCTGACTCCAATAAAGTTAAATCAGAGAGCCTGGAATGTTGTGCTGGGGTTGTTCAATTAGTTCCACAGAGTGTCCGTGTGAGTTAATGCCATTTGAGGGAAGCAGCACTTGAGCGCTCACAGAGATTTGTGTTCAGTTCTGTTAACTCAGACACATCCTAGCAGATGTCTGATTAGACTAATTTGAAATTAAATGGCGAAGAAGAAGAAAAAAAGTTTGCATTCATTGAAAATGATTGAGCAAAAGATGAAAACTGTGTATCTCTTTGTTTGCTGAGTGTGGAGTGTGTCTGGAATTGCTGAGCTCGGCTTCCTCCCATCTTCTGCTCTCCACTCAGCAGAACCCACCCAGACACCAAGGCTGCACATTCCCATTGCAGAGATTTATTTTAAATAAGCAAACACTCCAAGTTAAACAAACATTTGGTGAACACAGCACTCTGGGATAATCAGAGGAATTGAAAATAAGGAGGCAAAGATACAGGCTGGAATTCCAGCTGCCATCGTGGGCTCACGTTCTTTAGCAACATCAGAAGTCCTGGGTCAGGACTTCCATGTGTTTTGAAGGAAATAAGGATCTGTATTTCCTGATGTTGTATCTAATCCTTTTCTGGAAGATGTTTCCATGACTTGGAGTTGTTTGGGCATTACTTGGGGTTTTATTCTTCTTTAGTGTTGAACAGGGCTGGGTTTGGACAAGTTCTGTCCTACAGAGAGTGTCAGAATGAGGTGTGGAAGATGCTTGGAGTGCTCCTCTCTAGATTGGCCTCTTCAAAGATGAAGGAAAAACACAGAAGTAATATTCTAATCATGGTAGATATTCTGGATAATTTAAAAATACCTCAGAGTTGAAGCTGGGTTGGATGATGATGACCATGATGATGATGACACCTCAGAGTTGAAGTTGTGTTGGATGATGGTCATGGTGATACCTCAGAATTGAAGTTGTGTTGGATGATGAGGATGATAATGATTATTATTATTATTGTTATTTCTTTAAAGAGATTAATGTATATATTAAAAAATGGGCATTTTCAAAAGTTCCTAAGCAATTTAAAAAATTAATTGTGTCATTAAGCACTAAGTTCAGGAGCTGGTTTTAGGAGGATAATTCTCCCTGGAAGTCAAATACTGCTGGTACTGGGTGATGTGGTGAGGGTGGAAAGGTGAAATTCTTTGTGGCAAGGCCCAGATCACTGATGTGGCACTTGAGCAGCAATTGGTGTGAGAAGAATTGGGGCTGGAGAAATGCCACCAGCTTTTCTGTGTGCAGCAAACCTCTGTGTGTGTCAGGGGCAGGGAGGGGTGGTTTGAATTTTCCAGCAGTTTCCTTGACTGCTCATTTTCCCACCTCAGCTCTCTGACCCCCCTTGTGCCCTGGGAACAGGGTTAGGATGGGTACAAAGGTGTTCCCCTGCTTGAGTGAGACCCAAAAATGCATTTACAGGGGGAGCCAAGGTGATCAGAGTCCCCAGACTGAACTGAGGAACCTGACATGATTTCTGGTTATAGGGAACAGGGTTCTGGTTTTACACAGTTCTTTAGGCACTGGGGAATTTTGGTCTCTTGAAACCCTGATTTTGAATACCTTGGTGTTTGCAGAAAGGCAGGTGCACAGGAAACTAAGAGGAGTCATTACTCCCCACCAAAATTTCCAGCTCTTTTGGCACAGGACTGGAATTCTGGTTATTTTTAGCCTAATCTTAAAACTTTTGTGTTTAATCCTGCCAAAGGATAGAAGTGCTCACACAACTGACCTCCTCCTCCACCACGTGAGATAGAGAGGAGGTGCTGTCCCATTTAAATGTTTGGACACATTTGATTTTTTAAAATATTTTTGAAGGAAAATATCTGATATTTTTCCAAGCACCCATATTGCAGCTTGAAAATCCTTCTATTTTTAATCTGCTGTCTGACTGTCAAGGGTGGACTCAACAATGTTTTCATGACAGGCCATATGCTTCCAATGTACTTCCTACAGCTAAAACTTTGGAAATTCCCTGTCAACAGGCCCAAATCCATTTGAATTTCACTCAACTCAACTCAAAGTTTGGAGTTTTTTAATCTGCTTTCCCACAGTTACCTCTGGAAGTTTCTTGGAACAGAATTAAATGGCTGCTCCATGCTCTCAATATATTGCAGGGAATATTAAAGATCTACCTGCAGTACCTAAGGCTACAAACATAATGTATGCAATTAAACCCTAGATAATAACTTTCTAAACTTGCCTTTAATATCCAACGAGTTTCAAATTAAAATGGAATTTTAGCCAATATAGCCTAATTTAATATATTAAAAAGTTCTGCTGTATTTTTTTTTACTGTAACAGATGCACATCTCAGCTCTTATTTTATACCAAAGGTGCTGTGATTCTGTGAGAAAGGGGTTTTTAGGAAAAGCAGATGTTTCCTTTGATTGCTTCATGGGCTGCTGGAGGAATTAGGGATGATCCAGCAGCTCCAGTTCTTGTGTTGGCAGTTTCCTGTGTGGATGCAGAGGGGTGAATTGTTCCTTGCATTTTCCCTCCTTTGCTACCTGTTTTATCAAAATAAAAGGGATTGCAGAGTCCTTATTCTCCAGCTCCTGATGGTGAGCTGGGGTCATTCTACATGAGAGATTTGAACAAAAATGGGAATGTTGTCATCAGAAGCACAAATCAAGGAGAGGGAGACTTGGAGAGGTGAAGCTCTATTTGGAGGTAACTTCCAAGAGATGTGGAGGGGCAGGATTTGTGTTTTAAATAGGTTCATTTTTTTTTCCATAATTCTGGGCTGTGATTCTCGGGACTGAGCTGGGTCTCCTGATCAGGCTGTGGGAGCAGGCTCCTGGTTTCCCATTGTGCCAGCTCTCATGGCAGGGTTTAACAGGGGGAGCATGTTTTCCCTGAAGGAGAATAATGGGACAGCTAAAATCCACGAATCCATGTGTTCCTTTATCAAGCAGAGCAGATCCTGCTCCATGTGTATTTTAGCAGGTAACCGTGGTTAATTTTAGCAGGTAACCCAGATGGCATTTTCTTGGGGAGACAGAGTTCATGGATCAGCTGTGCAAACTTTTCACCCTCTTCCATCAGGTTTGTGGGGCCTGGAGGAGAGGAGCTGCTGGATTAGGAACAGCTGGCACAGGCTGGATTTGGGGAAGATGGGAGTGATGATGCTGAGGGAGGAAAAGTGCTTTGTGTACTCAGCCAAGCAGCAGTGCCCAGGCCCTGCTCCTCCAGGGCTGGGAGGGATTCTGGAGAATTAGGTGGCACCAGGTTGGATAAATGCGTTCCAGGAAAGTGTAACCTCTTCTTTCAGGTGGGATCTCTGCACAACCAACCACAAATTCGTCACCTTCAGCCTTCAGCCCGCACTTTGGGATCACCAGGTATGATTTGCTCCTGGTTTCTGCAGCCCCAGCTGCACACACAGGGCCCACACACATGCCTGAGGAGAAATAGAGCTTTTCAATCAGGCTTTCCATGAAGCTCTGGGGTAATTCTGTGTGACACAGTTTGGAAATCCCTCCTTGGGCACATTGGAGCAACAATGTAATAAACTGGACAGGAAACATAAAGAGTGAAATAGAGTTGGTTGCACAGCAGTTTGAGAGGAAACAAGAACACTGCTCCACTCTGTCCTGGGAGAATCTGTATTTATGTCTTTGAGGGCTCCTGCAAAGCCAGGAATGGGATTTTAAGCTTGAATGGCTAAATGCAAATAGGGGGTAGATGTTCCTCCAGCTGCTTTCCTTCTGCTCCCCTCTCCTGTAAAAACAAGGCATCAAAGCTGCAATGATCCCCCAGGCCCCCAGTTTTTAATGCTGTAGGACAACTGGTGCCTAGAGGAGACAGATCTGTATGGCAGCAATAGTAATGATTTTTAATTTGCATTTCAGTACCCAGGTTATTGCATATATAAAACTTCAATTATAACTTTAAAAGGCTGTTTGGATGTGATCCAGTGTGTGCTGTAGAAGAGGGAGCAGCTCTTGCCCCAGACCTGTTCATGCTGCAGGTGCTGCTTTCCCTCAGGAACCAGCAGGAGGCAAATCTTGGTGTTACTGGGATTTTGGGATCAGATGTTGATATCTTGTATGTTTTACAGAAGAAAGAAATGTTGTTACCCAAAAGAGGAGGAGGAGATTTCCGCTTTACAGTTAAATGCAGGATATGCCTTTCCAAGGTGGCCTCAGCAGAGATAAAGTAGTTTTTCTCTTCTTTATTCCCCAGTGTCATTTGTTGCCACGTGCTCTAGTTTTGATATTATAAATGCCTCTATCTCCCCTTTCCCTTTGCTGGGATTGGATTCTAATTTGAGATAAGTGGATAACAGTGAGACCTTCTTCTTCTTAAAGGCTTAGTGAATCCATACGTGGGTATCTCAGCTTTCCAGCACATCCTCCAGCATATCTGATGGACAGCAGAGTGTGCAAAGCTATTTTCCAGAAAAAACATCTCCCAGGGGTGGTTGTGGCACTGAACACTGATATTCACTAAAATAATGCTGTTTGCAGTTGAAATATTTTTATTAAATGGAGGTGCATCACAAGGTTTATGGGGTTTTTAAAGCTAAAATGTTTTGTTAAAAGGCTTTTTATTTTGTATCCATTCTGCCATGTGTGTTTCAGATTTCACAGATTTTATGCAGCAGTAAAGTCGTAACAAAACTCCATTGTGAGTTCCTACATTGTTGCAAACACCACCCTAAATAAATAACTAATGGGGTAATTAATATAATTAGGGTTTTTCATAAGACAAAGCAAGACTAAATCTTGATCCTAAATAAGGTGAAGATATTTTTATTTAGACTAGAACTGCAGAACTGTCAAACTCCCAAAACTCAGGAAAAGGAACTACTAAAATTTAAGAATATTTAAAAAAAAAGGAGGGGGGGATTAAGATGGTAATTTCATTTTTATGTTGGTTAGCAGGAAGACCTGGAGGGATTTATATCCTGATTGAAACTCATTTTGTGAGTTGCCCATCAGAAGTTCATGGAGTTGTTTTTATTATCATCACTAAACTTTAACTGTCCTTCAGAACCTGAGGCAGGATCGAGTTGGGATTTTCCTCCTTTTATATAGAATGTGGCATTTTATTTATCATTTAGAAATCATATGAAGCAGAGCTGAGATGACCAAAAAATCATGGCCAGATGCAAGTTGCACTTAAAATTTAATATTTCAATTGTATCTTCTACATCCATTACATTCCTGAGTTCATCTCTTTGAACAGGGAGGGTGTAAAATACCTTATTTTTGTGCTAAAAGTAATTATTGGCTTGAAATTTCAACATAACCACCCACTACACAGTTCAAGTTGTGTAATTAATACTACAGAGAAGTGGGGTGGAGATGTGCTAAGTAGGAGTGAGCTTAAAACACATTATTCATTAAGGAAAAAAAAAAAATCCAGACGATTCCATTATGTAACTGGAACCAAAAAAGAGGATATTTCTTATTTTTTTCAGTTTTTATATTGAGCTAATTCATGAAGAAATGTATTAATTGAACATTATTATGAAAGAAAGGAAAGGCTGAAAATACTGGGACTCAGAGCAGTGAAAAACAGTGTCCTATTTTTAAAATATCTTTTAAAATGAATTTCTGGTTAATAATGGCATATTCCCCTCTCAGAAGCTGTTTGTGTACTCCGAGTCTGTGACACACAAATGGAGGTTGATGTGTCAATATGATTCATTAATAAAAATTATCTTGTCCGTGGGTACAAATTGAGGCTTTTTGCAGGCATCTCTAAACAATCCCCATCTGCCCAAATGGCTGCAAATGTGGCTGTGAACAGATCTTAAACCTTCACCACCCAAATCACAGGCTGGAAAATTCCACATTTTCGCATTTAATGGACTTGGAGCAGATGGGAAACTTTTCTAAGTTGTGCTGTTCAAGACATCCCTGTGGAATGCACTTTTTCTGGATATTTTTTTCCTACAGATAAATGGCAAAATTGGCTTTTGAGAAGCCCAACTCAGCAACAGTTCTGTTTATCAGTAGAACAGCAAGCCTGAAAGTGAACACAATTGGAGTTCTCACAGATGTTTTTCCTGAAGGGCAATAATAATAATGGTAGACTTTGAGCAACTTCCATACCTGGGAGCTTCAAACATCCTTCCAGAAAATCTCCTCAGCTGTGCCACAAGTACTGTGGCACCTCTGCCAAAAGATAAGTATAAAAAGAAAAGATAGGAACACAAAGGAACTTTTTGAGTGAATTCTGGGGCAAATTCAACATTTGAAGCTTATTCCATCCCCTGCCCAACTGGCTCCCTAACCTTTGGTTTGTGTAGGGGCTGTGCTGATGGAAAACAGGGAATCTGATCATTTATTTTACCTTTTCCCAGTCTTTTTTTCCCAGTGCTTCCCAGATTACCACCCTCTGCTCTGCTTAATTAAAACCAGGTGAGGTCTTTTTGAGGGTGAGTGAGGTAAGGGTTTGTTCCATGCCTCCTCTGCAGATCACATCTGGCCTGATCTTTGAAGCAGTGTGGTGCTTGAGTTACTGAAATTATTTTTGCAAATAGTTTTGCTCACCTGTGTGTTTGGGGAGGGGATTTCTGGTTGCTTGTTTTTATTTTAGGTGTTTNTCTGCTCTAGGGCAGCCTGCACAAGGCATCAAAACCATCTGTGGGCAATAACCACAGCTTCCCAAAGGCTGCTCCTTCTGCAAGCAGTCACAACAGAAAACAAACATCTCACAGAGAGCTCTAAAGGTGCAGGAGGTGGGGACAAGGCATTTGGCACCTGGAATAATTCCCTCCATTTGCTGGAAAAGAGCAAGCCAGCAATATCCAGGTTTTTCCTAGATTATCACTGCTGCAGTAATTTCTGAGGCAATCCAATTCCTAATAAATTTCACAGAGCTGAGCAGTTTGGGGCTGCAGTGGCTGTTCTCACCCAGCCCCAGGCTGAGCCACTGTGCTCTTCATTCTTCCAAAAGTGAGGGCTCTGGCACAGGAGTTGTTTTTGCTGGAATTAGACAAATGCAGGTGGCAAGGAGAGTTAATTATGTAACAGTGGGAATGCGAGAGCTCCTAAAGGATTTGAGCATTTTCCAGTGATCCTAATCTGCTTGGGAGCACCTGTGAGGAGAATGAGACTTTGGAGATGTGGCCTTGTCCCAGAATTCTTTTTTTTGTGCTGAATTTGAGCATAAAAAGGGGGAGAAAACAGCTGGACAAGGACTACAAAAAGTGATAACACAGAGAAAAGCATAGAAGCCTTTATGTCTACAGGAAAATAATCTAAAATACATCCCTGGAGGTGTCCAAGGCCAGGTTGGACAGGGCTTGGAGCACCCTGGGACAGTGGAAGGTGTCCCTGCCCATGGTAGGGGTGGCACTGGATGGGCTTTAAGGTCCCTGCCAACCCAAACCATTCTGGGATTCACCTCAGCAGCTGCAGAATCAGTGCTCCAAGAGCTGCTATGAAATAATTCATGTTAAAGCAGTAAAAAATCATTTTCATGTGTGTAACCTTGATAAGCAAGAGCCAAAGGTGATCAGAAAACAGGAGCTGGCTTTTGGTACAGGTAACAGAAGGGTGGTTCCACCTCTGGAAATAGAAAACACCTGGAAGTTTGTGACAATGACAGAAAAAAACCTCTTGTGCCAGTGCTGGCTGTCACTGTCCTGTGGTGTTCAGGGTCACTGGAGTGTCCTCACCCCCAGCATTCACTTCCTAAATCTTGTGCTGTGCAGCACCCAGTGTTTTATGGCCTCCAGCTCTGCCCTGGCAGTGGCTGTATATATTTGAAGTTTATTTAGAGCTCTGGGCAGTCTGTTTTAGCAGCTGATAAATGGGTGCCAGCAGGACCCTCTGCAGGCTCGGGGTCAGCACTGCTTGAAGGCAGTCCCTGAATTAACCTGGATTTCAGCAGCTTTAGGATATCTTGCTGCAGCCCTGCTTATTCCATCTGCTTGCAGATCTCAAACCTTCCATTCTTGCTGCTGCTTCTGCCAGAATCTCCATTAGGATATAAAAATGCAGGGAGAGGAGTGCAGTGGGGCCCTGGATGCTGGACAGAGATGCCCCATGGGCTGTAGTGAACACTCTCACAGTGGGCTCAGTGTTTCTGTCACCTGCCAGTGTAAGGCTGCCCCCATTTGGGGGAAGGTGCTGATATTTCTCTCAGGGTAATTGGCTGATCTCTGCTTTGCCAGTACATAATATTGAGGGGAAAGTTACTTTTTTGGATTATTTTTTGTTCTGGGAAGCGGGTAAAGCATTGCTTCTGTTGCCTCAGTCTGTAAGTGACAGTGTGGCACATAAATCAGTTTTTGACTTTCAGAAAAGGAGCATCTTGGGATGCAGAGATAGAAATTCAGAATTAGACCTTTTTAACCCCTTTATCATAGAAACACACTTCTTCTTCCTTCAGTGCTTTTCTTTTTTTTTACAAAAATCATCCTCCTTTTGGCACCTGTTTTTCATGCTGGAAGGAAGAGTGGTGCCAGCTGAAAGGGAGTGTAAAGTCACAGCTAAAAAATGGTTCTGCCTCCTGTTCAAAGGATCCTGATTATCAAAATTCTTCCCAAGAGCTCTCCCTGTTTTTAAAACACTTTTTTGAAAAGCTGTTGAAATCCACTGTGTTTTTTCCTTAGACCCACTGGGGAGACGGACACTTAATGGTGTTAATTTCATTTCCAGGACACAAAATGCGTTAAAATCACAGAATCAATAAGGTTGGAAAAGTTCTCCAAGATTAAGTCCAGCCTTCAGCCAAACACCACCATTGCCACGCAGAGATTGGGAGCACAGGGACTCCAGGGTGAGTTCTGCCAGCAGATTTGTTGTTGCCTCTTCTGAACTGTCATTTTTGGGGTGCACAGAATAAGGACAGAGGTGACCAGCACTTAAAAACCACTGCCTGTGATCAGCCTTCTCCTACAGGTGCCTCACGTTGTGTTAGGTTTTTTAAATATTCACATTTTCCTCAAAACTTGAGCTTACTTTTTTGATCAAAATGAGTAATTTGCTTTTCCTGGAAGCTCTTGGAAAGCTGTTGATGACTGCAGCCCTTTGGGAAGCAAAAACTTCTACGCAGCCTCTGCGGAGGCAATTCCAGCACCTCTCTGCCCTCACTCATGAGATTTCTTCCAGTTGGATCATTCCCCCATTTTCACAGTGGAAGAATATCCTTCAACTGCTTTCCCAGTCTTTCCCAGTTTTCCCAGTCTTCCCCATTGTGTTACAATGGAAAAAAAAAAACCTTTTGTTGGTGTTTCTAAAAGACTGAGAGTGGGAAACATTCAAACTGATGTAGTTTTAAATGGGGCAAAATAAATTTTGCTCGAGCACCATTTAGTGGTGGCACATTTTGAGGTCAGCACCCCAAAAGGTCACAGGTAAGAAGTGGGGGACACCCTCCCTAAATCCACAGAGCCAAGTGTGCAGTAATAAATATTAAATGATGTTTCTGGCTAGGAGATGATTTGTATTCTACAGCTGCATTTCTTGTATTCGAGACAGAGAAGTGAGTTTGTATCCCATGGAGATGTTTTATTTATGCTTTCTTATTTCCAAACTTGATAAACACACACACACCAAACTCAGAAACATAGAACTGCTCTTAGTTAATCCAGCTTTTAATGTAATTTTTCTAGAATTAATAGTTTGAGATGAAAATAGAAAAAAATCCCCAACTCCTTGTGGTTTGGGACTGGAAATGTGTGGGGTTTTTTAGCATCCACTAAAGAACAGATAACTGGAAAGGCCAGGAGAATTTTTTGAATTCCATATTTCAGAGGAATGGGGAAAACCTTCATTAGAAATGAGTCTCCTCACAGATTTTGGGTTCATTGTAACCCAACTGAAAATCTCAGTGGGCTTAACCATGTTTTACTATATTGCAATTAAGAGCAAAACAGATTAAAACAACTGGGGCTGGCATTCATCACTGGATGTGTTCTTGTTTTAAGGGACACCTCTGTCTATAATATGTTCACATGGGCATGATGTTCATCCCTGGTCTTCATGGAAATCCTGGGGAATAATATTCCCAGTCCAGCCTAACCACAACATCTGGCCTGATCTTTGGAGCATTGTGGTGCTCGAGTTACTCCGCGTACTTTTGCAAATAATTTTGCTCACCTGGGTGTTTGGGAGGGGATTTCTGTTTGCTTGTTTGTGTTTGAGGTGTTTAAACCATCTGTGGGCAATGACCACAACAGGGCAGGGATGCCACTGGTCCCAGTTTAACCTGCTTCACTGGTTCTGTAAAATGGGAGAAGTGTTCAAGATTGGACCTGGAATAGTGGAAAATGTTCCTGTCTCTGGCAGGGGGTTGCAATTAGGTGATCTTTAAGGTCCCTTCCCACCCAAAGCATTCTGTAATTCTGTGATATGGAGAGTATTTAAGGGATTTCTTGCTGTTATAAAGGTGTTCTTGGTGTTTGGGGGTGAATAATGTCAAATAACCTCACTGGAAAAGAGGCTGGGAGCTCTGGGAAGGAATGGTAGCAGAGGCTGGAGCAGGAAAACCTGGTGTGGTTTTTGTTTTTTTGTTTTTTTTAATCTATTTAGGACCTCAGATTTGGAGATCTGGCAGCCATCAGCTGCTGGAGACCCAGAGAACCACCTCTTCCACATTGCAATTCTCCTGCAAAGTGCACCAAGCATGGCCTGTGTGCCTCCAGGTTCTGTGGGCTGGCTCTGAGAGCTCCCTTGGCTGCAGGGAGAAGTCGTGGCTGGGACTCAGCTGGCCTCTGATTGCCTGCAGGTGGCTTGTTTTCCAAAATATCCTTGGAACTGGAGCCTGCACACATCTGTCTGATGCCTCCCCATAACAACTTCCCAGTTCCAGTGATGCTCTGTGCATTCACATCCAAGGTGAGGATGTGGACAAGTTGTTGGGAAGCTGGCCCAGCACAGAGTGGAGATTACTTGGAAAATGTTGAACCATTGGTCATTTGGAATCCATTCCATTCTGAGCAGGGAAAGGCAGAACAGAGAGCTCCAATTAGCTGCTGCTCATTTGCAACCATGTCAGTTAATTAGCTGAAGACCGAGCAGATGGGGAAGGATTTCTCACAGAGCTTTCAGAGGCACTTCTTGTTGCCCAGTTTTGAGCACTTGGGATTTTAATTTTTTCCATTTTTCCAGGAGGCTGAGCCCAGGAAGGGAAATTGGGCTCCCAGTCCTTTGCTCCTTTTTGAGAAGGGTTGGGTTCTCCTCAGGCCTCAGTTTGCAGGGCACTGATGGAACCCAGGTGACTTTGTGTCAGCAAAGATCCAGCCCTGCTCTCTGTCACCATGGATGGGAGCTGGGAATGGGTGGGAATGAAGTCAGGCTGTGGATGGGAACTGGGAATGAAGTCAGGCCGTGGATGGGAACTGGGAATGAAGTCAAGCCTTCAAGTCAGCCTCTGCCCACTGCCCTGGTGATCCCAGAGCCAGAGGGGACAGACACAAGCAGACAAATCCTTTCTCCCAAGATGACCAGGGAGTCCATTGTGCATTCCAGGGCACCTCTGTGATACAGGTGGGCACAGAGCTGACCAGCAGCACTGGGACAGGATTTGGGGATTGCAGAAGGAGCTGGAAATCTGTCTCCTCTTTCCTATTCCAGCACAGCTACAAGGATCTTGGAGGAATGATTATCTTGGACTGTGGATGCACCCAGGTGAGTCCATGTCCTAAATGATGATGAAACGTGAATCAAATGTCACGTTTGGCAGTGACACCCACTGTGATATGAGCACCTGTCTCCAAGAGCACTGATGAGGCCTTGGCCCCATGGCAGAGACCCATCTGCACCTTCCTTCCCCCATATTTACACTTTCAGAGAGCTCTGTTTTCCACAGTCTGTGCCCTGCTTCCCCAGACTCTTGTTTGTGCCTCCCTCAGTTCAGGCTCCTCCGCGATTCCTTGCTTCCTTTGGCATTTCTTTTATTGCTCTCCCGTGCACCAGCTCACGTTAACACGTGTTAGAACAGCAGCATCTTTTTGTAGCACTGGTTTTAATTAGTCTGCACCTTCCCCTGGGATGGCTGTTTGCTCCAAAGCTTTCTGCAGGTGCTGTTCTGTGCTCTGTGACTGCATTACCTGTAGGTGATACAATTCAGGAGGTGGTTGTGTTTTAGGTGACTCCAAAAGTCCTCCCCAGCATGCAGAATTCTCTGATCTTGGCTGATGAAAATCACTGGCAATGTGGAAGAATATTTTTCATGCTGAGGGAAGGGAAGGATGAAGGTGGGCAAAGCCACTTCTGTGGGTTTGGTGTTCAGAGCCTGCTTGTTTGGAGAGGAGCCAGTGTCTGAATGCCATCGATGTCTTTAAAGGAGTCTTTGTTTCAAAATATGTTAAGAACGGGACTGGAGGAGCAGTTTAGAGGATCAATAAAGCAGGTGCTGATACAGTGTGAATAGGCTGCTTTATCCACGTTTTGCTGCACTTACAGTGACTAATCCCAGGAGTTACTGCAATGGAGTTGTATTAGTTGTGCTACGAGGGCCTGCACTTCTCTCTCAGAATCTGCCACGCCACATTTTCCTGTTATCATACCCTGCACAGAGCCTTTGATAACTGCACAGCTCCCTGTGTTTCGCTGGTGGGCTCCATAAACCCTGACTAATTATTTTTACATCCTACATCTCCTTATTACAACGTTTGCCTGACTCTGTGCCATGCTGCTCACAGCGAGTTCTATGAAACACATCACAGCATCAGGAGTTCTGCTTCTCCAAGCCCTGCAAAATCTAAAACCTGGCACTTCTTTCTCAGTTTGCTTTCTAGCACCTGGGATCTTGACTTTGCTTCTGTGAGCTGCATCTTGGCCCATCTAATTATTCCTCTGTTTGTATGGAGCTGATAATCAGCCGTACTCAGAGTATGTATTATAACTGACCATTTACCCCAGTTCTGTGCAGGATCCCAGAATGGTTTGAGGTTGAGAGGGACCTTAAATCCCACCNCCATTGAATTATTGCCTTAATGAAGATTAATGGTGGTTTGAGGCAAGAGTGCAATCCTGGTTTATTTCTGGTTTAATTAATAATTTACTGTTCCTTTCTTGCCTGGTGGTGCCTGCTCTGTTCTCTTGTTGCTTCCATGAAAAACAGATGTGAAAACCAAAACCTGAGATTGGAATTTGAGTCTTCACTGCTGCTCCTCTCAGCATTATTGATCACTTCCATTAATGCACTTCCAGGAATGAAGCCTGGAAAGGCTCAGAGCAGCAGCAGGGAAGAGGCAGAAATGCCTGTCCCCAGTCCAGGAGCAGGGCTTTTGTCCTGCCCTCCTCCAGGAGTAGGAAACAATCCCACATGTGAAGCATCCCTCCAAAAAGCATTTTGTTCTCATGTCTCTTCTCATTTCCTTGGCGTTCCCTGCACTCTGTCTGTGCCACACCTGGGGAATGTGGATTGAGCTGTTGCCTGCACAAGTGCACCTTGGAGATGCTCAAACACTCAGGAAACTCTGCATTTTTAGACACTGATTCCTGAAGCTACACTCTCTGACAGGCTATTCACTTTGGATGTACCAATTACCTTTTTTAAACCATTGATAAACCACCAGAATGTGCTTGGGGCTGGACTGGGGTGCAGGAAGGTCGTGAGATTTGTTGTGAAATACAAGCACCAACAATTTTCCTACATCCTGCTGTGTGCAAGTGCATTCTGGCAGAACTCCCGTGCCTGATTTCAGCTCTCCTGGCTCACAGGAATGTGGCTTAGCTAAAGCTGCATTGTGTGTCCCCTTCACAGAGCTGAAAAGAGAAAAGGCTGCGAGGAGACAAAGAATGAAACAAAGAATTTAACGGTTGTGTCATTAAGCCTTCAGCATTTGCAGACAGGGCTTTGGCACAGCTTGACTTGCCAGTGCTAAGCACTTCATCTGGGTTTGGTCATTTAGTGACTTATTAAAGCCCTCAAAGCTTTTTCAGGATTTCCTCTTTTGTTAACTTCTGTCTCACAAAATGTTTTAATGCTTTTCTCTCTTTTCTGGTGTTATAGCCCTGCAATATTCAGATTAGGTGAGTGGAAAGAGCAATGATTTAATTATGGATGTGGAAAAAGAGTTTGCAGGAGTTCCCTGTGACACGCAGACAGCAATTTTCCTGACATGAGTGGAACATTAGTGAATCTGCTGTTACATTTAGAGGTAACCAAACCTTTTCAGCACAGGGAACCTTCTCAGATCAGCTCCACAGTTGTTTTTGTGGGTGATAATCTATCATTTGAAAACCTTGCAAGTGGAAATTAGTCCAAAGCAGCTCTGTGGCTTTTTAAAATAGCATTTTAATTCTTTCTGTGATGGGAATTGATGGGGTTTTGTCTTTGGGACAGTGTCCACCTACATTATTTTTTTCATTCAGACAATTAAACACCAGTTTGCTGGGACTAAAGTGTAGCTAAAAGACTTAGCTGGTGCTTCAGTGATGCTTCATTAATAAATGCAGCTGGGATTGACCTGTGAGGGAGGTGAGAAGCTGAGAGGAACTTTCCGAGTTCAGTGGGAGCAAAGCCACATCATAGGAGGGCTGCAGGTAATGGAGAAAGGAGAAACTCTCTCTTCCTCTAAGATTTCCACCAAAAAAAGCTTTGCTCCAGCAGCTTTGCTGCTCTCCAGGTGAGGAGGAGTGATCCCAGGGAGGGGTGGGGGTTTGGATGGCTCGGGATGGGTTATCCCCGCTCAGGACGTGGCTCTGCCTCCATCCTGGTCCTCCCTGGGTCTCATTTTGCTGGGACATCGCAGCCACATCCCTGTCACTGCCCTAACTGCAGAGAAGGGATTGTGGCCACCACCACCAGACCAGGTGACATCTCTGGAGCATCACCCTGCTGGTTTAATAAGGATATTTTACAGATCTTATTCTGTGGTCTACAGCAAGCAGAAAAAAAATATGCATAATAAATCCATAAATATTATATACTAGGTGTTTTAATTAAAATTTTTATTTATTATATTTTAGTCCATTGGAAATATTGAGAGTAGCTCTAGGTTTAATGCAGGAAGGATTTTTTTTTAATCTGCATATTAAAAGAAAAAGGAAAAGGAGCATGGTTGTTGTAACATTTTAAGTGCATTTATACCAAGTATAAACTAGAATCCTGGATTTTATTTTTTAATGAAACTTAATTCAGCCTAGTTAGGAAACCAATAACCATATCTCCTAATTCAGTTTATTAAAGTAATAAACACAGCTATTCCAGGAAATTAAAACATTTCAGGGAATGAAATACAGAGTTCTCTGAAGAAGATGCTCAAGTGGGGGTACCAGGCATTTCACAGCTATTGTGGTACTAATCAGAGTTCTCTGTTTCTAAAGATTCTGGGTATCACCTGCTCTCACTGAGGCTGTGGATGTTAGAGATTCTCAGCATTCTGAGAACTCCTCTGGCTTATTTGGGTGTGTAAGGTGGATTTAGATGTCTGATTTCAAGCAATGAGACATTCAGGTGCTTGTCTTGGGCCCTGACTTCAAAGGCAGCATCAGCTGCATTAAGCCTGACAAGACAGAGCTGGAATTCTGTTTAATAATGGACTAAACTCTTCCCAGGCTACAGAGCAGGAATAGCAAATACAGCAGATGGGGTAGGAGAGGCCATCAGTCACTGCAGCAGTGTTTGCTCTTCATCCTCATCACTGGATTCCTGGCAATGGAAGAAAGAGCAAAGCTGAAAACACAAAAATTGGTGTTTTGTCATCAAACTGGAATAGGAATGTCTGGCTGCTTTCTCAGCTCATTAACTTGAAACTATCAAGAATGGTTTGGCTTGGAAGGACCTTAAAAATCATCCAGTTCCTCCTGTGGGCAGGGACACCTTCCACTGTCCCAGGCTGCTCCCAGCCCTGTCCAGCCTGGCCTTGGGCACTGCCAGGGATCCAGGGACAGCCACAGCTGCTCTGGGCAGGTCCTGTTGCAGATTTTGCTTCTTTATCTCCCAGGTCACAATGGTGTTTTACTCAATCTGGGATCTTGGAGCTCAAAAGGAAAGGGGGAGAGAAGTCCAGGGCTAAGGATGAGATGAAAATGTTTGTTTAGGAGCACAGGCAGTTTTAACATGTTTTCTTATAAATCAACACACTGATAATGGAGATAAATCATACAGCTATGGAGATATCAAGACAGTATTTATGGACCCATATTGATTTTTGAGCATTGATCCCAAATCAGCCAATTCTTGATATTTCCTCCCTTCTTTTCCTCTTTCTCTCATTCCAGCAATCCAGTCATCCTAGATGGTGATGCTGCCGTTTCTTCTTTATCAGGCACTCAGCACAGTTCTTAAAAAATACGAAATTACAATTAAAAGCGAACTATGGAGAGGGGGATTTTGTGGTTATTGAAGAAGTTTGTGTTCAGCAGAGGTCACTTTCACTTGCCTTTTCATATTTTGAGGGAACTGCAGCTGAGAGAGACGTGAGGTTTCCCAGGGAAGCCGCGTTGGCGGCTCCGGAGCCTTCCCGGTGGTGCCGTTCCAGGTGGCTGATCCTTCACTTCTTGTCTCAGGAACTGGGCTGGGCTTGACAACCTCCCATTCCCCAGGACCTACAGGAGCTGTGGTTAATTAATCTTCTCTTTTTCCAGAGGTAATTACTCTGATTTGGAATGAAGGATGTTTGGAATTTTTTTTTTCCCTAAGAGGCACCATTTGATTCTGGGGTCTTCAGCACAGGAAGGACAAGGGGCAGGGTTAGACGGGATATTGGGAAGAAATTCCTTCCCTGTGAGGGTGGGCAGGCCCTGGCACAGGGTGCCCAGAGCAGCTGTGGCTGCCCCTGGATCCCTGGCAGTGCCCAAGGCCAGGTTGGACACTGGGGCTGGGAGCACCTGGGACAGTGGGAGGTGTCCCTGCCATGGTAAGGGTGGCACTGAGTGATTTTTTAGACCCTTTCCACCCCAAACCATTCTGGCATTCTCTGGAGCTCTGAGCTCCCCATTTCTTTTTCACTTATAAACTTCTATTGTGTCGTCTTCTGGCTCTCTGAGAATATTGGTTGGTTTCCTTTTAAAAAAGAGAAGAGGGAAAGGGGAATGAGCAGCTCTTGCCACAAGGCAGCAAAATCTGTCCTGGCAATGCAGCGTAGCACAAGAAACCTTTTCCAGCTGCAGTGAGCAGAAGTATTCAGCAGAGCTATGGATTTGGATCATCCAAGGAGACTTCCAGTTATTTCCAGAGTGCTGTTACCAGCCAGTGTGTTTTTATGGCAATATTTAGGAATTCAGTTTTCTCCCCCCCTCCAGGCAGAGCAGATCACTTGAGTGTGCTGGAGAGGAGCACTCAGAGGGAATTGGGAGCAGAGGCATTCACGGGGAGCAGGCACTTGGAGAAAAGCTTCAGAGAGAGCTCCCAGGAAAAATTATCCTTCTCAGCCGCTGCTGGATGACACAGCCCTGCTGCCAGGCCTGCAGCACCTGCTCTGCTCAGGGCTGTGCTCGGCAGTGTCACTCCTGTCCCTGCAGCTCCTGCAGCAGTTCCCTGTGCAGGGAAAGGATGCTCTGCTCCCAGGAGCAGCACTTTGACTGCATTAGGAATTTCATCTGGATCTGTTTTTTCCTAACCTGAGCTGTCTGTGAGCTGATCTTTGGCTTTTAACCCCAGGACTTTCTAAAGCCCCACACTGAGGTCACTCCCTGTTTGTATTTGGGTGTTTCTGGCAGTTTATGTTCTAACAAACAGCATTAACGTGCTGTAATACATTGGAATAAAAATGCTTTATTTCCTACTGGAATTTCATGCTGCTTGTGGATTTATGAATTGGATTTCCAAGGGATAGTGCTAAGCTCAGAGCCATTTTCAAAGGGGCAGGCAGAAAGTCATTAGCAACACTTGGATAATAAATTCTTCCTGTTCTGCATCAGTGAGATTTGTGATCCCCTTTACATATATTTTATTATGATCATTCATTGGTTATCTTTCTGGCACTATTAAAGTAATCTGGAAAAGTATATTGCATATTATGACCACTACTTTTATTATAGCAGGCTCCTAAGTAGGAACACAGGAACACTGAAGGGGAAATAGAAGAGGGAAAAGATCTCCTGGGTTGGCATATCCTGTCTCCTGCTGGCACATCACATCACGTAATTCCTGTCATAAATACAAGTAATCTAAAACTCTATGTTTTGTTCAGTCTGAAAAGAAAATGTTTTCCTAGTGTGTCTAAAGAAGATTAAAATAAGCCAATCATAAATGTAATTATTGGGAGTTATAAAAGATAACAAGATTTTAGCCCTGTGGTTGCTTTCTTTAGGGGTTTGGGGAGGAAGAGTTGGTTTTATGCTGTTTGGGTTTATTTCTTTCTCTGGGAGGGCTTTGTTCAGGGAACTGCAATAACTTGGATCATTTTCTCTTGCACAGCCTCACACACAGCCAGGCTGACTCTGGGTGCAGTCAGCAGCCTGGGGATGTGGGACCTCCAGCCCAGCTCTGTCCCATGAAAAATGGAGTTTCTTAGGGAAGAATTCTTCCCTGGATCCCTGGCAGTGACCAAGGCCAGGCTGGACAGGGCTTGGAGCCACCTGGGACAGTGGAAGGTGTCCCTGCCCATGGCAGGGAGTTGGAATAGGATGGGCTTTAAGGTCCCTTCCAACCCAAACCATTTTGGGATTCTATTATTCTATTTCTTCCCTGTTTTCTGAGATTATTTTTTTAAATCCAGATGCTGTTTATTACCAAACAGGTCTTTTTCGCCATGATATATTAGAGATGTTAATAACTTCAATTATAGTTTTACTTTGGTGTGCCCCAACACCTCGTTTTCATTCAAAGACATAAATTTTTTCATTCTCTAAACAAAATTCAGGTGCTGCCTGCTAAGCAGCATCCCATCACGAAGCTGAAATATTCTGTACCATTCTGCACAGGCCTGAATGGCACCAGGAAGGCTGAATTCATTCTGTCACCACACAATGCACAACACCATCTTTTAGCTTTTCACAAACCTGATAAATCCTTCACAAACCAGCCCAAAATAGGAGCAGCCATAGAATTCTCTGAAGTTGTCAGCAAGATTTCTTGAATGAATTTTAACACATCTCTGCTCCAGGGAAAGGTTTCTACAGCAAAGGTTTCTGCAGCAAATTCCAACTTTCCACTGTCTATTATAAACAGCTTGCAAATATGTATATTTATATCTGTACACACTCATACATTTACATGTCATTGTTGAGTAATCCACTTTTTGTCTTTTTTATTAGAGTAGCTTGCACTTAAAAAGCCAAGTCTGGGTGATCCTAATCCAAGTGCAGAAATTCAGGAGGTGAAGAGTTACTGAAAATATCAGTTGAATTAATATTTTTTACGTAACATTAACTCCAGCTGTCGGTTAGCATTTTAAAAATAAGTTTCTAAACAGCCAAATGCTCAGACACACAGATAAGCACATGAATAATTCTGGTGGTTGCAATAAGGAAAGTAATTAAGGATGCCCAAATCCAGAATGTAACAAGCTGGAGCAGGAGTGATCATTACTAAATTAGTGTTGCTTGATGGGGTTACAAATAACAGAATGGTCACCCTCCACAAAACACGAAGGGAGACAGAAAATTCAAGAGGAGATTAGCCCAAAATGAGGGTTTTTTTTCTAGATTGCTCCTAGAAGCAAGATTTGGTAAATCTGAGCTCTTAGGTGCACTCGAGGCCTCGAGCAGCTGAAAAAAAAATCCAAATAAACCAACACTGAAGTTGCAGCTCTACAGAAATTAGAGAGAAGTCAAATTTCTGTCTTTTCCATGATGTTGGGGTGCTCCATGCTGAAATTACCTTTCTTTGCAGGTGAAATGCTCCACCAGACCGAGGGTTTCACTCAGGTGGGTCCAGCACAGGAATTAGATTCACCTCCAGGCTCAGTTCTGCACAAGGTTTGTTCTTCCAGCTCTTCCCCATGTGCTGGCAAAATTAAGTTAAAAAGTCATGGGATGTGTGTGGAATATTTAGGGACTTTGTACTCCCTGGTTTCAGGGTTTTTCAGGATCAAAGCAGCTGCTGATTGCTGAGAGCAAATTGATTGTTCTTGATTTGTCACTTCCCATCTTGGAAGCACATTCAGCCTCCAAACCTAAAGGAACTCAGGTAAATCAAATTAATGGAGGATTTTAAATACATTTAAATGAAATGAAAGCTAAATTTCCTTAGTGCAAAGAAGAATCAACCAACATTCTTTTCATAGCATTAGGAACAATATTTGAAGTTCCTTTTCCATCAGCTGCCTTTTAATTAGCAACACTTCAGCCCAGTTCTGACGTGTAAAACCCACCTGGGATTGTTCTTGAGCTCACAAAATGGGTGCTGTGTTTTTCCTGCTGCAGCTGGAACTTTAACTGCTTTAATCACTTGATGAGTAATCTCAATATTGGGGGTGACAGAGGCCTTTAGTGATTTAATAACTCAGAGGAGCCCTGGCTTTTGAGTGAAGTTCAGAAATGTGCTGTAGAGTTAGAGAAGTTATCTCCAGATGAGTGTAGGCCTTGAAGGATAAGGAAAAGCAGCTTAAACAGGGAGATGCTCTGGAGAAATAAAGTTTTGCTTGGGATTGTTTATGTTATCACAGCCCCAGGTGCATTGCTGCTCACAACAGATCTGTTCCAACCTGATGCTGAATTATTTTGGCTTTTCCTGCTGTCAGAGGAGACAGAAAACTCCTGCCGTCAGAAAAAATGCTTTTCTATCCCCATGTGTGAACATCTCTGTGTGTGTACTCAAAACTCTGAGTAAGGATGAAAGGACATTTTCTGAGTCTGCATTTCTAGGCATTATATATTATTTAATATATAAATTATGCAGCCTCTGGGTATTTTGAGGATGTTGCTTCTGCTGGTGCCATGACACAAGGGAGAATGTTCATGGCACTGGCACATTGGGTTGGAGGGACCTTAAATTTCATCTCATCCCACCCCTGCCATGGCAGGGACACTGCCCACTGTCCCAGGCTGCTCCAAGCCCTGTCCAACCTTCCAGGGATCCAGGGGCAGCCCGAGCTGCTCTGGGAATTCCATCTCAGCCCCTCACAGGGAAGGATTTTTCTCGATATCCCATCCAAATCTGTTCTTTCAATTTACAGCATTCTGGGCTGGTTTTCCATGTCCTTGTGCTGATCTTCTCGCAGCTTCATGTTTAAGTTCTTTTTAAATCTCATTTTTCCAGGCTGCTTCTGGTGTCCAGACAATTGATTATGATCGTGTTTAAATAATAAATGCAATTTCTCAGTTCAAATAAAACCCTTCACCTCTATTTTTCCATGTTACTGTTCCTTTTTCTTGTAAATCTCATCTTACTCAGCCTAATGACCTTGATCTTGATAATTTTGTCAACAAATAGAATGGTCAAACAACTTCTCTCCATGATGTGTTTCTGCTCGGAGGAGAGCTGTGCTTTGTGGGGTTTGTTGATTCCATTTGTTTCAGTGTCACCACTACAAGTTGTTCTGCTTCCTCTTTATTTTTTAATTTTTTTTTAAATTATTTTTTATATTTTAAAATATTTTTAGTATTTTTAGTATATTTTAATATTTTTAATGATGTATCAGAAACCAGACCACAATGGTTGTACTTAGTGATGTTTTATTTGCTTTTTAACAAGAGTTTTTCTATTTCATTGACAACCTGATCTCTTTAACCTTCATTTGCTTAAAGCTTCTGGTCTCTTTTAAAATACACTGGGTTTGGTTCAATGTGTATGTGCAATCTCAACCTGCATATACATATATTTATATAAATACATATCCAGTGACCTGTACATATGTTCATATATAAATGTTTGTGTACAATTTCACAGCACAGTTCTGGGGAAGGCCAAGAACAGAGCAGCAGAGCTGAGCAAGGTCAGAAAATTGGATCCTTTGAGGCAGCTCTGCCAAGCTGCAGATGGGGTTGGACCTTAGGAGGAGGGGATGGGTTTGGAGAAGACTCAGGCAGAGGTGAGGTGCTGCAGGGGGGATCAGCTGGGGCTCACCCTCTGATTTTGTGGCTTTCTCTCCCAAATGTAGCAGGATAATTCCCCAAATCCCAAGTTTTTCAGCTCTTTTTGTGTCTGATACACATCTTCTGTTACGTTATGCACACCCTGTTTTACACACCCTACTTTTACACACCGTGTATTTTACACCCTCTGTCCTTTACACCCCCTGTATTTTACACACCCTGTGTTTTACACACCCTGTATTTTATACCCCCTGTATTTTATGCTCTCTGTACTTTACACACCCTTTGTATTTTACACACCCTACATTTTACACACCCTACATTTTACACACCCTGTATTTTACACACTTTGTATTTTACACACGCTACATTTTACACGCCCTGTATTTTACACACCCTTTATTTTACACCCTCTGTACTTTACACACTGTATTTTACACCCTCTGTATTTTACACACCTTGTATTTTACACACCCTACATTTTACCCACCCTACTTTTACACACAGTGTATTTTACACACCCTTTATTTTACACCCCCTGTAATTTACACCCCCTGTAATTTACACACACTGCACTTTACACCCCCTGTATTTTACACATCCTGTATTTTACACCCTCTGTATTTTACACACCTTGTATTTTACACACCCTACATTTTACCCACCCTACTTTTACACACAGTGTATTTTACACACCCTTTATTTTACACCCCCTGTAATTTACACCCCCTGTAATTTACACACACTGCACTTTACACCCCCTGTATTTTACACATCCTGTATTTTACACCCTCTGTATTTTACACTCCCTGTATTTTACACTCCCTGTATTTTACACCCCCTGTATTTCCCACATCCTCTCTGCTCAGGGAGGTCCCTGCCACACACACCAGACAATTTTCTGTCCCTTCCAGCTCCTCTCCACAGAGTGGGACCCTGCAGCATCTCCCTCCATCACTGCCCACGCCACTTTGCTTTTAGATTTGCATCAGGTGAGTAAAGAAATATCAGCTGGCAGAGAAATGATTCTTTCCTCTCATTCCACCACGTTTTGTTGTCAGGAAAATTGTCAGTTTATTGCTTGTAGGGCTGTGGTGCTGCCTAAGGGATTGTCCGTAGGAAAATCTGAGGTAGCCACGGGAATTTTGGAGCCTAAGGGCAGTTGGTTGTTTTCCATGCCCAAGAAAAAACAAATTTATAATTATATGGAGTGTAAAGGTTGATAAATGCCAGTACTCCACTTTTCCCCTCTCTGAAGTGTTCAGGAAAAGATCTGTGGAAGTCAAAGGATGTTTTGTCACTGCTTCCATGATTGGGCTCCCGAAAAATGGTGATTCATGGAGCCACTTAATTGGGAAATGTGAAAATTAAAAATGATCTCTCCAGTAACTTCCTCATCACTGCAGCCCTTCTCTAAGGCAAATAAAGGGCTGGATGGGGGCAGATGTTGTTGTCACTGGGGTCTTTTTTAATTATTTGAAGGGCCCAGTTTCTAGAGGTCATTGATAGGAAATCATCCTTTAAAGTGTGAATATTGATGGGTGAGAAAAGTGAGTCTGCAGATGGATGATGCTGCAAAAAAAACCCCATAAATTAAAAAAAAACCAAATTCTGGGTCAAATTCTTGTCTCATTCAGGACACTTTAAATCTGAAGTCATCTGGAGAAATCATTGACTCCTGGGTAAGTGAGGGCACAGCCCTGACTGGAATGAGCTCCAGGGTTTTATCCTGACAGAGGAGCACAGAGCAAACCAAAATTAACCACGATTTTGCCACAGTCNTAGTACTTTAAATACATTGAAAAAATACCTATCTCCAAATAGGTCTGGCTGTTTGATATTCAAATATCATTTTTACAGGAGAACAATCCCCCCACAAAAATAAGACCAATCTGTACTCACATTTATTATGTGCTTCTGTTATTTCTGTGAGACATTTGTGCTTCTGTGGTTTCTATTAGGCCTTGAGAATATATCAGTATATTTTATTTGCACATTATTAATAAGTATTTATATAGATATCATCCAGATTTATAGATGTAATATCCTCAACAAAATCTTACACAGATTTTTAGAGCAAATGTTTATGGCTACTGGAAACTTGTGAAGGATGTAGTTTGTAATATTTTTGTGACACAGCCTCAGCTGTCAGAGCACAAACAGTGCTACTAAAAATCACCTCCTTTGGACAGTGATACCTGGCAGAGAGAAAAAAATCAAGGAGAACAACCAGGGATACAGGAATGAGATAAAAAAGAAAACACGACAAGTGACAGTCAAAATAAAATTCAGCAAAAATAAAAAAATTAGCCAGAATTAAAAAAAAGAGAGTAGGTCAAATAAGTTAATCTTGAGAATAATTTATAGCCTCAATACCCAGCTCCTCTCCAGGCAGAAAAAAAAGATAAAATTTGCCAACATGATGGGAAAAAAGTGTGGTTTGCAGTGCCAGAGGGATGGAGGGCCGGGCTTGGAGTGGGACAATGAGGGAGAAGCTGGCAGGAGCAGGAATTGTCACCCTGAGGAGTGGTGACAGCTGGGAGAGTCTGAGAAATGCTGAGCCAGGATCCACCAGGCACAGACAGCCCCAAAAGAGCAAGGAAAGGGAGCTTGGCAGGGACTGAGCAGATTATTCAGCCAGCAAAATGAATGCAGATGGAGTTAAACCAGAGAGAAAATCCAAACCTGCACTTCCCAAGGCTCCTCCTTCCCAGGTCAGGCTTGGAGCAACTTTTCCTAAGGCAGGAAAACAAGAATTATTTTAATGAATTATCTTTCACCAGTTTGTGGCCAGAGATAAAATCTAAACCTGCACTTCCCAAGGCACCTCCTTCCCAGTCAGGCTTGGAACAACTGGGCTTGGTAAGGCAGGAAAACACAAATTATTTCCATGAATTGTCTTCCACCAGTTTGTGGGAACTCCTCAAAGACAAGCAGGTGATGCTTTCAGGAGTATTTACTACAGAACACTTTGGTTTCATTCTTGGGGCAACAAATTGTGCCAATCTTTCAAATAGTTGTGAGAAAAAATCCAAGCCTTTATAGAATGCACCAGTTCTATCAGCACTGCAGTGTTCCCCTCCTAGTAAAACTACAATTTCTTATTAATATTGACCAAAAACCTACACAAAACACAAAATTATATTCGGTTTTTACAAGCTAAAACTTACTTAGGCTTAGAAAATGCTTCCCATGTAACAGTTGCTTTGCAGAAATTCACTTCTCAAAAACAGAAATGCTGTTTCAGATGTAAATAGCTTTTTGTAGTAAGAGGAAAGGATAAATATTGATTGACTGTTCTTCATAAATGTCTCCCTTTACTACCTGGATCAAATTTTTCCCACAGAATCTGGTCAAAGAGCACCCTTAAAATCCCTGCAACTTTGTTGTTCTTAGGAAATTTGGTTTTGGTTACTAAAAAGGACCTTTTGCCCATTATTGTGCAGAAATTCTTCTATTTTGTAGCTGCTGATGCAGTTTTAGAGCCTGTCTGACAAACAGGAGATAGTCAAAATGTAACAGGGAGCTAAACTCAAGAATAGGATTAACAGCATTGCCATTTCAATTTGATTGAGATTTCAGACTTGCCATTGTTTAACAAAAGTAGGTAATATTTGATTTGATCTTTCTGCCCAGAGGAGATTCCTTTTGGTCATGGTTTTGGTGGAGAATCACCTAAATTTGAACTGAATTCACTCATCCCACACTTAACACAACACTAAGAGACAAGCAAGGAGCCTGCAAGCTCCAGTTCATTTACAGCATGACTAAATCTGCTTTTCAGGCACCTGTAAATATCTGCAATCTGATTTTGCCACAATTTTGAATATTTCTCTTTGAATTAAGACAACTGAGCCCACACACAGGACTTGGGGTGGCAGTGGCTGTGTTCTCACTTGAGTGAGAGCTGCAGCTCAAACAGATTTTGCCTCCCTGAAGCCTGTCTGCAATGACTTGATACTGATTATTATTTTTATTATTCTTAGGCTGTACTGTTGGCCTTTTTCCACTGGCACGTTGCTGTGAGTGCAAATAGAAACATGTAAAATGTTTAACCTCCTCTCCAAGCAAAATTCCACAGAGTTGTCTCCCATTCCATCCCCAGCTCTCCCAGCCTGTCCTTCACACCTAAACCATCTGTTTGTCATCTCTTGGCTCTGCCACAAACCAACCATCTGCTGGGAGCCTTTCAACTTCTATTTACAACTCAGGCTCTTTTATCTATCTTACAACTCCTTGCATATGTCAAAATTTTAATTACACAGCCACACATTAGGATGTCGTGGGCTCAGGGGGCTTTTTCTAACAGTGATGGGCTGGAGGCTTTGAAAATGTGGTTTATGGCTTGTTGATGGATGGTGTTCCTGAAGAGTGCAACTGGTTTGGAAGGGAGGGAATAGCTGATGCATGAAGTCAATAATTGTTCCAAGATACCTCCAAGTAATTGATGTCTGCATAATTCCATAAATGCCGTGGCTTTATTAAAATACAATAACAATATTAATTTATATGAAAATTCACCCTGGCTAACGGCTAATGCATTTAAATTTCAGATAATTTAATGCAGTCCTTTCTCCTGTTAGGGTGGGGGGGGGGAAAAAGATGATTCTCAGTAGAAATTCTCTACATGCCTCAGATCTCATAAAATAGAAGGTTTGAATGACTTTTATAAATGCTATAAATATGATTAAGATATCTCCCTCCCAAGGCAGAAGGGTGAAATGGATCTCACTGAACAAAAACCAGCCAAGAACATTAAAAATTACCATTTCAATTATGAATACTGTACATAACACACAGATAAAAACAAAGCCTTGCCTCTCTCCTGCCAGCTGGAGGGACAGAGGATGAAACCCCAGTTTTTATCCACAATTTTGATGCAAATTGCTGAGGAGTGTTCCCTGTTCTTTCAGGATGAGTTTGCTGAGTTGATAGCATTTTAGGACACAACCTATTTTGCATGGAGATGGAGGATGGAAGGGAATTTTAATAACATGAGATGACAGAGGAGAAAAGAGCAGCAGGGCTTTTGCCACATGGTCCACAAAACAAAATAATGGAATTATTGAGGATTAGCAGAACCAGATCCCCTTTCCCTGGAGCTCCAGGGCTTTGCCTGTGTCTCTCTATTCTGCTTTTTCTGGTCAACTTCTCTGTAAAAAGCAAGATTTTCCACACTGAAATCCACGAACACATGGAAAACAGATTGGTGGGGAAGTGTTGTAATCTCTGGCTTTGAAAAAAACAAATTAAACAATTTTGAGAGAGCCCCAAAGAGGTTCAGCACCACCAGAAGGGTCCCACTGCAGCACTGGTGATGAGTCTGGTGAACCAGAGCTGGGGCTGGTTTGAAGGGGTGATTTGATTGATAGGAAATCATCCTTTAAAGTGTGAATATTGATGGGTGAGAAAAGTGAGTCTGCAGATGGATGATGCTGCAAAAAAATCTCCCATAAATTAAAAAAAAAAAACAAATTATGGGTCAAATTCTTGTCTCACTCAGGACACTTTAAATCTGAAGTCATCTGGAGAAATCATTGACTCCAGGATAAATGGGGGCACAGCCCTTACTGGAATGAGCTCCAGGGTTTTATCCTGACAGAGGAGCACAGAGCAAACCAAAATTAACCACGATTTTGCCACAGTCCTGATGGAAGCAGAGTGAAAAGATCAGATCAGCCTTGAGAAGTGCCTTTAGCATCTCCATGCTTCGCCCAGAGAGGAGGGATTGTGGTAGGGAGTGTTTTAAGGTGTTTTTGGAGGTGGCCCAGCTGTGCCAGCTGCACCCAGCTTTTCCCAGAGCCAGGCTGTGCTCCAGACTCCTCTGAGCCCCACCTACTTTGGGGAGCAGAACCCAATCCTTTCCTGGTTTTACACCTGGAACTTCTGAGAGCAGAGGGAGCTTTGCTCAAGGCAGGGAGAGAAATTAAGCATTTTGGTGCTTTTTTTGCCTTCATCCAGCTCTGCACACAATGGGATGCTTTTTTTTTCTGTGAAATTTTATTATCTCGGTTAGAATGAAGAGCTGTCCTAAGTCTAAAATTACAGAGTATTGGAGCAATTCCAAAAGATCTATTGGAGGANTTTTAAAAAGACATTGGCTTTGGAAACAGGCTTGAGGAACAAGACAGCACATTCTTCACAAAGAAATTCTTGTAAATTTTCAGCTGAAGGCTTTTAATGTGACTGTGGTTTAAATGATTGAGCTGGAACTGCTTTTCTGGTTTTCACTTGTTGATAAAGAATAAGAGATGACAAATTTAATTTCATTCAAGGTGGAATTGTATGTTACAGATCCAGATTGAGAAAACTCAGTAGACAATAGCTCTTCCTGTGGTCAACATCAGTTACCCCGTGCTTTTTGTGCTGTTCCAGCCCCAGAAAACAGTTTGGAATCAATTGATCTATTATTTTCTCACCAAAGATGACACAAAAATATGATCTGCTGTGATATATCTGTTCTCCTTTTGCTGTGTGTATACAGTCAATTCATACATATTTTATGGAAACCTTTCACCAAAACCTCCTGCAATCCTATAAAAACACCAGCTTCTGGGGGATGCTGAGGTGCAGGAAGATTAATATTTGGGAAAATGATTGACTTCAAAAATAACTGGGTTCTCTGAGCTGCTTCCTTAATTCAAGGAAGGGGGAAATTCCAAGGAAGGGAAGGTGGAGGAGTGATCATAGAATGAGCACAACCTGCTAACCCTGGTGAGAGAACACATCACCCCAGCTGCCTTAAACAAACAAATCTCTGCTTTTAAAGCCTCTGTCTCCTGTTTTCTGACTATTCCCATCATAATTTAATCATTTTCTTGCTTTCCAGCACTCTGTGATCAGAGAATCATTTGTTATTAATGTTTTTTTTCCCAGACATTCAGGTTGCCACAATAGCTCCATCATCACCAGGCTTGAAGGAGGAACAATTAGGTCATGATTTTCTTGAAGCCTGTCCCAGCCATCACAAAAATCCAGCTGTGTGAACAAAATACAGAATCCTCTTGGAGAGCAAACACTGTTTGCAATCTCACAATTTGCAGACTAAAAATTAAATGACTATTTTTATCCTCCCTTTTCCACCAGACATTAACTAAATTTGTCAATGTTAGCATGCTTAGGATTAAAGTTTTATTGACTTTTTTTAATTTTATTTTAAGGGAAACTTAAGATACAGCACATAAAGTTTTCAAAGCTGCATTAGAAGACTTCCTGGCCCAGATTCCAACTTCCAGTTCTGCTGCCAGGAGCTCCTGATCCCAATCCTGGTGACAGCTTCAATCTGCTGCTACCTGGCTCACAGCTTGTACACAGCACCCAAATTTGGGCTCAGAAAAAAGGAGAAGTGACAGAGATGGAGCAGGAGAGAAACTTCTCTCACAGAAAAAGGAAGATGCAGTAGTGGAAATCATGCACAGGTTGATGGGAATGGTCCCCTGGAATCATTACTACAGCACAGGGAACAGGTTGTAATTGTGAAGGAAAATTGGTTTATTCACCATTCACTCTGAAAGGCTCCTGTCAGGTTACTTTATGCTGCACTCTTGTTTTTATTCCTGGGTTTGAGGCAGGAATTAAGGCCTTGCTCTGTGTTTCCATTACCCCTGGCTCTCATTGCTGTGAATTGTCATCCACCCCTCCTTAGCATTAGCCACGTGCAAATCTGCAGCTCTGAGGTCAGAGGAAAAGCAGAATTATTTTAGGAATTAATGTTTTAACAAGTTACCTTGCTAAACTGCTTTCTGAGGTCATTACCACCCATCTCTTTGAGCTTTTAATCATATTTTCTTTTATTCAAGAGAGTCCCCTGGTCTTCAGTTACCCAGACTGAACCAGGCACAAATTTTTAACTGGTTTCCTAAGTAGCTCATTGATGTTTTACTACCTGAAATATTCCAATAAAGGCTTAGATACCTATTTTGGTAATGTAAAATTAATAGCTTTTCTCATATTTTCATTTATTTATAATTAAAATTACAGAATTGGGTTGGAAGGGACCTTTAAAGACCATGAGCAGGGACTCGTTCCACTAGACCAGGCTTCTCAGAACCCTGTCCAATTCCATAGTGAAGGGGTAGAACTTAAATTACAACTTTTTACCTGTGTTCCAGGAGATGAAGGAAGAGTCCTGGAGGCTTTCATAATGTATTTCACTGAACACAGCTGAATTCCTGAAAAATTTCTGGGAATTTAGTTGTGTGGGATCTGTAGCCATAGCTGCTAAGAGGTGAAGGGGAAAATAATCAGTTTATGGTGTTACTTGGAAAAGATAGGAGCAATTCTTGGGGCTGGCCTGTGCAGGCCCAGGGATGATCCCTGTGGGGCTCAGATTATTGGGAATACTCTGATTTTGTGGCTTTTGGTGCAATCCAGAGAGAGGCACCAATGTGCAGCATCTGCTGAGCTGCCAGCTCCACCTGCAGCAAAGGCTGTTTGTGGCTCTTGCACAAACAGCTGGAGCAGACACCCAAAATACCAGCCCTGGCTGTGGATGCTGGAGTTCAGAGCCATTCCACTCCTGTAAGGAGCTACAAACAAGCAGCAGGTTAAAGGGGACTGCAGGGAATTACCCAGGCCTCCGTGGAGATGAATTTTAACAGCAGGAGCAAATCACTCCCAGGAGGTACCTGATTATGTGGAGCAGGAGAACACCATTTACAGGTCTCCTTCCTGAAGCAATCAGGAGTGTTGCTATTTCTGTTGCTAATTGAAAACAAGATAAACCAAACCCCACAGCAGAGCCCCAAATAATTCCATCTCACGAGCGCTGAGGATAATCTGAGGTGCCAGTTTCGTTGGGTTGGGAAAGGAACTTCCCATGAAATGATCCCAAATCTCCATTTCCAACGCTGCATTTACCTCTTGGTGCAGCTGGGAGTGGGGCAGGCATCTCTCTCCTGCAGTCACAACGTGTCATGGGCACATCCTCACACACAGAGCCCATCGTGGAGCGTGTTTGATTTCCTGGCTGCCTTATTTGTTTACAACAATGCTCTTAAAATTGTCTCTCCCATCTGTGTAGTTCCTACTTGTCTGAATGAGAATGAGATATTAAAATGCCATCCAGATGTCTGGATGCATATCAGCATTAACATATTATGCAAATTGTCACCAGGATGGGGTTTTTTCCCTCCTTAAACAAAACAATATTTGGAGGTGGAATGTAAAGAAGGGAAGCTGTGAAGAATGACAAGTGAAAAAAAAAAAAAATGCACTGAGCATATTCAGCTGAACTTTTCAATCACTCTGGATGAAAGGGTTATGTACAAAGTGTCCTCAGTTGTTTTCACTGTAAATCTAGAGAAGGACAATTGGATGAAAACAATCTTGAAAAGCAAAACACACAATAAAGCAAGGAAACAACACCAAGCCTGAAGAGCTCATAAAATTAATTCAACAAAGGAAAATATAAAAGTTGCCTCTGATCTCATGAGAACAGGACTTTATAAACAACAGCAACAAATATTTGCTGGCTACTGGGCATCTAATTTTAAAGAAACCTTTGGCTCTGCCTCTGTAGAATTAGTTAGGTCCATGGAATTAACAGTGCAGGATCATACCTGAGCCTTCATTGCTCTAAAAGTAAGAAAATTAAGATCAATATCTTTAATTGAGGTTGGGTTTGAGGGGATCCTTCCAACTAACAGTAAACACGGTGTCTCTTGAGTTTCCCCTAATAAAATACAAACCACCAAAAATTTTATATTTATTATTTGGCTTCAAATATTTTAATTACTCCAAGCTTAAGCTGGGTGTCAGGACAAAAATGAAAATGGAAACGTAGAAAGCAGGGATAACGGAAAGAGATTTTTTAATGAAGGCACCCACATTATATTTATCTCAAGATAAGATAAACAAGACTTAAATTGTGTCTGGCAGGTGTCTGTTTGACCTGTCCTTCCACAAATCCCACACTATTTACTCCAGTACCCATCTGGCCTTTAGGCTGGACATTTCCCTGGAGTTTAACCTAAATTTCCCTTGCAATTTCATCACAGAAATCCTCCTGTTCCCTCACTGATGGCAGGACACTTCCCAGCCTTCCTCCTGCAGAGGACAGAGCTGGAACCGATGCCGTGGAGGTTCTGAAAGGCCTTTCCACATGTGAAGATATTTCCCCTCCCTCACCATCCCCCCCTAGATTAACCCAGCTCATCCTGCCAGGCTTTCCTCATGCTCCATTTTTTCTGCAGTTTTGGCCACGTTTCCCTCAGAATTCCCTTCAGTCCAAGACAGGGCAGATATTCCAGCTGTAGAGTTAAGTAGCCTTGAAGAATTGCCTCACATTGAAAATGTGCTGTTCCTGCTCATTTATCCTGGTTTTCTCTCTGTTTCTCTGTGTTACAAACCCACCAGCACAGCTCCTGTACACATCTTCCCTTCTTCCCCACCCACCTTACCTGCAGAATGTAGCTTGATATGATTTCTTCTCAGAAGATCCATGCTGGTTCTTTTCTTTTCATCCTTTATCTTCTGAGTGCTTAAATAGATTGGCTGACTGTTTATCCTGGTATCTTCCTGGGCACAGAGCAGGAAATGATCAGGCTGTTATTCTTCACCATTTTTAACAACATATTCCTTCATTACTGTCATTTTTTTGTCTAATACCAGAGGCACATTATCTTCCCAGAGAGTGTCTATTATGTGTGTCCCAGGGTTTAATCCACAGAGGGATGGAGAAGAAAGGATTGAATTTCAGCTGCTCCTGAGTGAGGATGACAATCCCAGTGTGCAGGGGATCAATGATATCACAAAAATTGATCTTTAATAAATAGCCTGAGAGTTGGAGTGTATCCTGTAGCAGACAGTGCAAGCAGAGGCACTGTCACGTTATGTACATTATGGCAGAGGATATGCACAATCCCATCCTGAAAAGAGATTTTATATCTTTCACTTTCCTGCAGTTCCTGGGATTCAGCTCTAAAAGCACCAGAAACTTCCAATGGTAATTCTCAAATGCCAGTCCAATGTCACAAGGGAGTAAAAAGAAGGAAATCTATTCATATAGTTTAGTTCCTTCAGTCATTAAACCAGGAAAAAATTGCTGGTTTGAGGATTGCTAAGTAGTCAGAGAATAAATCTGTTTGTGGATTATTAATTGCAAAGTAAAAGCTAATTTTGCAATGGGTGAACAAGATCTGCTTTTTGTGTTTTTGGAGTGGCTGAAGCCAGAACTACAAACATTTGTAAACCATCACTGCATCCTGCTTTACTTTGAATTCCTGAGAGTTATGAACTAACACCAAGAGGATAATAAATAGACCACCAGATCATTTTCTAAATCTGATTTTTGCATGGAATTAATGGAGTTTTAGTCACACTTATTAAACCAACAGGGTGAACATTAACTGCAAAACAAAGTTCCTTTTGGTGACACCTTCCAGGTGCTCAGAATCCCAGTTCAAATAGACTGGAGCAGGGGCCCAAAATCAACACATCCCAAACGTCTGCACCCCAAACTTTCACAAAGAACCTGGCAGGGAAAATTCTGGTTTAGGAAGAAACCAGTGGAAAAAACTTGCTTAGATCACGTCCCTACAGTCTGTAAGGAAGGTAAGATAAACCAAGCCCTGCTGGGTGGCAGCCTGTTCTTATTTACAGGATAATATTGTCCTAAAACTTATTTACAGGATAATATTATCCTAAAACTCCAATTCCATGTAAGCTCGTTCAGCTGCAGTGGGGATGTGATTTTTGATGTGTGGTTACAGCAGGACAGGTCTCTGAAGAACATTTCCCACCCCAAAGGCCAGGCCAGCTGCTTTGCAGCCCCTCACATGAAATTTTGGATTCATCCTCTCCCAATTCTGAAGCGTGAATGGCTGATACAATAAATTCATATTTTAGTTGTGATTCTCGTGGGTTTGGTGGTGGCCAGCCCTGGTTTCAGGGGGTACAATCTGCACTCCCATACCTTTCACACCCACAGGAGAGCTTTGCTCTGAGCTGCTGTGACACTTCCAAGACTGGCTAATTATGCACATTTAAAAGTCTCTTTCAAGGCCTTACCCAAAATTTATTGTTCTCCCTTGACTCTCATTGCCCTTCGTAGACTGGGGGCAGCCAGGCTCTTGCTGCCTGATTTGATCTCTGCTGCTTGCCAGAAATGCAATTTCTTCTCCAAAACAGAGATCTGGACACACTTTGCATCTTTTGCCTTCCTGCATTACCTCAGGAGGTGTTTTCCCTGCTATTTGAACCTCCTGCACAGAGAAAGAAAAAATGGAATTGCATCAAGGGAAATGAAAGATTTGCTGTAATCTGGAGACAAGTTAGCTAAAGATGGACAGTTGGTGTTGGAGCAGTGCAATATCTGGATATTTTCTACACCTGAGGTGATATTGTCTATCTCACAAAGCTATGACTCTGCTAATATAAACAGATCTAGTGATAGCAATCATTTTACTGGCATATTAAGAAATATTTAATTTTTAGTTGGCCCTGAGTCCTTCACAATGACTCTCCTCAAGCACATCAGTGAGCTTCAGGTGCACAAAATGATCCCAACACACTGATTTTAGCTATAAATATTTTCTCTGAAGCTATTTCTTAAATATTTCTCAAAAACTACCTGGAGAGGTAGTATTAGACTTTCTCAATTTACAGCACAACCTGTTTGGCTGGAGTTATCACGAGCAGATAAAATATCTGCTGATTTGCTTCCAGGTACCAGTACTTTTCAAGAAGGAATAGTTATAAATCTAGTCAGGAACATTTCACAGAGTAAAAGTGAAGAAATTAGGTTAATACATTATTTATAATGAATGATTTGCTCAGCTCTATGCAAAATAGAGGAACATTTTTAACCAGTTAAATCAGACGAGGAGAGGTGAAAGACATTGTTTCCCTCATTTTTCTCATTTTCATGGCAGACTGTCTTAATTACTTATTAAGCTTTAACTTTGCCACTTGACGTGTGGCAGCTGACAATAAAGAGCTGTGCCTGAACAGATGAGCAAACATCTGGCCAGCCCTGGGAGCAGTGGCATTGCTGCTTGCTCTCATCCCCTTTTTTCAGCCACAAACTCCTTTCCTCGAGGTTTTCCTGTCTCCTCTCCTCTTCCATTCCCTTTGTACACGGTTCTAACAAAGAAATTGCAACTGGAGGAGCACTGGAGTGCAGAGTGGAGAATGGATTCTCATTAATCATGCAGGTACAGCTCACTGGATAATTCATAGCACATCTCCCTGCCACATGTAGGACTTCAGAAGTGATTCACCAGCAGCTCTCTCTGCTGTCCCACCACATAAGAAAGCATGGCAATAAAAGAGGATTCAGCTTCACAGCACCACAGGAGCTTAAATTTCCCTGATAATAACAACATGAACATGGAAATGGGAGAGATGGGGAAAATATCTCAGGGAAGGGAAAAAAAAAGAAAAAAGAAAAAGATAACAGTTCTTCAAACCTGAAAATAAAAATGCAGGAGAACATCGTACCAGAAAATGTAACAAATTTCCAAAGAGAGGCTGCAAGAGAAAACACTCCAATCCCACAAGAAGCAATTAGAAGATCCTGTGGAAATGGTGCATTAAAAAGATGAGTCTCCAAAGGAATGAGCTGCTTTTTCCTCATCTCTTTTTTTTATTGTTGTTCCAATGGAATTCATCTGCCTGCACGCTCTCTCTGCAGCGTTGGAACAGTGCTCTCCCCTTCCAGAGGATTATCTGGCCTCTGTTGTCAGGGGCTGTGAATAAGCAAAAGCTTTCAAGGCTGCTGAAGAGGATGAAGCACGTTTTTATTTCTCTTTGTAGAACACAAAGCCTGTAGGAGGGAAATTGCAAAATATTGTTCTTCTCTAGCAGGCATTAGAAGCACTTGGTTTATTTACTCGTCTCCCACCTGAACCAACCTCCAGCTTCATTTCAATAAATGAGCTCCCACTTCATGGTTTTTATGTCAGGAGTGGGGCAAAGACAGGAAGGGAAATGAAGGGAAATTGTTTTGTGGAGTGGATTGTACCTCTCTTTCTTTCTCCCCTTCCTTCCTGGCTGTTTCTCTTGCCTTCTAGAGGGGCTTTGACCTGAAAGAATTTGGGTATCTCATAAACCAGGGCACTCAGCCCTTGGGTTCAGACATCCATCACCTTCTAGATCAGTTCATGTCTGGTTTAAAATGCAACTTTCCATTGCAATTCTTCACTTCCACTCACCTGGAATCTGAAAAGGCCTTTACAGAGTCTGCTCCCTGCAATCCTCAGTGATTCCTGCTCTTCCTTGGAGGGAACTGAAGGCAGCACAAATCTGAGTTAATGGGTTTTATGATCAATCAGCTCATACCTGTCCTATTAATAATGCAAATGGGATAGGATTATTGAGTTATGAGGAGCTTATACACAAATATTAACCACTAATACATTCATTAAGCTGACTAAAGTATTAATTAGCTTTGATGCTGCTGGATTGCAGACTACCAGATAGTTTTACCAAGGCCTGCTCAAATTGATTAGAGTGATCCCATGCTGTGCACTGTTTCCACAACAGAATTGATCTTTCTCCTGGATGAAGACAAACAACATTCTGAACCACATCTGGGGATGTTTGTGACTAAGCTTGGTTAGGGAAATAAGGAATGGAAATATCCTGCTGGAGTGGTTTATCCTGGATGGGATCTTATTCTGAAGGTAATCACTTTAAATTGAATGTGATTTGGCTTAGATCCAAAAGAAAAGCAGAATAAAAGATTCTCCCATTTCACTGGGTACTGTAGAGATTTAGGCCCATGACTAAATGAGCTTTAAGGTCCCTTCCAACCCAAACCACTCTGGGATTTTTGCTCTCACCCTAGAGAAATGAAGGCAAAAACCCTACAAGGAAAATCATTATCCTAATGAGGTGGACACTGGATTTCTCTGCAGGTGAAAATCAGAATAAATTGTAGTTCCCAGCACGCTCACCACAACTTCAATGCAGGCACTCAGTGAGAAGGGTGTAAATATTGATACTTTACATTCCAGAGGTTTAATAATCATGATTGATTTTTTTTGTGTATCTTTGAAAGGGTCCAAGACAAGCCTATGAAAGATATTTTAAAAATTTCACTGGCCTAAACTGCCATGGGGTCATTTCACTGCATGTCTGGAGGGTTAGGAAAGTTCTTCAGGGCTTGATGTGAGATGAATATTCTCAAAAGGGTCTTGATCAAGGAAAATTTCAGTTTCCTCACAGTTTTCCCCCCCAACTCTGGATGCTGATTGTCTCTGTAATATTTTCTCATTTCTCTGACTTCTGAAAGTGCCTTTTCCTTTGCAGCACTTCACTGACAGTGAGTGGCAGTTGTTCATTAACCATTATCTCTTCTAATTTTCTGTGAACTAATTGCAAGGAGCATAGAAAAGCTATTAGAATAACAAAGCTCTGAGGGATAAGAGGAGAAAAAGAGCAGGTCAAGATCACTGCAATTTACAGCAATATTTCTTTCAAGAAATGTGGGGGTCTGAAAGTCAATTGTTAAAAAGAAAGCAGAAAGAGACCTGCAAATATCAATTCAAAAATCAATAGAAATGTCCAGTTTGATACAAAGTTTTACAACAATTTCTTGGGAAAATACTTACCTTATGACATGACAAGCATCTTTATTGCATTGGGTAAATGAGCCAGTAAAAGCAAAAATATTGGGAGCATATTGGAGCAGAGCAGCAGGACTGAAAAACAGGAATACTCAGGCACAAAGATAACCCAGGGGAAAAAACCAACCAAAACAGCCTACAAAAGAAACCCCATTTGAGGTGATTCTTGCAGTCCCAAGCTGTTTTCTGAAAGAGGGAACAAGCTTGGTAATCAAAAGGCATCATTATCTGGCTAATGTTTCCCAGAATTCGGAAAGAAATAGAAATAAAATTATTAAAAGTATCACAGGTTATGAGCAAAGCAATTTTGCTCCTGTCTGCATTGATGTGTAACCCCAGCAGGAGATTCCTCATAACCTGAGCTGCTGATGATTACAAATCATCAGGTTCATTTCTGTACCACTCGTGGTTAAAATTCACTTTGGATAGCACTGAAGGAGGGCGGTGAAAATTGTAAATTAAAATATCTACCCGAGCTGTTGTGTCAATACAACTTCAATAGCTCATGATAAAAAAGGTAGAAAAGCTTCAATGAATGTTGTGGAAAGTAAAATTTCCATATTTCCCTGTCTTAAAATTGTGACTAATAGGTGGATGTAGCATGAAAAAAACAAGAATGATGAAAAAATAGCTGCATTGGTCACATGTAGGCAACAAGTAAGATACAGGAACCTTCATAAATCACATGTACAGCCCAAGCACAGACGGATTAACAGGTGGTGAAACAACAGCTGACATACCCAACGTGATGGGCAAGAAATATGACCAGGGTGAGGAGTTTGGACAAGCTTTAATTCAGCACAGCACACTTTGGAAAATTGATGGCTTTTCAAATAACTTGAGAAGGTTTCTGGCCTCCTCATGGTGCCTGCTGGCCCCTGGGGCTGGGAATGAATCCAGCACCATTGTTGGGACAACAAAGAGTGGAGCTGAGCAGGTGCTGGTGACCACTGAAGTCTGAGATTATTCCCATGACCAATTATTCAATTACTCAATTAGAACTGTTCTGACAACACCACCAGCTCAGGAGTTAAAATAACATAAGGGAAAGGATTTATCAGCAAAAATCCTCCTGCTTGGGTGGGGGATAGCAGGAAGGGTATTCCTGAATTCCTTGTGGATGAGAACCAAAAAAAAATCACCTCTGTTAGCCTTGGAGCAGATGAAGGGCAGGTAAACAGAGCATCAGAGAGATCCATCATGGGAAGGACACGGCTCTGCCAGCTTGGTAACCTTCAGCAAAGAAATGCAGGATGAGATCGTTTGAACACAGATTGGAAGAATTATGAGATGAAAAATTAGTTAAATAAATCAGCAGGCGTGCCAGGTGATCCTCTGCAGCAGAGATGGATGTTTCTTTTTTAATTTACTGAAAAGGCACAATCCCTTGGCTTGGGCTCAAGGCTCTTGAAGGTCTTTTCAACCTCAACTTTTCTGATTCTCAAAGGGACTGCAGGTTCAAGCAGCCACCTTGGGAAAGAATCAGATCTTTTTTCGCCCCTACTCCAATGAGTATATGAAGACTTTGTAGCAGTTGAATTTATGGAAGCTGAATCACTTTGAAAGATCCCCGAGAAGCTGATGGTGACCTGGTCCATGGAGGACATCCAGAGGAAGGAATTCCACCCTCCCATGAAGTCCATGGGTTGGATCCTTCAGGAATCACAGCTGAGGGATTCTTGCTCTGGCTCAGGCTCATCTACATGGCCATGTAGCAGCCAGTGACTCCAGGGCTTGGTGGCATCTGAGCTGAGGCTTTCAGGGCTTTAATTGAAATATTTGCATCAAAACCCACAGTTAAAATTATTGAAATCCTCCAGTGGGTCTAGCAAGTGGCACTTAAACTGTATAAAAGTTACTCTTTTGGTGATGCAAGTAATACAGATAAAAACTAATCCAGGAGAAAGGGGTAGGAAATCTGTCTGGGTTATTACAGTTATTTTCTAAGTCCTTCTGCAAGCTGTAGACAACTCCACATTTTTATGGAGTTCATTTTATTTTCCACAATCCGTTCATTGTCAATGAAAATCCAGGTGAGCAAATTAAAATAAACCCACGTTATCACTCAGATTTAATGATTTCCTGCTGGCCCTCTTTAATGTTTAGGACTGACCTTTTTTTTTTTAAATACTTACCAGCAAATTTGCTGTCAGTCTTTGGTTTCTTCTCCCCTGGAATGGTCACCTTTTCCTGCCAGGGGTTGCTGTGTGAGGCTGAGCATTGCCAGCATGAGCAACTTTTACCTCTCCTTGAGCTTGGAGTTTGTAAACATTGTCAGCCCTGAAGTCGTGGAACAAGGGGAATATTCAGCTCCACAAGTTTCCATTCCAGGTGATGTGAGCTTGCTGATTAACTCTGTGAATGAAAAGAAGTGCTTTAGTGGAGTGCTGAGATGACAGCAAATGAAAATCTGTCCCAAAATACAGCAAAACCTGCAGGAAATTCCAGGTACCTGCTGAGGAAGCAGCGTTCTCGTGAGCTGAAATGTTTAAATTAATCTTTTTGACTCTTGCCTTGTTCTTCTGGGGTGGAGGAACACGAGTCCACGTGGTGGCCATGGCACCAAAGTGCCCCTATTAATCTGGATTTTCTGCTCCCTGGCTGCTGGCAGTAAGGACAGTTAACATTCCAATATCACTTCCCCTTCAAGGATACTGAAGAGCATTGGAAGCATTAAGCTCTGAGGTCGGTAATTCACTAATGAGAAAACTGATTCAAAGAGAAATTAGGAGCTGATTCTCTCCTCCACTGAAGCCAGTGGAAATCACTTTGTGGTTTCCCTGGGCAGACTGTGTGTGGCTTGTGAAAGGTCACACAAGAAATCACAGAAAAATTGGACTCAAAGTCCAACAACTTTTTGCTTGTTCAGCACAGGAATAATTGTTCCTTATCCAGAGCCTGAATCCTTTGTGTCTGAATCCCTTCTCCTTAATGCAGTTTAGAAATATTTCAATAAATTCAGATTTTATAAGCCTACATTTTCAAGTTCTTGGAAGTAGTTGAACTTCATGAAAAAGCTGCTGCTCAGTATTGCTGAGACCCTTCTGAGGTGTTCAGTTTTCATGAGGACACTGAAGAAGACACAATTTAATTCTCCAAACTTGTTACTTTAGAGGTTGTGCTCTCCAAGGGGCTGATCCAAAGTGTTCTGTACTCAGCAGCCTCGAGGCTCCCTGGGATGTTTTTCAAGACCTTTCTCCCTGGCAATATTTCCAGCAGTTGCTTTTGTATTTTCATGCATTACTTGTGTGGGTGGAAACGTTTTTATACCAAGATTCCAGATAAATGCCAGTTCTGCCATCATAATACACCTCAACACAGGTAAGAAACACAGTGTTGTGTTTATAAATCTGATTCATGCAGGGCCTGGAGCTGCAGTAACTCAGATATAGGGGAGTTATGCACAGAATCACCAGAGCATACACAGGATTATTTATCAGCATGGCCCGTGGAGAGAGCTGGCGTGGGGCATTAGCACCCACTTGACAGAACAGGAATAAACATTTCCTGAAAGGACTCTGGGAAGGTTTATCACAAACACAGCTCTGTAATGAACCCATGGAATATTTATGCTGTACATTCCACGTGAAATATGTGAGAGCTGGCCAAGTAAAGCCCTCCCAAAACAAGGCAAGCAGGACACTTTTATAATGGTGATAAAACTGCAGCAGCATTTCTGGACTTTTATGAACCTTATGCTTCCTATCAGTGTTCCTTCAAATTATTTATCACTTAAACATCATTCCAGCACAATTGAAATGAATGTATTTCCATGGCAGACAGAACAGATTGGAGTTTTTGCTCTGCTCTGGGCTTAACAAATTCCAGTGTGCAGTGAGTGGCAAAAGTATTATTCTACTGTGTCATATAAAGGATTATTTCAGATGTTTGAAATAATGCATCCAGTTAAAGGTTATGGGAGAATAATGTTAAAGAAATTCATTGTTTCAGGCTTGGCTGGTAATCTGAATGATAAAAAGGTGATGACTGTTACAGCCTTGAAGCATTACAGTCATTTGGCTATGATAATAGTTCTCAGATTTGGTTATGGCCCTAATATGTTACCTGAAAGTTAAAATCAGATTCTCAGCTCTGTTGGCACATAATGATCACTTATTGTCTAGAATGTAATTTCTGAAAGAGAATGAGAGTTGATCTTGAGGATAAATCCTGGTTTATTTTATGGTTTTCCTCTTTTTTTCTTTTTCAGAAGAGCTAAACATGGAGTTTGTATTTCAGAGAAGGAATCAATTCAGGATCATCATTTCTTGAAATACACTGAGATAAATCTGTCTCCTGCTCCCTGCTTTTATAGCTCTTTGTTCCAAGCTGTTATGGACCATGGGCAGGCAATGTTTTTGCTGCTAGAAGCAATCCCCCAGAGCTGTGAGGTGACAGAGCTTCAAACCAGACCCTACAGATGGTTTGGGCTTTGCTTTTGGAGTACTTTAAACACACAAGTGCAAAGGAGCAGCTCCCAGGAACCTGCCCTGGTTCCTGGGCTTGTCTGGGGGCTCAGTGGGAAGGACACAGCTCCAAGGTGAAAAGTGAAAGAATCCCAGACTGGTCTGGACTGGGAGGGACTTCAAATCCCACCCAGTGCCACCCCTGCCATGGCAGGGACACCTCCCACTGTCCCAGGCTCCTCCCAGCCCCAGTGTCCAACCTGGCCCTGGGCACTGCCAGGGATCCAGGGGCAGCCCCAGCTGCTCTGGGTATTCCAGCCCCTCCCCACCCTCTCAGGAAGGAATTCCTTCTTTATATCCCACCTAACCCTGCCCTCTGGCACTTTGAAGCCATTCCTTGTGTCCCTCCATTTCCTGCACTCTCAGCCTTCCCAGAAGTCCAAAACCTTCTCCTTCCCTACAGGAACACAGCAGGAAGGAGTCAGAGTCACAATTCCCACTCCTTTCCCACCACACTGGGCCTTTGTCCCAGCTCTGTTACAAACAATTCCCACTCTTGTCATAACACCAGCACTTCAAAATCCTTAATTCATCATTTTTAGGATTCTCAAATGACAAACTTGCTGCCCATGGTCACAGCTACAGGTGGAACAGCTAAGATTGAGATTTTAGCCACAGCAAGGTCACACAATAAAGCCCAGATCAGAAAAGAGATCAATAATTATTTGCATTGTGTGTTGTAAGTATAGAATAAAGTTTAGCAGTAGAAGAGCTGTGAAAGTCAAAGCATTTTGCTGCTTGATTCTCTGTAGAAAAAGACCCATCCCCAAAAAAACCCCAACAACAAACAACCCAAAAAAATTCCCTCAAAACCCAAGAACCCCACAAAAATAAAGCCAAAAACCCCCCAGAAGAACCCAAAAAGCAGACAAAAAACCCAAACAAAAAAGTAAACACACAAAAAAGCCCACCAAAAACAAACAAACCCAAAAAATCCCAACCAGACAAAAAAACAACCAGAAAAACAAAAAACCAACCAAACAAAAAAAAGGCAAAAAAAACCAACACCACCAAAAAAATCCACAAAAACCAAAACCAAACCTCAAAACAGCCCAAGAAATTCAAGGAAAAGGACAGAAAAGAATGGAAATAATATTCCAGCAAAAGCTGCTTCCAGACAAGCTGAAAAATAAGTGAAATGGTGTCACAATTATTACAATCCAGACTAGAAATTCAATATTTGTTCTGCAGTTTGCTCTCTGTTTTGTTTTGTGGGGCTGGGAAGTATTTGATTTAAAAGGGGGCAGTGTTTGCAGGGTGTATTATTCTTTCCCAGTTTCCCTTTTATAACTCAGGGTAGTCCAATAAATTTCTTACCCCAGAATCTTTCTTACGTCCCTGTATTTCTGGAGCTTCCCAGGGATGATGATTGGAAATCAAACATTCAGGGGAGATACTGCAGTTAAGTATTAAACCTGACAGCTTTTATATGGTGAGTACAATAATTGATTTCATGTTATGCTAACCTGCTCGGCAGGTTAAAGCAGCCAGGAGAGTTCCTTTTCATAGAGTAGGCACTGAATTATTATTTTTTTAAGGTTTTAAAAGCACTGAGTCAATTTACATTTCAATTCTCCTTTCTAAACACTTACATAGATGAAGAATACAGCAAGAGCTTGTGAGGGCAGGAGGACAAATTCAACCCTGAAACTTCCTCTGAGGAAAAAAAACCCACTGAAGTAGTAAACAAATCAGGAAAATATTGAAAATAAGTCAAATTCTCGAAGGGAGTGGTTATATCTTTATTTGCTATCTTGGTTCTGGTCAATTTAGCAGTTGGAGTGGGGAGCGCTTGGGAGTGGAAAAAGTTTGAGGGATTCCTGGGTTTTCAGAGTTTAAAAACCTGACACTCTTTTGAGCAACATGGTACCAAAATCTACTGGCATAACGTCAGTGCTGAAAAATATTGAAGTCACCAACTCTCTTCTTGCTCAGAAAGGGTCCAGGGAAAAACTGAAACTTCCAACATCCTTGGTAATCCTCAGACTGGAGTGAACAGTTTGTTATCATGCCCCCAAAATGGAAAATCATCTGTGTTCTACACCAGGGCTTTTTTGAGCACATATATTAAGAAAAAAACCAACCGGTGGACATGAGTGTTGGTGGACATGAAAGTTGCCCAGCTTTCCCTCTCCCTCTGCTTCAGATCATCTCAGGCAGTCAGCAGAGGGATTTAATGTGTCTCTTATTTTTCAGGAAGTCCCTAAACTGAAAACAAAGAGCTCTGGGTTGAACTGCCTGTGACTTTCTCTGCTGTTTCACTTCATGTACACATTTTACCCCTGGAACAGGGAGGTTCCTCCTGTGGGCAGCTGCTCCAGGATTCACATCCTGGTCACACTCCACAGCCGTGTTATGCCAAATGGAAAGTCTTCAACTTCAGGATAAATTGGTGAGAAACCACTTTTTTACCCACCCTTAAGGGTTATTGCCATGCCCCAGTGCCTGTTGAGGTAACAGAATTTATAGTAAGGACCTGCACATGGTCAGAGACTTCTTTTTCCTGGCAGTTTTTGCTGGTTTTATGGTGAGAAATGAGTGTCACTTCCTTTCAGCACATTAGGGCTGCTGAGCTGAAGAGAATGGGTATAACTTTTCTCTTAATTCTATAATCTTATTATCCCAGCTCCAATAAAAACTGATAATGAAATCTGAGGATATTGAGAACTTGGATTTTTTCCATCAAGTTTAACTTGGTATTTTTTTCAAGCACTGTGGTACTTACCATAGTCCAACTCTTTTTAAGACCATCCAGGGAAACATAAACCCTTGCAGCGAGCCATTTTCTGTCAAAATTATATCTGACCTGCATATTTTTGCAATTCTCTGATGCATTATACAGTCAGATCAGGTTGTTCCTTGACCACTTGTTCACCCCCATCAATTGCATTAGCATTTAACGTGTCAGTTTAAATTACAAAGGTAACAAAGGTTTAGGAAGGTTACAATAGATCCAATCTCATGCAGAAGTGGGGAAAAATAATCTTAAATCATCCTTGCAGGGGAGTGTTATTTTTCCTCCTGACATACATTTACTCACCTTCTAGAGCATCACTGGGCAACTTTTTATGGTGAGACTCCATGGGATCAGCACAGCCTGTCAAATGAGAGAAGCAGCAGCCCTGAGACGAGCAGGGATATTTTATTTGAACTTAGATTGCATCTCCTGTGTCTTTAATAATTTTCCCTTCTATTCTCCATTCTTTTTCAGGGCTACATTCCCTCTTTTTCTCTCTCTGGAGAGTCTGTTCTTCTTTGTGTCTGATCAGTAAATTAGGGCCTATTCTACAGGCACATAAGAACATCATCAAGGATTGGAGTCTTTAGTTCTTAATCCTTCAGTCTTGAACAGAATCAGAGAATCATTAAGGGTGGAAAAGACCTCTAAGCTCATCAAGTCCAACCATCAACCCTAATCCCTGTCCTCAGCTGCCACATCCACATGTTTTTTGGACACTTTCAGGGATGGGGACTCCACCTCTGCCCTGGGTGCTCTGTTCCAATCCCTGACAGATTTTACATGAGGAAATTTTTCTGGGATTTTATCTCAATCTCCCCAACGTGAAGATACCTGCAGGAGGGACAGCAGTGCTTCTCCTCAAAGCACCTATCACCCTGTGCTGTGGATTTACCACTCCACCACATCAGGGTTTGGGGGTGTATTAATAAGATACCAACCTGGAATTCCAGTAAACTTAGGGAAAACCTGTTCTCTTTAAAACAATTTCATACGCTTGGGAAAACCGGGAGGTCAGGTTAATTTTACCTGGGATTTTTTCTATTTCTGCAATGACCCAGTAACACATGGGCAGTGATGTCAGAATCCCAGCTGTGGGTTGCCTGAATACAAAATATGACATAATTCTCCCACATTTACTCATTCCAACCTTTCTGTGCCCTCCCAGCACCAATCCAGGCAGCTGAGCAACATAAAAACACTGCATGGCCTTCTGGAAAAATAAATCAGCACATGATGGGCCAGAAATGCCCCTGAGTGAAGAGTTGGAAAAAATACAATCACAAGAGCAAAATTCTGATAACTTACAAATTTATGTATTTATTGATTTATGTATTTCTATATAAATATGTGTATTTTTAATACACTATGCAGATGTATTTATACATCATGAAGTGCATTACAAATACAGGTATTTCTTTTTTAATAAAGGTGGAACAAAGAGCTTCTGCCAACAATATTCACATGCACAAAGCTGCCATCAAATTTGCCTGCATGGAAACTGCAGCTGTAAGGTGTTAAAGCAACAAAATTAAAAGTAAAGCCAGATTGTGGCTGTTACTGAGCTCAGGAAGCGTAGTTATAAATTTAAAATAAGCAGATAATTTTAAATTCTTGATTTCAGTGTGGCCAGAACATGTTAAAAAGGCCCTAAAACAACAGTGCTTGCATCTTAAGTTTGAGCAATAGCTAAAGGCTAAAAATAACATTGAAAAAGTAGTTTAAGGAGAGCACAAGCAGCAGCATTTCCACACGCAGCTGTGGCCCATGAAGTGTGCTGTGATGAATGGTGTTTAACAAGCAGGAGAGCAGAGCCTCCATTTGGCTGGAGTGGCTCCTCTGCTGGGATTGGGATGTGCCACTTGCATGTCCCCAGACGTGGAGCAGCTGGGCTGCCTTGCTGCAGGAGAGGGCTTGAGGCAGGCTTTGTGTGGGGGCTCTGGGCAGGAGGGATGATTGCTGTAATCAGCTAGACAGAATCAGCCAGATATGCAGATCTATTTAAATGTCTAACTGATAGAAGTGTAGGGTGAGAAGGGACCTTAAATCCCACCCAGTGCCACCCCTGCCATGGCAGGGACACCTCCCACTGTCCCAGGCTGCGCCCAGCCCCAGTGTCCAACCTGGCCTTGGGCGCTGCCAGGGATCCAGGGGCAGCCCCAGCTGCTCTGGGCCCCCTGTGCCAGGGCCTGCCCACCCTCCCAGGGAAGGATTTATTCCACATATGTCACCTGAATCTACTCTCTGTCAGTTTGAAGCCATCCCCTGTGTCCCATCACTCCATCCTTTTTTGAACAGTCTCTCTCCATGTTTCCTGTAGCTCCTTCAGGCCCTGCAAGGCCACACTGAGCTCACCCCAAAGCTTCTCCTCTCCAGGTGAACAATCCCAGCTGTGCCAGCCTTTCCTCCCAGCAGAGCTGCTCCATCCCTCTGATCACCTTGGAGAAGTTTCCTGAAGTTCATAAACTTTGGTAAACTTTGGTCCCGATCTTTACATCCCAGAGAAAAACAAGACACTGACTAACAAAAGCCAAATACAAGGATATTCAAAAGTTGTGTTGCCATATTTTGACTATGCAGATATTATTTTGAAGCAACAAGAACTGCTCTCCCCTGATCAGAGAACTCTTCTTAAGAAAGGATGAAGTACTTCTCCTATTTCAGATAATATCCTGGGATATTTCAAAGGAAAATGAGAATTTAAACAGAGAACAGGCTTTGTAAAATAATCTCATTAAGACCTGCGCCCGTGTGCTGTAAAACTTCAGGACTTTTTGATCACTAGTGAGCCCAAATCTGTGTCCAGCTTCTTTAATATCTTCAGCAAATGCATGTGGAAAAACTCCTATACCCCCATTTGAAACTCTAATTTAAACTACTCCTTCTAATATTATATTTTCATAAATAAAATCCCCAGTTGTTTTGTTTCTTGTGGCATAAACCCAAACACAGCGCCCAGTTCTACCAAAAATAACCCTCAATACCATTTGGTCTGTTTTCCCAATGAATATTTATAGCAGCTCAGGTGTCAGAGACTCCTTTCAGCTGAAAAAAGACCTTATTCAGATTTTATTGATGTAGCTCACGATATTCCTGCTCTTGTACAACACAAGGTCACGCTGAATTTCGATGTCACACTTCATTAAAGTGTGCACTGGGCACCCTTGGCTCGAGGTGCTCCCTGACCCCAGCACCCTGCAGTCCATGAACATCAGCAAGGCTTTCTCCTGCCACATTTGCAGCATTTTTGCAGAGTCAGCCAATCAATATTGGTAAAAAAAACCGACCCAAAAGTTGCCTGCCTGTGATTATCCTTGCAACATTCCCAACCTGATGGTGCTGGCAGCTCTGGGTGCAGCCTGCACCTGCACCTGATGGGTTTGAGTCTTTCTTCGGCTTGATTCACAGCAAGAGATTGAAAATAGATATTTCCTGCATTATCCAGGAAAATAATCCCGTTTGGAGGATGTTATCTTTTAAGCAGAACCCATGAAACCATGGGTCAGAGAGCTGGGCTTTGAAACTTCCAGCAAAGCTGAGAAATTTACACCAAATGAAACGGTTTTGTTTCAATGATGTCCTCTCCCTTCCCCAAGAAATAAATAAAAGGGGAAAAAAAGTCCTGAGTTTCCTGCATTTCCCATTGCTGCTGTATTCTCAGTCCCCATGGAATTAGGTGGTGGATTTGATTTGGCACAATTTATGGTCTGCAATCAAGCTGCAAGCTCAGGAGGTCACTGCCACTGTCTGTCATCGAGTCAAACTGAGGCTAAAGAACTCCACATCCTGAAATGTGGTACCCTCCAATTATTGCTGCTTTGGACAGCACCGCCCCAGCTGAAGGCTGCAGTGTCATCTGTGAGCAGTGCTGACCTTCCTTTGAGGCATTGCTGGGATTTGTCACCGTTCTGTTCATGATTGCAGAATTTTTGCAAGTCCCAAGATCATCGAGTCCAACCTTCAGCCAGATCCCACCACACCCACTAAGTCCTATCCCAAAGGGCCACATCCAAAAACCAAGTGGTTTTTTAGCTCTTCCAGGGATGGTGACTCCACCACTGCCCTGGGGAGCCTTCTCCAGGGCCTGGCCACTCTTGCAGTGAGGGATCAGGGTTTGAGGCACAGGAATTTTTCTGAATTCAGGGCAGCAAAGCCATTTATGGGGCCACACCCTGGCAGAGCTGCACAAACAGGTGAGCAGGGCTGCAGAGCTGCACAAGGAAGCAGCAGCAGCGGTGGCCGAGCTGCTGGGAAGCCCTGCAGGGGGCAAGTGACACTGCAGGGACTAGCAGGTTCCCATGGGCCACCACCTGCAGGGCTTTCGTCACCTCAGCCCTGTTTACACCAAATTTAGGAACTGAGTGTCCCCAGCAAACAACTTCCCTCTCCCTGGTGACCTCAGCAGGGACCTGGGTCATGTCCTCACCCCTCCTTGCCAGGGCCACCAGCCTTGTGGCTGTGGTGCCAGCAGAAGGCCTCTGGCTGGTGTCACCCACCACGGCCAGCGCCCTTGGAGTGAAGAGACTGAAACCAAGGCAGAGCTGCTGCTGAGAGCGTGAACCTGCCTGTGCAAGCTCACATTTCCAGCTGCAGCATTAATATTTGCATTTCTCATGTTCTTAGTTGGGATGCCCCAAGTCGTGGTACTTTACACTATTTAATTAAAATCAAACATTAGAGGATAATCTTCTAAACCTGTTTCCTCGACCAGACCATGGAGTAAGAACAACATGCAAAAAATCAAACCCCCGTTCCAAGGGGACAAATGACAATCAAGGTGCTGAGCAGCCCTTCCCCTGAGCAGGCAATGAGGGGTTTATCTTATCTGGAAGATAAATGTATTTATCAGAAGTAACAGCCAACGCAGACAGGCTTAAGTCCAGCTTAACAGTGGGAGTAGAACATTTGGAATGGTCAGGCTGAACAAAAGCAGCTCTGCAGGAGGCACCTGCAGTCCCTGCCCGGCTGGGGAGGAGCTGCAATTCCTGCAGAGGGGAGAGCCCCAGGTGAGCCCGGAATTCCGTGTGCGGAGAAAGCACCCGGAGCGGAGTGCGGAATGGAGCCGGGAAACGGGAAACCGGGAGCAGGGTGCGGAATGGAGCCGGGAAAAGGGAAACCCGGAGCGGAGTGCGGAATGGAGCCAGGAAAAGGGAAACCCGGAGCGGAGTACGGAATGGAGCCGGGAAAAGGGAAACCCGGAGCGGATTTAGGCCAGAGTGCAGAATGGAGCTGGAAAAAGGGAAACCTGGAGCAGATTTTGGCCAGAGTCTGGAATGGAGCTGGAAAAGAGGGAAGACCCTGAGTGGATTTAGGCCAGTGTCAGGAATGGAGCTGGCAAAAGGGAAAACTTGGACCGGATTGTGGGCAGAGTCTGGAATGGAGTCAGCAAAAGAGAAAACCCGGACCAGATTTCATGTGGAATACAGAACGGAGTTGGCAAAAGGGAAAACCCGGTCTAGATTTCTCCCAGAGTCTGGAATGGACCCTAAAATTAATGAAATCTTGTTATTTTCTTAATCCTACTGGCAATCTAAAGTTCCTGTAGGCTTTATAGAAACTCCTCAAGCTGAAATTCAGCAGAGCTGGTAGCCTGATTTCTGGAGATGCCTGAAGAGTCCAGCTGTAAAATTAGACAACAAATTTCAATTTTTAAGTGATTTGGGATGTCTCCATTGACAGGTGTCTATCAAGTCATCCAAAACCTTTTTCTCAAAACAAACCCTGTAGGTAAAGAGGATTTTGCTTAAAAAACATGGAGATTATTGCTCACAATTTAAAAAATTCATCCTGTTTCAGGAAACCACAACTCCTATAACAGAGATCCATTTCTGGTTGAATACATAAACAAGTTTCAAACTGACATACCTTGCATGGAGTTAACTAAATTAGGTAGATTTTATACCTCCTTAATGAACCATTACAAAACATGGTGTGAACCCCCTTAATTCAATTCCAGGCTGGATTTATTTGCTTTGGGAGTTGTACAAATAGAAACTCAATCAAGAAAAAACACCTCTGGTCCTCCACTCTGTCTCCAGCTGATATCTTTATATTAATTTAAGTAATTGGGGAAGGAGATTCAAATAAATAAAACTCTGCATTTAGAGAAAGGCACAGTTTTTCTATTGAAAGGTCTCAGAGAAATAATAATACTGGGGACAGAGAAATGATCAATATTCCTCTTAAAAAGGACTAGTGAAGTGCACTAATTAAATAAAAAAATCTGAAATTTATAGTTTCAATAGCAAAGCAGAAATTTTGTCCTCACCTACTTGCCAAGGTGGGATATTTCTGGATAACCTTAGGGATCAGGTGCTTTACTCTCTTGGGAATGGTAAAATACAAAGGAAAAAATAGGAAAACTTGTGGAAAGAGGCAGAGAAAGTAAAGCAATAATTTCTGCAAAGAGGGAAACTGAATAGTTCTCAGGCAGAACTGAAGGAGATAAAACACATGTTGGCATCTTAATGCTTAAGTTTTTCTTTCTTCCCTTTTCTTTATCACCAAAGGAAGGAAAGCACTTCTTCTCCCATCTTAGATCAATCCATCAAAGAGCAGAGCAGGAAAACTGTGTCAAAAATAAAAAATATTTCCACAGCAATGGAAATTCTTGAAGAAATACCTATATTTTCGCATGATAAATTATTTCTTCATTTCTATATTCATACAAAGCACATGTATTTTCCTGCTCCGTTGAACAGAGAAATCCTGTGAGTTCCCAGAGAAAGCTGCTGTTAGGTTATTTTTCTCTGACTGAAGAAGTTATTTGCTGTAGTTTTCAAATCCTGGTGAAAAGCTTTGCTGTTCTTCCTGTGCCCTATTGAGCACAGGTGCAAATTAATTTTTTAAAATGTTATTTGAAATGGAAGATGGTTTAAAATTTTAAATTCAAGTGTTTTCTGTGAACCAGATTGATTTCAAACTAACTTGATAGGATCCTGATGTTGCAGCAATGCCAATTTCAAGCAAAGTCATGATTAGAAATGGATCAGAATTGTTTAGCACAAAAATTTGGTGTTCAATAGGATTGAGGCAAAAAAGGAGAATCTCAGGAAGATCCCAGCAAAGCTAAACAGGATTGGGGATGGGCTGGAATTTGCTAAGAAGAGATGAGAGACAAGCAGGACCCCAAGCTCGACTCTGGTGATAGAGACAAGCTGCTCTCAGAAAAGAAGACACCAAAAAGATAAAAACCAGGCTGTTAGTGCTGATTTTCCCTTTAAATTCCCAAGTTTTCTCTAAGTTTGGAGGAGATCAGCAGTGCAGCAAGGAAGTTCCCCACCGAGTGTGGATTGAGCTTGGTTTTCCCCCAGGTTTTCAGCAGTTTGCAGGGAAGTTCTGTAAGAGACAGGGTGTAAAGCTGTGATCTCACATTGCCACCCTCCAACACTCCTCCTGTTTTGTTGGGGTTTTTTTTGTCAGGTCACTCAAATTAATTGGTTTCAACTTCCTTTTTTTTCAAGTGGAAGTTCATTAAAATGTTGAAAAAATTGCCATCACAAGGAAAAGCACAATCTCCTGTTAACAGTGTCAACCTGCAACTGCTCTGGCTTCTTTTTCTTCTTAATTGGATCTGTTGAATCTTCCATTCTGCTTAGCAAACAGCTTGGATTTGAGCAAATCAGCAGTTTTTTCCAGTGGGGGGGACAAAAAAAATTATCAAGAAATTCCCAGCCATCCCAAATAACTTCCCAGATGTGGTGGTATCTTAATAAAGTCGTAGCCTATTTAAAACTTGTTTCTTGTATGTTGAAGTTCTTGCTGAAGTGCCAGGGGACAATCAGTCACCACTTGTACTCAATAAACTGGGAGATGATACTTCAGGAATCGATGCAGCTCTGCAGAGATTTGAAAGATGTGCATTTATTGGAGGAAGCAGTAAATAAAAATAAAGCCTCGCTGGGATTTAATTTCAGTACCCAATGGGTGAGTTTGTACTTGTGTGCATGTATAAATAACTTAATTATAAATAAGGAAAAGGAAAGGGAAAATAGTAAACTTAGCAACTATTGACTAATATGCAAAAAATAAGACCAATGTCATCAAGTTGAACTTTGCTATTCTAATTCTGCATTCATTTGCATAAAATCCTTGCTGATTTGATGCAGACAATTCCTGACTCTCCACTCCATCAAGAAAAATCGATTTGTGGCTATTAGAGACTAAATCTACATTTTCCTGGTTTTTGTTCCCCTCCCCAAGCTCCACTGCTCTCACAGGTGAGTTCCAGAGGTGAGAGGAGCAATGCCTGGCACTGTGAGTACACAGAAAGTACAAGGAATAATCTTATCTCAATATTGAGTTAATACTATTAAAGCTATTAAAGCATTTTAAAGACTTCTTGGCCAACTCACAATTAACACTTCTTCAATCTTCTTAAATTATCAAGCACTATGAAAATAGACAAGGTCATTGTTTTATCTGCAATAAAGTCAAAGGAATTGCCAGAGAGTCTTACACGTATAATTAACAGTGTGCAATTTATTCAATAAAGCTCTCATTTAATTACAGGAACCTATTACACTGAGTGATGTGTTAGGGGTGATTTATATCTCAGATGTAAATATTCAGAAAGAGGCCTCCCATAAAGAAAGCAGCTGCTCCCTGCTCTCCATCCATGTTCAACTCCAGTGTGTTGGTACAATATATTAAATATTGAGAAGAAATTCTTCCCCTGAGAGGGTGGTGAGGCCCTGGCACAGGGTGCCCAGAGCAGCTGTGGCTGCCCCTGGATCCCTGGCAGTGCCCAAGGCCAGGCTGGACACTGGGGCTGGAGCAGCCTGGGACAGTGGGAGGTGTCCCTGCCATGGCAGGGGTGGAATGGGATGGGATTTAAGGTCCCTCCCAACAATTCCTCTTGGGATTCTGGGATTCTATATTGATACCAAGCCCTTACGAGCTGGCAGTGATTATTTTGGGAAGATTTAGTGTCACCTGTTGGAATTATGGCTGATGCCTCCTTGGTCTTCTTCAGGAGTGTGGCCTGGACCAGCAGTCACAGACACAAGCTGGTGCTGAGCTGTGCCAGATCTTACATCTGTTTTTGTTGGTGTTCCTTTCACCAACAGCGAAGTTTGTCAGCAAGCCTGTGCTCTTTCTGCATCCATAAACTGTGAATCCACACCAATTTGCACTGTTAGAAATACAAAAGTCAGTTTGGTTTTCTTTTTTCTTAACATGGAAAAAGAAATATTCCTGGTACTTGCTAATAAGCATTCATTGTTGGGATGGGATTATGCACTTGTACCTTCCCTGTGCTCCCAGGGCCTGTCTGCCTTTGGGTTATCCAAAATCCAAAAGAGATTCTGCACAAAGCTTTAAACCCCAGAGCTTTTAAACTGAGAGGCATTCAGAGCTGCAATAAGTCACTGCCTCTGCAAGAGCTACACCTGTGCTGTTTTAGCACCAAAAGCACTGCAAATCACTCTATTACTTAAGTATTTTCCTCCACAGATCTCAGAGCTTTCACAAAAAAGCAGCTGAATGAAGCCGTTTATATGTGAACAGAACACATATTTCAACATCCATTCCTCAAAAAGCGCTCACTTATGTTATCACAAATTTAAACAACAACAAAAACTTCAAACCCAGTCAAACCCAGCGGTGTCAGGCTGACAGGAGTTGATGACACTCATAAAAGGAACAGCTTTCTAAAGAGACATCTCTCTCGTGGAAAGTGTTAGGCAATTGATAACACAGGTGATATTCAGCACTCCAGATCTATGCTGATGTATAAAACTGCTGTCAAAACCACTGCCTTTATTGACATCAGCATGAATACTTTGCTCCTGAGGTAAAGACATTATTGTCAGGAGTAGCTGAAAACATTAGAGAAGCGATTTCTCAGTTTAACTATGTAAAAGTCTGTTGTTAAAAATCTTTACGAGTCTTTAACATCAGAAAAATTGTGGAAGAATCCTGTTCACAGTAGAAGGCCTTGCTTAAAACCTTGAAAGGATATTTCAAGTGGAAAAACCACTGGATTGGTGGCACTGGTCACTGGCAAAGCCAGCTGTGCCTGCCCACACCACCTCTCACACTCTCTGCACAGCCCTGCCTGGAGCTCTGGCAGGTTTAGAGAATCACGTGGATGGAAATTTCCTCAGCTCGTGAGGAAACCACTCAAGAAGTGATTTCAAGAGACCACAGTAAGAAAGTCAATCCAGCTGCATAGATCCCATCACCTGGAATATTACAGCACATCCAGTGTCTGGGAACAACAGGGAACTGTGGAGAGGCAAAACAAAACCTGCTGTGCCCCATCCAAAAATCTATTCATTTTCACAATCATATATTCATTAAATTTTCTGAACTGGAAGGGACCCACAAGGAGCATCAAAATCCAACTCCTGGCCCTGCACAGGCCACTCCAGGAATCCCAGCACGTACCTGTACAAAAAACAAAAAAAACCCCATTGCCTCCCTGTTTAACCTTGCTATAATTTGGCAGAAAAACCAAGTCACTGAAGACCAAATCTACAAAAACATTTCAATTTGCCACTGAGTGGAATCAAAACCCCGAGGCACAGGGATGAGCTCACGTCCCTCTCCTGTTGCCCTGATGTCCCTGTGCCCCATCCAGAGCTCAGGGCCAGCACGTGCTGCCCTGTTTGGCCCCATCACTGTCCCCACGACATCTCACCCCACTCAGCTCTTCCCTCTAATGCAATGTGACTGAGATGAAGGAACCTCCTGCTCTCCAGAGATCGATTCTCCTCAAGCACAGCACATAAATGAATATTTTACAAGCCATATAAATGCAGCCCTTTCCATTTTTCCTTTCCAGTTCTACTGTTCGAAGGCAGACGCTGGTGCCAATTTACAGAGTTAAGTTCCCATCTCAGGAGCAGGCAGAGATTCCAGCCCCTCACCAGCTCCAAAAATAACACATGCTGCTGTTTGGTGGACAATTTTGACAGAATTCCACTTCCTGCTTAGCTGTAACAGCTGATTATTAAAAATGTGGGATATTCTAGAAAACACCTTCCTGAGGTCCTGGGCGTCGGCGACCTTTTTGTTGTGAAAACTCAAACTGCACCAACACTGCTGAGTGTGAAACCTTCTTTAAGAAGAAAATCCTCTCTATTATGGCTACATTCTTTAGCATCCAGTGGTCAATAGCTAATATGCTGTACCTTAAACGTGGCTATAGGGAATTAACACTCGGCACCTCCAGATCCCGCTGCAATGGCCTTTGCTTTGGACTTCAAAGGCAATAAAAAAAGTAATATTGAGATCAAAGCCTCCCAGCACAATCACACTTTTTGAAGTTTGCAAACCATAGAAATTGGAGGAGTTTTAGTTCACTGGCTCTTGTAATTTTTTTGAACTCCTGAGCACTTTGAGCCACTGTTCAAACTTTTGATATAAACTCATGTTCTGATGCACAAGGATCTGAAGATGCCAGGGAATTCCGGATTAATCCATGCTGACAGCAAGGGCCCTCGTTACCTCTCTATTGATTTTGCAAGGTCTGGAAAAAGAATAAGCAGAGACTGTTTTAAGGCTTTCCTGTGGCACTGGCTGCATCATCAAAATCCATCTTGCTCAATGTCCATGCTCAATACTCCAAACTATAAAACTTCAGCAGCAAACATTTTGATCAGGCCTTGAAACCTGTATTATTTAGAGATTCAAAATCATATCAGAGAGTGCTGTAAGACCTGATTGAGTCAAATTCCTCTTAAAAAGCGAAATATGGGCAAAACAGAGAGCCAGGCCCTGAAGCGTGTGGAGACTGTGGAACAAAAGCTGTCAGCATTCCTTGTTCAGAATTCCTGAAAGTCACGTTACACCCCATGCTGAAGTGTTCAGGTTGGAACCTAAATTCTTTTCCTTTAGGAGGGATAATCTTTGGACATGGCAGAGCACGTGGTTAACTCTGTTTGTGCAGAGGACTGTCCTGGGCAGGTAAAGTGATTTCAAGTCTTAGCAATACTCTGAATATCCAAGGTGCTGAAGGAGGGCAACTTCCTCTTCCTACACTGCAGGGCCCTTGTAAAACAGGCTCTGTATAGCAATAAATCTGTTTATTTTTGTTATGGTTCTCCCCTCAGTCTCTGGCTGCTTCTGTTTTCTCTTTGAAAGCACTTGATTGTACCATTCTCTGTCTGTTTGCAGCATCATAAAGTGAAATTCACTTCATTGATCAGAAGATGACCTCTATCCAGTGCCTCTTAGATTAGAGATAACAGCAGGCTGCTGTCTCACTGAGAAATAATTTCTTTGGCTCCTTTGGCTCCTCTTTATTATGATTGCTTCCTAACATATCACTTAAAAACTGGAGTGGAAAACAAATGAGGATATCTTCTCCACTGTTTGTGTTTTGACTTCCCAACAAACACAGATGCACACACACTGCAGCACTTGGTGCACTAGAATAATTCATATTTTCCTGTGGAAGATGAAGAAAATATTTAACTGTAGACAAACGAGCTGAGGAAAGGGGTAAAAATGGATTGACATAAAACCTACATTTTGCCTGAGAGACTTTACGCTTTAAACCAGGAAAAATGGGAGATGTACACTCATGTGAAATTTAAACTGTGCATATTCAGGAACAGGTTTTTAAATATCAGCAATAAAGATCATGTTGGAATACATTATCACATTCTGCACTGGAGCATGTGTTACATATTTATAACAAGGAAAGCGTGCAAGACTAATCATACACTATGAATAATGCCATGTTTTTCCAGGCAGATTTGCAAAGTGTTATCCCAGACATTCCCTTCTGCTGGGGGCAGGAGGAAGCAGAGGCTGCTCCAGCATTCCCCACTCAGCATCCTCTGCAGGAGGATCCCACTGCCAAGCGTGAGGTGTGCGGTGACATTTAGCTGAAAATAGGCAGAAATATCTGTATTATTTCGGCTATTTCAGGCCTACTGCTCAGCTCAGGAGAGCTTCAGTTGGCAGCAGTTTGTTCCCAGGGCCCTGGATGGTGCTGCCTTGGCAAAATGCTGGGATTTCTGGAGGGCTTGTCAGCCTCAGGAAAGCCCCTGAGCTTCAGTCTCACCATCCTCCACTTCCCCAGACTCTTCAGGAATAAAATAAACTGCTCTTTTCATCCCCCCACAACAAAACTTTGAGTGCTTCAGACACTGGAATGGGCTTTTGACAGCTGACCTTATTATATCAAGTAATTTATAATTAAAGCTCCACAAATCCAATCGTGTCTGACACTAATACAGCTGAAATACTACATGAATATATCATCCAAACCATGCCACTTTTATGAGCTGTTTGCCCTAACATGAGCTACTCAGCATCAGCCCTGCCCAGTGTACTGAGCTCTTCCTCCTTTATGTAAGCACAAGGAGGTTTCAAAAGAGGGAGAGTGGAGAGAAAATGTGTTTATTCCTGGCTGTGGTGTGTGCCAGGGCTGCTTTCGTGGGGTGCAACAAATCTCAGACTGGGATTAAAATCCTGGTTCTAGTTGGAATTAGAATCCCAATCTCAGACTGGGATTAAAAGAATCCCAGAGAGATTCTTTCTTCCAAGAGCAGGAAGACAAATGCTGATGGTAGTTCTGGCCCTGGGCTAGTGGAAGGTGTCCTTGCCCAAGGCAGGGCCTTGGCATGAGATGATCTTTAAGGTGTCTTCCAATCCAACCCATTCTGTGATTCCATGATGAATTCTTCAGGAAGGGGATGTGCTCAGTGGGATTAAGGATCAGATACCACAAAGGTTGTCCATAAATTTCCTCAGTTTTTATCAACATTCTGCACCAGTAGACAAAAAAGCTATCGAAAACATTGATAGCACACCTAACATGAGCCTTTTGCACTTGGCTGGCCAGCTGTGACTTGGTTTAAACTTCAATTTTGTAAATAAAATTTAACTTACCCAGGCCTCAAAACTCAGCACATTCCCAAGAGAAAAGAGCAGCTTTTACCAAAGGTCGGTCTCAACCATAGACTGGAATGGAATAAAGAAAGTCTGAGTGTCCTCCATCTAGGAAAACATCATCTGGGAATCATCTCTCTTTTATCATGAAGAAAGTCCTTGGGAAGGGCCTCTCCTCTGCTCTGGGGTTGAGGCTCTGCTGTAGATTTGTTCCCTGACATCCTATGGAATAACACCAACGTTAATTCAGAAAACATTGAATTCCACACAAACCTTTCTGTGCACTCAAAGATGGCACTAAGCTCCCTTGTGCTCCCTTAGTGCCACCTTCACTTCCCTTTGGGTGTGAGGAACCCAAATTCTCCCATGGCCAGAGCAGTTTTGAGCTGGCCAATCCACAGGGCTGGTGACAGATACGTCCCAGTGTCTGTAATTTCAGACAATTTTACCCGATCTGTGATTTTCAGAACTCCCAAAAAACACCCAGCTAAATTGACAGACACATTTGCTGCGTGACAGTGGCTCTGTGATGCTAATATTGGCTGTTGCCTGACATTTTATATAACAACATTTATATAACAATTTCTGAGGTCTGTGATGCACCACACAATTCAAACCCAGCCCTTCCATTTGCTCCCCTTATCAACGTAAAGCTGGTGGTGTATCAAGTAATATCAGAGAAGATAAATTATGCCAGTGTTTATTTACAGTTTACATCCCTGCAGTCAATGTACCTCATGCAGGAATTGACCTGTGGAAGAACTATAGCAGCACATTATTTGTGCAGCAGTAAAATTGATGGAAATTGATGATGCCTGAAAAACACACAATTATAGTGTCTTGATTAAAAATGGAGCACATTTCAATGAACTTTTTCCCTTCTTCTCATGATTGTGATACACAAGTACTAACATTAATGGTATTTTTTTATATAATGAACCATAAAATTACAGTTGGCAGTCAAGAGCACTCTAGCAGATAAGTAAAGCAATTTTCCTCATCATTTTTCCCTTTGTTGTCAATCTTGTTGCATAGCCCATTGCCTTTTCAATGAGCTGTAATGTGAATATTCAAGATCTTGTTTTTCCCCAGTGTATACATTCCAGTTGAAATAATTCAGTTTCATGGCACCCATTTTCATATATTTTATTAAACAAATGTCATATTTTTTAGGTTTTCCACTTGTACCAGAATTTGCCTGAGCATTGACAAAGAGAATAATGGCATTTAAATTGTCCAGTTTTCAGGCAGATCAGCAAAAGTGTTTATTGAGCTTGCTGTGCAAACAGGCTTAAAAGTTTGGGTTTGATTTTGCTCTGACACTGCCTGTCCCTCTTTCCAGGAGGTTTTATGAAGTTTAGACATGTTTGAATATTTACCCATGTAAGTATGACAATCCAATTAACTCTCAGTTTAGACCAAACCAAGTTACAAGACACACACATTAGAAGTATTAGCTCTCATATTAAAGCATTTTAGGAAATATTTATTTCATGCTATTCCCTGTGGTCTGGCAATTTACAGCTCTTGACATAAATTATCATTGCTGTAGGATGAGAAATAAGTGAAATGTTGTATAGCCTCATCTGTGTCTTACTTGACATAAATAGGCAATAAAAATTAATATATTATGTAGTTTTGAGTTAGGAAAAAGAAGATGGGAAGTGCTCTTGAGAGGAATTATCATTCTCACTTCTCACATGTAAACAGGTGACTGTGGTCCCTGGCCATTAGTGTTGGGAATAAATAATCTTTAAAGTCCATTCCAGCCCTTCAACTTTCCATGATTCTATCAGATACTCACAGCTTCCTCTGGGTCCAGCAAGGATGAAATCCAGGCTCCACTGAAGACAAAAAGTTGGAGGGTGTGGCCTTCTCCAAAGCCTGCAGTGCTGGGTGAGATGGATCTTTCCCAAAACAAGTTAGTAAATAGAACTTTTTTGTGCCTTTGCCAGGATTTGTTCAGAAAGCTCAGCAGTCAGGGAAGGAGATTATGCAGATAGCTCAGACATGATAAAATCAACATTTTATCCTCACAGTACAGGCACAGTCATGAGAAACTCCACTTCTGGACATGCCCAGACTTCGTGCCCCTGACAGTCACTCTGATTTTAGGCTCCTGCAAACTGCCAGCTGTTCCCTGATTCCCACTCAGATCTCTCCTGATCAGCTTGCTAACCTTCCTCTATTATTTGAGATTCACCAAGGGCAGATATTTTTGGTTCTTCATCCATTTAGAGATGAAGAACCATAAAGGTAAATAATCTCTATGGAACAACAATCCAAATTTAGGAGGGGAGCCTTATTTGCATTTTGGGTGTCTGTCACCATGTGAAACTCAACATTTATCCTGAGGAGAGAAAAAGCCCTCCAGGGCCTCCTACATGGCTGATTTAAGTTTCTTACAGGTTTTAACTTGATTTATTTATGGCTAAATTCTGTAATATTTAAACATATTCAAATATCTTTGACTTCAACTGTTTTAAGCTTTACTTGAATAACCACACAGAATTCTATGGCTCACAAAGATCTCTAACAACACAGGACAAAACAAAAAGAACCAGCTTAAAAAAAAAAAAATTACAGAGACCTGAAAATAATCTGCAGAGTGAAAATGAGACATCAGGACTGAACAGCAGAGATTGGAGAGTGAAGTGCTGCATTTTCAGGGCTGCAGCTGTGATTCACCCATTAAAACCAGAGCATCTGGCAGCCAAACAGCTGCGTGTGGGCTCAGGATGAGCTGAGGCTGCCACAGACCTCCCTCTCCTCCACGAGCTGCTCTTCATCCCAGAGCTGAGCCATGGATAAATCTCCCTGCTGGAGTGAGCTTCACCTGCTTTCTCCCATGCAATCAACATTTTTGTTTTCATGTTCCCTCAGCAGCTGATTCCCAAATGCTTTGGGTTTGCACTATTTATCTGAGACCTTTTCAGGCCAAGATGTTTTTTAAGGTTTGTGAGTTACAGTAGAAAATGAGCCAGTCTGGGATGCTCTCTGAGCAGGGTCATTGTGAATTTGGTTTGTTTGTTTCTTGAATAATGTGTTTTTTTTTTTCCCCCTCCATATGTTCCTACCTGCAAGAAAACCAGACAGGCAACTTTTAGTGAGTCACAGCATCATTCTTCTGAGGAGACAACTGCTGTTAGAACTTCCTGGTGCTATTAATTCCCATTAGGAGCAAAGATGAGGCTCAGCCTTTGAACGTGCAAAGTTTGCAAGAAATTGTTGTGAAGAAGTGAGGCCACCTTCCTGGTGAAAAGAAACAGATGAAACCATGCTGGCTGCCTCTCCAGGAGGCTTTGGAACAGGGGTTAGTTTTATCCAATTTAAAGTGAACGTGGAATAAACTCCAAGCACTCATGGAAATATTTACACAATTGTATCAGCTTTAAGTCACGCAAATTCCTCAGTTTTCTGCTCCAAAGCCGCTTCCTTTCCTAAAATGAAGCCTAGAGATTAGGCTTCAAAAGCCAATTTTGACCAAAGCCAATTTTTAGAAGAAACCACCAGGATGTCCTTCACAGATAACTTCTAATCACTGAGTAGCAAGAACTCACTGCTAAGTTCGATGGCCCAGATTTCAAGTGTAAAAGTTGGTTGAAAGACAGACCAAGCCTATAAAATAAATCAGAGTGAAGACAAATAGCAATTAAATTTTGTTATGAGGTGTGAATGGTGAGATTTTTGTTTCTGACCTAGAACACAGTCTGGTGAAAACAGGGGGTGTGATAAAGAGAACCCTGTATGATGGCTTTTGATACCTACCCATACAAATTTCACAAGCAGTTGTGGCTAATCCTGGCTCAGGGAGCTTAGAACAAACTGTAGGGTTGAGAAATGAAGAGTGTCAGCTTTGCAAGGAGCTAATGTGGCACAAGGTCAAGGTTGACAAAGCAGCCCCAGCCTAATGCCTCAAATATGTCCAGGGCTGCGTTAGCCAAGAAAGATAAATGAGGAAACTGTCAGCCAGCTCCAGTCTAAACAATAGAACAATTTAAACTGGAGGGAATCATAATCTGAAGCAATTTGTTTCATACTGTACCATCATGATAAAGAAAATCTCAATTTTTCTCCATCAATTTGGGGTGTAAATGGGAGTCTCAACCAAAAAAAAAAAAACTTTAATCAGAATAAAAGTCACATTTCAAGGTATCCTTAAGGACAAGAGCCACGTTTTAAGCGCAGTGGAAAAGCAGATATGAGAAAACAATTTTGGTTTGTGAGACTATATAAAATGCTGCCAGTTGTGCTGTTTGGAGGGAGACAGGAACATGAAATACAAGATGTAACAAGTAACGAGTCAGAACATTCTGGAAAACAAATTCATGCACATCCCCTGATGAGGTAAATTGCATTTGAAATCTAGAAGGAGGAGAGGGACTTTGAGCTTGTAAAGGATCCCTAATCAGAATCTCTCCCCTTTTGGCCACCAAGGTAATGAAAGGAGAGCTCAAAATCATTATTTCTCATAGATTCACTAGCACTGGTTCTTCTCTTCTCTCAAAGACACCATAGGGGGCTTCACCTTGAGCTACACAAGTGGAATGAGAACACACCCAAAGAGAAGACCCTGCAGAAATAAATTGGAATAAATAGGTTGTAACGTGTACGTTCTGCTCCATAAAAGTGGTGAAGTAACAGTGTGTGATAAAGCCACAAAGTGAAAGAAATTGAAACTTAAAATTCTCACTGATCCACTCTCATTTCACACTTCAGTCAGAGATTTTTATTTCCGCTCGTTCGGGAGTCTCATATCTTGAGTTTTTTCCTCTCCCATTTTCCAGATTTTAATGAGTCTATCAAGACATTTGTATAACTCTGAGGAGAAGGTTATGCAAAGTTTGAAGTAAATTCAAATTGATTTTGAGTACAAGGCACTTTAACTTAATATCCATCTCCCGCTCCTAAAATGGTGTTTTACCACTTCACACTTCCCATCTCACATGGTTATATTTTAAATAAAACAGGTTCAGATCATGTTATGTTATAGAATGGACTTGGTTGAAGGGATTTTAAGGGGATTTAAAAGAGATTTTAAAGCATCCAGTCCCTCCCACCTTCCACTGTCTCAGGCTGCTCCAAGCCCTGTCCAGCCTGGCCTTGGGCACTGCCAGGGATCCAGGGGCAGCCACAGCTGCTCTGGGCACCCTGTGCCAGGGCCTGCCCACCCTCCCAGGGGGAACAATTCCTTCCTAATATCTAATCCGANCCCCCCCCCCCTCCCCCTGTCCCAGGCTGCTCCCAGCCCCAGTGTCCAGCCTGGCCTTGGGCACTGCCAGGGATCCAGGGGCAGCCACAGCTGCTCTGGGCACCCTGTGCCAGGGCCTGCCCACCCTGCCAGGGAACAATTCCTTCCTAACATCTAATCCTTTTATCAAATCTAATATTCCTCATAGGATAAATAAACCTGGTCATGCTGAAATGCCAATCTCTTGGGGTCATGAATGGTGATACTCACATGCAATGTTCCTGTTGCTTCTTTTACTCTATAAAAAAATCACAATAGAATATTTTTTAATTCATATTTTATCTTTTCACTGCTCATGTACTCACAGTACTGAAGCAATATCACAATAGGTACAAATATTTTGGGATTTGGTATCATAAAAAATCAGAAGTAACAATTTCTTGTATTATTTTCAACATTTGTTTCATTTCAGCTTCAAGCATAGGTTGGAAAACAACAAAAACAATCCTTGACAAACCTGTACATAATCAGCAATGTTTATGGTAAAGTTCTAGGTAGCACTAACGAAATCCATGAAATTATTCCCATGTTTAATGAGATGCAAGAAATTAAGCAGTTTATTGGATTGGGGGAGCCCAGATGTGATGGAGAGAAACACCACAGGCAACTTCAAAACACTTGAGATGCTAAAATTAAATTTCCCATCCTCAGCTGACAAAGGTCATTCATCCTTGGGCTCTGACCTAACTGACATTTCCAGGTGCAATATCCATGCAGAATTTATAATTAATTCTATTTTCCTACGATTCTTCAAGGAAATTGCACAAAGGGCAAAAAATCACTGACAAAACCCAAAACAACAGAAGCAAAAAAGAGAAAAAAAAAAAAAAAAAAAAGAGGAAGACAGAGGAGTCTGGTGTAAAATCAGCCTGTATTCTAAGCCATGTCTCACAAAATGATTTGGAGGCCGTGGTGGTGTAAACCAAGCACCACTATTGACAGAACAATGAGAGATGATCAACTCGGGCAGGGAAGGATCCAACCCCTGCACACCACATCCCTCTAAGGTTACAGGGAGTGGAGTCTATAAAACTCAACCTAAAAAGCTTATTATTTCTCAGAGGACACAAATGTAACAAGCTTCTCCTGATGGCAAAAATCCAATTATTGTAGTAAAGGTTGTGCTCAGTTATTTCTCACTTCACGTCAAAGCAAATTGTAAAATGAGGTGCCTGGGAACTCTGCTGCTCTACCTTTACTGGTACATAAACTTACACTCTCCCTTTTTTGTTGTAGTTAGTAGGAAAACAGAAGGAAAAACTGAAGGGGAATGTCATCAAATACTGGCCAAAAATGTGATATATAGATTTTTTTTTTCATTTTTATTCCTCAAGAACTGCAAAGAAAAGTTTAGTGTAGATTGGATCAAATATATATTTTTCTTTGCTGACAGAAATAAAGTTATCTTCATCTCTATTGGATTTTTTTTCTTAGATAGGAGTATATGTTAAACCAGTCCAACTGCTTTTTCTATTTGTTTGGCAGAGGAAAAGAAAAAATTCCACTCAAAACTAAAGGCTAAAGCAATTATTCCTGGCTGTATCTTTGTTTTCTGGGAAATGGCAGTAGGGCTGGTGAGGAAAAATAAGTTATTTTTTTAGGAAATCACATACAGTAAGAATTGCTGAATTTTCTGCACTGACCATTGAAAACGATGGATGCCACAATTCTCCCCTTCAATCATAGAATCAGTGGGGTTGGAAAAGATCTCAAAGATCAACCAAAGAGGCCAAGCTGTGGCAGATCCCCACCTTGTCCCCAGCCCTGAGTGCCACCTCCAACCTTTCCTTGGACACCTCCAGGGATGGGGACCCCAGACCTCCCTGGGGAGCCCATTGGCCTCTTTGGACACCTCTCTCACATTCCTAACTTAGTGACATTCCTGCATTTGCTGTAAAATGCCTTTTTCCCTTCTTTTTCTCCTTTTTCACTTTCAGATGTTATGAGGATATTTCCCATCTGGTGCTTCCACCAGGATGGGCTCCCATACCTGAAACACCAAGCCTTTCTCTCCTTTTTGGATCATAATAAAGAATTTTTCTTGCTTTTGGATCCTGACATACAGAATGTTGTTTTTCTTTCTGCAGTAGCTGATATTTCAAGTTTGGATGGGGCTTGTGGAAGGTGTCCCTGCCAAGATGGGCTTTAGAGTTCCTTCCCACCCCAAACCATTCCAGGATTCTGTGGTATCTGATAAACCCCTCCCATGCATCTCTCTTCTTCAGGCTTCATGCAGTGTCTACATTAATTCTTCTGCTCAGGCATTCTAAAGCTGGGCTCCCTGCTTCACTCACACTAATCAAATACGGAAATCCATCTCAGGAGGTATCTCACACACACTTGGGGCAAGTCCAGCCCAGATCCTGCAATGGGACCTAAGCTGGGAAGCAATTCATGGTCATAACCAGTGCCCAAGAGCAGCTGTAGCAGCAGAAAATCCTGGGCTGCCTCCCTTTGCCAGGAATAAACTAAAACACAGCTTAAAATCAGGGATTTTTCTGGGCAGCCCACTCTGACTGACCTCGCTTGAGATGACCTAACTCAGTGGAGGAAATTCTTTTTTTGGCATTTGCTAAACAAGACTAAATCAAACAAACAAATCAGAAAGCCACCACTTATTAAAGTCTGACCTGCTGCCTGTCAGACTGAACCAAAGCCAGATTCTGCTTCACATCAAGAGTCATGAATAAGTTCTCTGTCAAATGGGCATTGCCAAGCCACATATAAAATGTAATTAAGGACAAAATTCAGCTGCCTTCATATTGAGGGGATAAAACAGCACCCAGTGGGGGAAAAGACAGAAAATATGGGTCCAAAACTTACATTTAAAGCAGTTTACATAAAAAAGTTATTTAAAGAAATGACCATGTAACGTGAATATTCCATTTTGAAAAGTAGTTAGGGCTCACAAAGCTTCACTACCCATCACCTGGGAAGGTGCTACATCCATATTTGAAAAGACTATGTTTGAACATATGAAGTGGGCATCTGTCTTCAGCTGGAGAGCACTAATTTGGTATTATTCTGTTGAAGCTGGCAGTTGTTTGCTGCCTGCTAACAGTATTACCTCTATTCAGACAGGAATTTCCCAAAACAAGCACTAAACATGTTGCTTTTAGCATGTTTTGGGAGGTGGGGTAACCCTTTCCCAGCTCTTCAAGATGTTTTCTCATTTTAATTGTGATTAGGAAACAGCAACAAGGGCTGTCATTAGTGGTCCCACTTAAGTGTCTTCATTTGGATCTAGTTTTGGGGTTTGATCCCAAATAGCTCAGAGTGAGATCCCTTTCCTGCTTTGAGCCTCTATAATCTGTAACAACCAAAATGCACCTTCAGTAATAGGATTTTTCCACTGAAAACTGTTCCAAAACCAGCAAAGCAGCCAAACCTCAGGCAGCTCTGCAGGGTACAGTTATACCTGCCATAATGCTCTCAGTAAGACTAACACAGCACAGACAATAAACCACCATTTGTAGGCAGCCAGACCTCAAGGCTACCTCTACACAAGTGTCCTTTGCTCACCCTGAAAGGCTTTTAATAACGCTGTGACACTGCAGACGTGCTTACAGCAGCTGATATTTATTTACTGACCCCAATTTCGTGACACAGGTCGGGGCTCTTTGTCAGACACGAGACAGGGCCTTGCCCACCGGCTGCTGTCAGAGTCCTTAAGTCTATTTTCATTTATCTTCGCAAAAATCCTGCCCAAGTCACGAGCTGCAGGGCTTGACTCGCAAAGTTTAGAGCAGGTTCATTCCTCAAATTAAAATTTTATAGGGCCCTGGCTGTCAGAGCAATTTGCAGACACGCCAAGCTCCATCAGTGCTGCTGACACCCTCTGCCTCCAGCCCTGTCTGCAGCTGCCGGGGTCCCTCAGCTCTGCTCTGCCCCGGGCTGGGCAGCACCAGCAGGAGCTTCTGCCCCTGTTTGCCTCCTCCTTCATCCCAGCACATCCATGCTGGCCTTTTCCTTTGGATTTTATGCCGTGTATTTTATGCAGCCAGGTTTATGATGGCTATTTATGCCAAGTCTCCGTGGTGGGTGCATTTATCAGCTCAGCTGACAACAGGTATAAACCATTCCTTAAATACACTTGTGAGTGCAGAGCCAATAAAAATACCATAATCCTGAGAAGAAAGCATCTTTTTGGAGGCAAACAAACCCAAAGGAAAGAGACAAGTTGATTTGAAAGTAAACTCAGAAAAATAAAATTATTCCCGCGGAAAACTCCAATAATCTGGTTTTAATATTTAGACTGCTTTAAACAGCATGCAGATTAAATTTGATATAGATGGAACTGCAGCCTCTATTTATTTGTATTCATACATACACGAGCAACATAAAACCCTCAGGAGTTTGTGGAGGAGTCTGTAGCGAATTTGCAAATAACCATATCTGCAGCAGCAGAGTATAATGGACCAGTATAATATACTGGGGAAAGTTGTCACTTGTTTGGCAATTAACACTGATATAGGAGGGAAAGGAATGAGAGGATATTAACAGATTAATCTTGGGGCCGTTTAGACTGCGCTGAAGCGAGAGGACGATTTTTCTCCCACTCCTGTTAGATCAGTGCCCTCTGCTGCTCAGTGCCTGGCGCTGGCAGCTCCACTCTGCAGCACACAGCTCAAACCCACAGAAATACAGGCTGGGATTTACACTGAGGGAGGAACCTTGCAGGGATTTGTACCCCCAACACCATCTTTCCAAGGAAATACAGACAACAGGGATATTTAGCAACAACCTCTCCTGACAATATTGCCTGGAAATATAAGCATCACTCCATATCATAAAATAATTTCATTGTTTCATATCAGAAATCAAAACCCCTCTGGCTGCTGCTAAACTTCACCTTGTTCTCCTTTTTGATCAAGTGGAACGTTTTTAATACATTATGAAAGAGTGATTTGCATGCTCATATTGCAGCTGTACATTGAGATACACAGTCTCACTTTGAGCAAACAGATCTTGCCATGAGACTTGGCTGCTCCAAGAGTGAGGAAATTATCCAGGACAGTAAAACCCACCCAGGGATTCATAAAGAAACAGTCCCTAACCTGCTTTCAGCACTTCTTACTCACAAGTCAGGATCTTACCTGCAACTGAGTGATGCCACGACTGGAAAAAGTCACAGAAAATGATGAAGATTCTATTAGCTTAAAAGCACCCCAAAGTCTAAAAAAAAAACCACAAAAAACCCAAAACTAAACTACAGAAAAGCATAACATTTACAAAAGGAGAAAAAAAAATTAATTGTGAAGTTTGACAGCACCCTGAGTTTAAACACTGACCGGAAGAAGGAACACTACTCCATAAAGAATACAAATGCACATAGGAATTACTGGAGTCTATTAATAAACTTTATATTTCATTCCTTCTTTTTAGATTGAATTTTCACCTTATAAGCTCTCTACAAGTCCCTGAAAGGAGCTTGTAGCCAGGTGGAGGTCAGGCTCTTCTCCCACGTAACAGGTGATGGGATGAGAAGGAACTGCCTTGAGCTGTGCCAGGGGAGGTTTACATGGGATATTTGGGAAAATTTCTTCACCAAAAAGGTTTTTAAATGCTGGCAGAGGGTGCCTTGGAGGGTTTTAAAGGATGTGCACATGTGGCACATGGGGACATGGGTTAGTGGTGGGATTGGCAGTGCTGAAGGTACAGTTGGGCTCAATGACCTTGAGAGGGCTTTTTGAACCTAAACAATTCTAAAATTCCCTGCCAAAACATATCTAGAAAATAGAGAGGGTCTTCATAATTGTTTTTCCCAAGCTTTGCTACTTCTCTACTCCTCCTGTGCAGGATCCTGAGCACTTTGTCACTGTTTTCCCTTCTGTGGTATGAGAATATCTTGTACTTATTCCAGTGGGGTGTTGATATTGCTCGGGAAGCAATCAGGAAAAGAATCACTGACCATTAGAGTGAGGGGTGGAGATGAGGAACTGACAGCTTCTTTACCTGTCAGGAATTCTTTCAAATAGAGTGAACCCCCGTGGCAAGGACGTTGGGATGCAGGGACGAGTCTCAGTGCCTGGTTGGACCTCACAAAGAGCAGGCCCTGACCCACCTGGAGCATCCCAGCATCAGGGAAAACTCACCAAAACACAGCTGGAGGGACAAAGGGAACAGATCTTACACTTCTGGGAATAAATGGGACACCCACACTGGGCTCTGAGTGTCCTGGATGTCCCCAGCAGGCAGGAACCTCAGTGCAGGGCCACAGCCTGGAGGCTCCCAAATAACACATCCACAGCAGCTGTGGGGAAACCTCAGGAAAACACAGGAAATAACCTCTCACCGTGCTCTTTTGTACAACACGCCACTTTTTTCTGCACTTCCATGCTAATTAAGCTCCTGGCTGTGCCTCTTCCTCCCTGATCCTTCCCCTTCCCTGAGTGAAATGTCAGGATTAGCGCTGATTCAGTGGCGCCCGCGAGCCGCGCTTTCGGGAGCTAACATTTAAACACAACCGTGCTGCTGGCAAGGCCCTCCCTGGCACAAAGAGAGCCAGAAGTTTGGCAACTCCAGGCCAACATGGGCAGCAGATGTTTTTAATGCCAGCTTCCCTCTAATTGTAAAGCAGCAGCAGCACAGCGGGAAGGGAGAATGCAATAAATCTCCAGCGCTGGAGTAGCCCACGAGCACATCAATTCTGCCACTTGTTAACAGAATTTGCTGACAATCTCCCTGCCCTGTTGAGGAGTGCAGGGTGTGCAGCCCCATTTGGCTGCCTGAGGACAGGCACAGCCAGCTCAGGCTGGGCTGGCAGGCCCAGGTTGCCATGGGAGGGTTCCTGCCCCATGGAAAATGGCAGGGGCTGGTTTGGAGCACGCGGATGAATCCTACAGAGAGCAGGGCCTTGGTGCAGGCACCTCTGCTCAACAGCACAGGGTTGGCACATGGGATCCAAGTTCTGAGGATGCAGCCCCAACCTTCACCTGCAAATAAAGCCCCTGGTGCTTCTACAGCTGTGAGGACTGAGTTGATGGAAAAGTGTTCATCCTACAAACACAGTTACACAATTCTGGCTGTGTGTCCTCACTTCCTCCATCCCACTGTACAAACAGAAGCTTTCCTGGGTGGACAGAGGTGTCCTGGACCCCACAGAAGGCTGGTGTGGCTCCTGTAGGACCAGCCACCTCTGCTCCTGCCCCAGGGTGCAGAACCTGCTACTGATGTATTTTCACAGGGGTGGGAAACCATTTCCTCAGATTTCTCTACAAAGTAAATCCATGTGATGTTATTCCTCACCCTCAAGATTATATCAGTATTGCACATTGTTTTTCCTGGCTGGAGGCATTAATGCCACAGCTACCCCCAGGAGCACAGATGTCCAGGAATATCCCCTGCTCCTTGTGCTGCTTTCTCTAAACATTAAGGGTTAAACCACCAACATAAAATCATGGCTTGGAGCTGACCTGGAAAGCAAAGTTTATGAAACATTTATTTGCTGCTCTGACATCTGGAGGGAGATGCATCATTTAGGTCATGAATTTTTCTGTTTGGATCCAAGCTGATTGCTCACCCTGCCATACTCCACCCTCTGCTGTCCTGCACCTTGCAGCACACAGCTAATTTTAAAAAGCAGAGAGGTTGGCCCTTAGGAAGGCTTGGAAAGTAAAGTGTTTCCTTTTCTTTTTCAAGCAGCAGGAAACAAGATTGTTCACAAGAAGAGAAAAGGTAAGGAATGAACATTTGAAGAGTGAGGAGTCAATAGGAAGGAAATAAAATACTGTATATTTATGAGTAAAACGACAATGTGTCCTTTTGAACCTTGCAGGCAGAGGAATCTGAACTGAGTTAATCAATCACCAGACTATTGGTAGGATAAAAATAAAAGTCTTATCAGTAAGGAGGTGGCAAAGGAGGCAGAGGGAGAGCAAGACACACCAGTCCACCTTGTCCAAACCACCCAGGACACATCCAGCTAATTTAAATCCACATAGCAACATCCTGTTCAATACAGCTAAACTGAATTCCTCAGGCTAAAGATATTGTTTGTCCAACTTTTATTATCCTTGTTTATAAAATTGAAGGATAAGAACTTTACTTGCTGTGGTCATTGTCACTGCAAGACGTTCTCTCTTTGGCAGCAATGTACTCTCAGCCCCCATAAATGCTGTGGGAAAACTGGAAGGTGTTTGCAAAAGAAAGGGTGAAAACTGCCAAAAAAAGTCAAATCCCATCCACCTCTGCCTATTACAGTGCTTCCCAAGACAGAATCCCCTCAAGGAAGATACTGTGTGAAAACAGGAGCTGCTTCTCTCTCTGACAGTGAGTGGATTGACAGATTCTGCATTTATTTTTAAAAAATGCCTAACTAAGCATCATTAGTCACCCATCATCCATATTTCTCTCCCTAAATGAGAGTGCACAAAGTTACAGAGTCTCCAGAGAAAGCAATTACAATATTAATTTCAACTAAATGACAACTAGGAGAAAGAAAAAAAGAATCAGCTGGTTTAAGGAGTTCTCTTAGATCCTGATTAAGAAAACAACTTCAGCACTGAAAACCACCAATTACCAATATAATCTTTAAATTAGCTCCCTGGAAGGCACTGCAAGGTGCAAAATCCTTGTAGGAATACATTTCAGTAGGAATGAATGTGCAGGTTTTTGAGTCTGAGTCACAGGGTTTGAGCAGAAAATAGGCTGGATCCTGGAGGTGGGGACCAGGCACATGTGCCCAGTCAGGGTGGTGATCCAGGGAATTCTGCTGGAATCCTGCCACTGAAATCCATGGGGATTTAATTTATACCCTACCCCTGGGTCTATGATCCCTTCCATGCAAAGTCTCACTGAAATCCTAAATGACTCTTGCCATTAAAATCCCAGAGACTCACAGAAATCATGGTTGGAAGGGACTTCAGGAGATCACAGTTTCCCCATTCAAAGTAAAGCTCTTCCTGCTGGGTTAAGTAAAGTGCAGCTTTTTTCTAATTAAATTGTGAAAATCTCCAAGCATGGAGGTTCTGCAGCTCCCTGGGCAGCTGGCTCCACAGCTCTGGAGAAAATTTGGAGAAAGGGCTCCCCATCCTTTCCTAATCTGGAGATCTCAATAATGAGAACCAATTCTATACCACCAATATTTCCCTTGTGAATTTTCCTTCTCAAATATTTCTATGGTCTCCCATCCTCAGAACAACACCAAATATTTACCCCAATTTTTTAGCTGCAAAATACCCCCTGAAATATGTTCCTGCAAACACCAAGACTGATGTGATGTTGTATTTTAACTACACTGACTGGTTCTTGACTTGGGCTTTGCTGTTTTTTTTTTTTTTTTTCCTGGCAAAGTAGCACCCACTAAAAACTGGAATAATTCTAAAACAGCCTGGGGAAAAAAGGAAAAAACCAATTATTTTGAAATATTTCAAGGGATTTCCCATTTCAGACCAGCCTCTTAGAACACCAAGGCCTGCTTAAAAGTTGTGTTCAAAAGGAAATACCAACAACCAAACAACCCTCAGCCTCAGGAAGGTCCAGATATCCATAATTTGTTGTGGAACTCTCCCTTCTTTCCAAAGACTGCAAATGCCTCAATTCCTCTCTCTGCTGGGTTAAATGACACCTGGTTGAACACAATTTCTGGGACACAGTGCAGCTGGGAGCATTTCAGTATTTTTGCAGGAGCTGTGTGATATTTGCTGTTGGCTTGGAAAAAATAAGTGTAAAATCTGTTTCATACCCCATCATTGCCATACAATATCACCCAAATGATGATGTCAATAGAAGGAGCCAAATAAGAGCTGTATCCTATTTCCTAAAACTTCTCTCTGTGCCTTCAGATGTGGCAAATTCAAGTTTCTGACTCCAATTAAGCAGCTTCATCTCCACGCTTCAACCCAGGAAACAAATAGGTAGAAGGGGCTACCATATGTTTGGGGTTTCAGTTCATTAAATCCTTGATCATGCAAAACCTTTTGAGAGCTACTACCCTATAAAATTCATACAAAGCTATAGTTTGTGTTGTTTGGAAGAATCTTATTAAACATTTTCTCCAAAGAAATATTCCAGCCTTTTGAGAATCAGCATGACACTGCCATGAATTATTCACGCAAGGCTCTGCAAGATGGGCAAGCTTCCTGCCAAGATGTGCACAGTGAGGGGTGGTATAAAACTGAAATTGGAATGTGGAGAGAACTGATGGGAAAGATTTCAAAGATCATCTCTTTTGAAAAAAGAAACCCAAAACACAACTTCAGACCTTTAACCTTGCTCCTTCACAGAGCTTCCTAAATGTCTTGCTTCACATCCACTCCCAAATTCCTCAATTTTAGGCTGTGCTCACACACAGATGCTGTTAAATGAAGCCACAGAGTGATGGAGATCTGATTTCTGAGAGCCACTGGCAAAATTTATTCCAGGGATTCTTAATGAAGCTGAATCTCAGGAAGCTCTGGTGAGGTTTCTTTTATCAACTTCATGTCCCAGCTGTGTGTGCTGACCCCAGAGCCCCCTGAGCTCTGGGCTGGTCCCTGCAGGAAAGGGGGGATTCTGCCCCTCCCAGGTGAGACCCCACCTGCAGAGCTGCCCCAGCCCTGTCCCAGCACAGGGAGGAGCTGGAGCTGCTGCAGAGAGCCCAGAGGAGGCTCCAGGGGGATCGAGGGATGGAGCAGCTCTGCTGGGAGGAAAGGCTGGCACAGCTGGCATTGTTCACCTGCACAGGAGAAGCTTTGGGGTGAGCTCACTGTGGCCTTGCAGGGCCTGAAGGAGCTACAGGAAACCTGGAGAGAGACAATTGACATGGGATGGAGGGACGGGACACAGGGAATGGCTTCAAACTGACACAAAGTAAGTTTAGACTAAATATTAGGAAGAAATTCATTCCTGTGAGGGTGGGCAGGGGCTGGCACAGGGTGCCCAGAGCAGCTGTGGCTGCCCCTGGATCCCTGGCAGTGCCCAAGGCCAGGCTGGACACTGGGGCTGGGAGCAGCCTGGGACAGTGGGAGGTGTCCCTGCCATGGCAGGGGTGGCACTGGGTGGGATTTAAGGTCCCTTCCAACCCAAACCGTTCCATGGCTCATGGAGGCACGCCCTGATGACTCCACAGGGCTCTTCCTAAATCACCCCAGCCATACAGATGGGGAACCAGAAACCCAATCAGGCCTAAACTCAAAATCCAATCAAATTAGTTGAGCCTAATGCAGAAACTGACAACTAAAAAGAACCCAATGAAAATTATAGTCCAAAACTATTATTTTTAGACTAAAATGTCCAGGTTTAGATGCTGATGCAAATGAATCAGGGTTTATTTTGTCCCCTCAAATGCACTGCACTGAATAACTGATGAAAGGCACATTTTAAATAATACAAGAGGCAGGAGGAGGTTTGGCCATCACTAATTCAGAGCAACTCAGCACCACCTCTCATTGTTTTGGTGGTGTTTGCACGAGGGAAGAAACAGCCCTGTAAGCACAGAGAGTTGATGTGAGTGAGTGCTGAGCACATTTTAATAATTAATTCCACAAATAAGTGAAGTCTATTTTAATTTCACGTTAGATAGCGTTGCTGTCTCACTGAAGGAAACTGCAAACTCTTCTGTTACTGTACCCCACTCTGACACTTTGGAAACATTACAGAAACAGCAGGAAAGTAATGAAAAATACATATATGGTGCTGAAACTTCTGAGCTATCCAAAGTGCTCCTGAAGATCCTGCAGATAATCTTTAGGGAATAATCCAAAGAGCTTTGTTGTATAAAGTTACATTAAATGACTGAACATCACGCTGTGATTGAAAAGTCATGCCCAAAAATGCTGATCAGTTTGATTGGACATGGATTCTGTTCCAGTGCCTCAAAAGGCCTGTAAAGAACAGCTTAGTAAAGAAAAATAGAATGACTAAAGCCACCAAAGTGATCATGCTTGCATGTTTCAAACAGCAATGTAATGGAATTATTTATCTGTGAAGGAACTGCTAAGAGGATCAGGGGAAAAAAAGAGTTTGGAAACCTCTGTTTTCCTTCAACTCAGATAAAGCTGGTTTGTCCTGTATTTTGGCTTCTCAGAAGCTTCTATAAAGGCCTTTGGCATCATGGCTAAAACCACAACAGGGCTTTGCAAAGCCCTAACGTGTCCACATTTTGGTCAAGAAGGATTTCATGGCCACAGAGCAGCTGAAGTGCACACTTCTGAAAAGGGAATTTTTCTACATTTTCCCAGCTTCTTCCCAAAAAATGAGAGTTTGGAACGTATAATTTCCAAACATGGGCCCTTTTCTTATTTCGACAGGTATGATTTTTTTTCCCCCTCCTTTCTCCCAGGGAAGTGGAGTTCATGTTGGGAAATTGCACATATTTGAGGGAAAAGCTTCTTCACCAGAGTGAGTCCTGCTTGCAGAGGGAAGGGAATCCACTTTTGGAAGAAATTAAAGTATTTTCACCAATTTCACTTTTCAATTCAAGTATTTAAAGTATGAGGTCACTAATGTGATCACTCTGATGCCCGAGAATTCATGGCCCTATTCCAATTTCAAAAGAAGAGTATCTGTGGACACACCACCCATGAGCTTTTCTTCTAGGAGAAAAGCTGCATTTTCTTACAAGATCTTTACATTTTGAGCCAAAAGGATTTAGAAACTGATTCATTATTATTGTTTCAGGTAAAGATATTATTCCTGCCACTCTGAAATGTTGCACTTTAAATACTCAGATTGTACAGGGGACCCTTGTCCTTTTTCTGAGCTAAGACCTTTGGCATTTCTCTGAGATCAATCCACATAAGCAAAGGATGTTATAAAGGTGTTACTGAGCAGTCCCAGCCCATAATATATTCTGCAAATACATCTCCTGGTTCTGTAAATAAGGTTACTACACATAATCCCACAGGTTCCAGTATTATGTGTACATAATAAAGCTGCAGATCTTATTCAATTTCCAGGTATTTTGTGAGGAGAGCTACTGGCATATCCTCAAGGGCCAAATATTTCATTCAAAGGCAAGGAGATATTATCATACTCTGAATGGATATAGTAGTTAGTTTGTACAGCATCTCATAAAAGGGTAATTTGCAGACTTGAAGAAAAAAAAAAAAAGAGCTGCTTTAAGGAACACAGGGAATATTTATGTAGCTACACAAATTACTTGGTTGAGTATTATTCCAGAGACTTATTTTAGCAACTGAAATTACTCCTTACAATGTAACTTTTGCCATTATTATTATCTCTTGCACTTAAAGATATTAAATCCTTGCCTTGAAGTTTGGCTCTTGAACAGGCAATTATGATTAAAGCACTTCATCTTCTTGGCCCCTTAATTCATCACAGCAACTAGCCAAATTCCTCATGAAGTCTGGAATAAATGGAGCTGGCCCAGGCAACCTCAGTGCAGCACAGCAAATCCAACCACAAGGTGAGCACATCCTTGTTTTTCTTTCAGTGACAACATCCCTGCTGCTTAAATGTTCATTTTTGGATCTCAAGCAGCATCTTGAAAATAGCAGATGAATCAGGTTATCTGGAAAATGAAGTGATTTTCCCATTTTTGAAACCAATGGTGAAAACAAAGTTAATAATTAATGTGAAGGAAACAGGTTTTCCTCACGCTTAGTCCAAATTGCTCGGGGTGGTGTTTTCATTCCTTCTCTGTTTCCCTGTCTCTCAGAAGAGCATGGAAAATGTTATCCCAAAGGCTGTATCATTGGAAAACTGGAATTAGAGCTCAGTGAATACAAGATTGAAATGCTGCTGCTCACAGAGGGAGGCAGAGGGGCTGCAGGACTCAGTGTTAATATGTTCACTTTAATAATCAAGTTAATGAAGGCCATTGCTTCAGACAAGATGTGCCTATCACGGTTGTATCTTATCTATCTTTCATACATTTAGTCAATATACAATGATGCTGAACATATCTGGGCAAACATAGCTAATTTTTTACCCTGAAAGCTAATCAATAATATTTCCTTTTGCAGGTCTCAGTTAACTCTTGGAAACAAGGGGCTGGCAACACATAACTGGTACTTCCTCCCTGTCTGGCATCTGAGGGTTCTAAATCCATATTAAAATTATTGCTGAGCCTCATGGTGACACCTCTGCATCATGCAAAGACCCAAGAGTTGTTCTGAAGATATTATTGGAAAGATATTTTCTCTGCATGAGGCATTTTAGAAAATTAGGATGACCCAAAATTTGATCAGCTTCCAGTGTCTCACAACCTGGGAGACAGCAGGATCAGTCCAACCACACACAATCAGCAGGAAAAAAACCCCAAAACCTTCAGCCTCCAGGGCAAGCAGGAAAAGGCTCTCCAAAAACACCCCTAATCTGCATGGGAGCATGGATGGGGAATCTGTGTCCTGGGCTGCAAATCCTCTCAGACCACAGAGGTGAAACACCCCAAAATTCAGGTGGTGTCATTATTTTATCTGTGCCACAGCATCCATGGGATGCTGGAGAGCACAACTTGGGGAAGTGACTGGTCTGAAACCCAACAAACTAAAGCTGCCTTCACACCTTCCCCCTCACTGCTGTTGTGCTGGCCACAAGCAGGAATTGCAGGACAGAGACTCTACTGGAATTCTTCTGTGAAGAACATGAAATGGTGCCATCAATTCATAATGACTGGAGCAGGACCATGAAATAATGACCACCATGAAATAATGACCACCTCCTAGGGAAAACAGACAACAGAAATAATAGCTAGTAGAGAAGGAAACAGAAGGAATATATTCATGGATAAATGAGAGCTGTGGCTGGAGCCTTTGAGCCAAGCTCTCGTCCCTGGGTGTGCTTTGATCAGCAGCATCCCAGCCCTGGGAGTCTTTGCTCTGCCTCTTTTTAATGCCACATTTCTTTCTCAGCTTTTTCCTGGCTGAAGTAGATCATGAGTTTGATCATTCCAGCACAGCAGAGACCCCCAGCCCATCCCAGCAAGCAGCAGAGGACCCATGGTGGGACATGCTGCTGATGGCCAGGACACAGATAATCACTCCTGTTCTCCAATTTATAGCTCTAAAATGTCACAGTTCCACAGGCAACACCACAGAGATGCTGCAGGATTGACATTCCTTAGAAATCCCTTCCTGATGATCAATGCACCCTGTGAAATAATTATATTTTATTCATTTCTCTGGGTTGTAATTATCCATAAGGATGAAAGTACCCTGAACAAACAAATAAACAAAACTTAAACAGGTTGCATGATCAAAGTTCCATATTAAGTTCCTGATAATTTCCTCCTAAGTCACTCAAGTGAAAACCAGAATTCTTAAATAAAATTACAGCTCCTTGGAATTCACAGCCATTTACCAGCTAATGTATTGTGGCACAAACACCAACAAAAAACAACCTGACAACACTCAAAATATGGACATGTCACAATAACAAAGACTTCATTAGAAACCCTATAAAAAGTGCTTTCTTTATGTTTCACAAAAAGTGGGATGTGTGCTCACTGATCCTGTGTTTGCCCAGTTGTGGAAGTCACATTTGGAAATATTAAGAGTTAAAGAGTACATTTTCTCTTTTTTAGGACTTGGAAGCTGAGGACAATCTGTCAGCTGATCAGTGACATTTTTTTTGTCCACAAAATATTGACAAATGTATGTTTTAATATATTTAAATATTTAATAATAATAATTTATTTAC
>VXBC01004666.1:0-44428 GCA_013399945.1 Ploceus nigricollis | reverse complement strand
TATTTCAATGAAATACACTCAGAACAGCACAGAAGCCACATCAGCATCAAGGGTAATGCTCTTGAGCATCAACCAGATCTTTCAGATTCCTGTTAAATACATTAAAAATGGATTTTTCAGCAATATCAGCTGCCACAGATTTGTCTGCTGTCTTTTATTGAGTCCTCTTTTGGCTGTTCCAGCTATCAGGAGGGTGAATTTGTGTTCACCTGCAGAACCTTCCCATGGGCAGACAGAGTAGAATTAATCCTAGAACAGAGTATTGGTGATGGGGAGAGGGGAGGGAGTAAAAGAAAGAACCAAGGTATTTTCCTTGGCAAACAAAGCCCATGTGCTAAATTCCTATAAAATGAATACATATAGATTTCAGACTTTAAGCACAAGTGTAATTTTCCCTAAAAAAACAACAAAACAAGGTATTATTGGGTTTGTGTAAGCCTGGATATTGATAAGATTACCAATATTCTGGTGATCTTTAATGAAGAGGAGCAGAAACTCTGTGTGCTGGGAGGTTTTGTGCTGCTAACAGGGTGAGTAAAGCCTGTGAGAGATGCTGACAATATACAGGGTGATAGTTTGGTCCAGGAGAAGATCACGTGGAATCAATGAGGAATTAAATTCAGGCTGTTTTCAGGTCAGCTTCATCCTGCTTTGGTGTCATATCTACAGGGCTGATGATCCATGGTATCCAAAAATCCCAGTGAAAGTCAAGGGAAACTCAACCTTGGTGTGAAACCAAAAAAAACCCCACACGTCACAGCCTAGAGAGGGCTGTGAGTCACAATTAAATCAGATTCCCAGCAAATAAACACTGTCAAGTGAAAAAAGAATCAAACAAAACCCCCAAATCAAACAAAAGAAACTTGCTGATTGCAGCCAAGGCTTTTGAAGATTACATCAAGTCAAACTTTTATTAGCAAAGTTGTATTTCATGTAAAATGAAAATATCTTTTCAAACCATACGTGCACATCTGCGTGGTACAAACAGCAACTACAGTACAACACGTTTCTCTAAACTTTAATCAATGCACACTAACATTTAGCTCCCAAAAAAGTAACATTGTGATGGTGACACCACATTTGCTTTGATCTTTTTCTCATGAAATTACAAAGTCTCTTGTTTAAAGTCAGAACCATAATAATAAAAAATGAACAGACAGAATGCTTTGGCTCAAACCCCCCGAGGGGCTCCTGCCTGAAAACAGAACAAATCAGTGCAGATCACTTGAGATTTGACATGAGAGATCCAGAGCTGCAATGTAAACATGTCCTGCTACTCCAGAGTGGTTTGTACCTTTATTTTTTGTCATAAACACTGACAGAGATGCAGCTGAGGGTGTGATCCATTGGCAAACAAAGGGAATTCTCCATGAAGAATTTCCTTTCTGTCTATCTGTTCTTACAGGTAAGCAAAATAACCTAAATACACTTCTCATCTGCAAAATAATGGCTGTGAAAAACGATGCTGAGGTTTCCTCTCAAAAGCTCAAGGAGCAGTGAATTTTATTATTCTAACTTTTCTTTACAAAACGTGGAGTCACTGTTTAAAAACCCCACTTTTATTTTTTATATATATATAGAAAGATTGTGCTACTATTTGTTTTCATGTCAAAAATAATATTGGCCTGAAAACTTTGATGAAAACCTCTTGTGCACTGGATTGAAGCCATTCAGCCAATGGAAGCAGTTCCCAGGAAAAGAGCTACTCACTGGAATTTGTGTAACATCAACACAGCAGAACAAATATCAATCATTAAATGATTTGCTAATCCGATCCATTTAAGATGTGAGTTACAACAAAGGTTTTAAAATTTTTTTATACATGGATTCATGATTTTATCCAGGGGGGGAAGTAATTTTCTGATTTGATTCCTAATTCTGCTCTTCCTAAAGATCCAGCCCCAGCAGGGCTTTGATGCCCAGTGCTGTACTTTTATCCTGCTGGAGTGCAGAGCCATGAGGGTTTCTGGAGATTGGATCCCCTAATTTTGACAGAGAGGGAAGCTGGGGCTGTTCCTGCAAGTTCGTGATAATATCCTTAAATTTTTATATATATGTGTACATATATATATTTATAGATATGTGTGTGTGTGTGTGTGTGCGTGCATGCGTGTGTGTGTATATATATATACATATATAAAAATTAGAGAAAAATTGTCAATATTATGCTGCTCTGGGAATCCAAACAGCTCCCTTGGGAGAGAGGACAGAGGGGTTTTTCCCCATTATTTAGGAAGAGCTGATTTTATTTGTTTAACATTATGCACAGTCAAGACTGCACAACTTCTTCAGCAAGACCCCTCCCTCTCTTCTTCCAGAGGCTGCTTAAATCCCCAAACCTGGAACCCAAACAGGGAAATGCCTCCTCCCTGATGGGTGCAATTACATCCTGGCTTGATTTGGGTATCAAATCTGAAAGTGCCATTTCCCCTCTCACACTTGTTCTGAGGCAAAATGTGTCAGAACCAAACGGACTCAACTACAGCCTCAGATGGGATAATTAATAATTCCCTGTTCTGCTCCCATGGCTGGACTCCCTCCTCCCAGCAGGCAGGCTGGAATTCCCTGCTAGGTGTTAATTAATGAGATCACCACAGATTTCCAGCAGCTGATTTTAATAAACACCCCTGGCCAGAGAAAGAAAAAAAAAAAAAATCCAAAAAAGTCCCGAACAAACCATTGCAAAGATTTAATGCTCAATGCACTATTTCAGATTAGGGTGTGATTTTTGGGGCTGTCCTGTGCAGGGGCAGAAGTTGGACTTTGATGACTTTGTGGATCCCTTCCAGCCCAGGAAGTTCTATAACTGCAGAGCAGTTGGTGACACTTTTACTGAGCTACATGGTCACACTTCCTCTCACCTGGCACAGACCAAGACAAAAACACAGCCCAGCTCCCTGCAATGACAAAAAACTCCTCAGGAAAACCTCAGCTTGCTCTGTTAATTTACTTTTGAAAAAAAATCTCTAAAAAACCATCACTAACCTGCACTTTCCAGGGTACCTTTACAGCAGAAAAAAATCCCAGTGCAGGAGAAAAAGGAAAATAAATGACTGAGGAAGAGAAAACAGCTCAGGTGAGTGAGATTTCCTGGGAGTTTGAGCCACTTGTTTAATATTCACTGGGCATATTCCTCAGAACCCGTGTTCAAAAATCCAGGTTCCATTGCACATCTTTTCCTTCCTGTTTGATTTTTAGGTCCTGAGGCATCGTGCAACACCAACATTAAGATTTAAGGCTGTGAACTAAAATCTGAGTGGAAAAAGCAGCGCCACCAGCACATCACAAACACCTCTCAGCAGCAACAGAGCAGGAGCTGCATGGGGGATTTATATCCATTATTGGATCATTTGACACTCACTAATATGGTCTGAAACTGAACAGAGAAATTGTTTAACATTGTTTAACAGAAGCACTTTCTGGGATGAGGGGTCTGGTTTATCTGCAGTGACCCACAGGAAAATGTGATGGGTGTGTGCAGGCACAGCCCCCCCAGCCCAAAGTGAGGATTTGGAGGAGCCCAGCCCCATTTTATTCCCTAATTTTCAAAGAGCTTTGATCACTGCAGATGATTCCCAAAGGAAATACATTAAAGCCAGCCCAAAACAAGAAGTAGGTTGTCACAAGCCTAATCAGTTATTAGATTTTATCTGGTTTGGGCTGCAGCAGACATGAGTCAGCAGATAAAGATGCTGCTGGGAAATGTCTCTGTTGATGAGATGCCAATTTTCACATTTCTCTAATTGTGCACTCCCTTCTTTGGAAAATTACTTTTTTCCCCCCCCAAAATTAAAAGGCTTTTGGACCTTTTCAGTGTTTGGATTGAGTGAAATACAGAAAATAGAACTTTATAAATAATAAAAGTGAATAATGTGGGTCACTGATATGGGATGGGATCATTTTTGATTGAGGGCAGATTTCCACTCACCATTTTATACTCATAGCCTGAATGGGGCTTTTGGGGTGGCTGTTTGGGGTTTGCTTTTCCCAAATAGAGGTTACACAAACAGCCCTTAAAAGCTCCAATTAAAACCCCAAAAAGAGGCACAGATAAGCAGAAGCTTGAGCACCAAAAGCTTCCAGAAACTGTCAAGCTCTGAGGAGCAGCCCCAGCCTGGGAGAAGCTGTGTGGGATCCACAGCCCTTCCACTGGGAAAAATCTGCATTTCCCTGGGCTTAATTGTAGCCCTTGCTGGAAACTCAGAACCACGTGAGTAATTCTTGCTTCCTCTCTTTCTTCCACTGAAATCATGGAGGAGCCATTTGGGGATATTTGCCTAATTGCTATCAGGATGCCAAACAGCTTTTAGGATCTATTCCTCCTGCGGGAACTACTTAAAAACTTTTATAATGGGAGTGACAGAAGAAATGAAGCCACGTTGATGCTCTACTCAAACAAGCAGATTCAAAAATACAAATGCTGTTAAAAAGAGATTCAGGAGATTCCAATACAAAAAGACCAAAAAAATGTGCTGTACAGCTCGGCTGAGTTAGTGTTGGAGACGCAAAGAACCAGATTTAAACCAGCATTCAGTCAACAAAATAGGAAAACAAACTCTTCCATAATATTTTCTCTTTGCTTTTGTTTTTTGTTAATTTAACAGTGATTAGGCTGAAAAGAAATGAACTCTTGAAATTCAGGTAGGTCTAGTTTAGGTGCTGCTTGAATGGTGAGAGGTTTGGATGATTCCTATACACACAACTCCTTCTGAAAACTAATTTTGCTGGTCCAAATCCATACTGAGAAGCAAATCTACTCATTCCTACACAGCTATACAGACCCATGCTAGCAACATGTCTCAGTTCAAAATAAAACCAGGCTGCTCTGGACTTGTGTCAATATTAATATCATATGTACAACGTCTCCATGAAATGTTGGCTAGCTCACAAATATACAGATATGAGACAGACACCAAGGAGTTTGCTTAGAAATGCAGCTTGCAGCTGGGAAAAATGAAAAATATTTCGAGTGATGGTGGATGGGAACCCTGTTTTGCCTTGCCACAGGAAAGAGCTGCAGCTTAACTTATTTAAGGAAATAGTGCCAGCTACTGGGCAGCAGCTTCACCCACACTCTCCTGTGGGTAAAGCTGCATTTCTAAGTATTGGTAATGGAAGTCAGCTGTAACCACCAAAACAGTTTTTTGAATATCATACACAAAGGGGTTTAATTCTTTAGGAAAAAAAAATATACAATATATAGAATATATTTCTCTGGTATTTTAAATTGTAATTTTCCTCGTTGTGTCACTTTGCAGAGTAACCTGGTTTTGTTGGTGCCATAACCTCGAGGTTATAACCAAGGTCATGAGGGAATTTTATACACACACCTGTGACAACAGCCATACAGGGCAAAAATACTACACAGAGAAACATATTCCAAGCCTAAGAAACACCTGGAGCAGCAGGTAAGGACACAGATGTACCACCAGAGCAAACTCTGCTTTGCTCAGACTAACACATCGTGTAGAAAAAAGAATTACTCTGTTTTATTGAGAAGAAAACACATAGAAATTAGGTTGGAAAAAATCATCTTTTAGTGGCAGTGACTCGTTTTTGTATTACCTGGATGTCAGGATTTTCCTGACTGGCTCAACTGGCACCCTGCTCCCCAGCACAGGAGGTAAGTGTGGGGAGCTAACCAGGATGAGCACCACAATTAAACACCAATCGTTTTAGGCGTGGAGAGGAAAAGTCGCCGTAGAGCTCCCAGTGCTTTCCACTGATCCTTTTTCCTTAGATCCAGAATAAGCTCCAATAAATGAACCATCTTCATTGAACATGCCATGCTCCCCTTCTCCATAATCTACCAGACTATCAGCACTTCCAGTGGCTTTAATGTCCCCGTTAAGTGACTGGAGGCTGCCTTTCAGCGGCTTTTCATCGCTGTCACTACAAAATAAAGAGATGCCTTTCCAAAACTCTGCCTTGCACTGGCAGGGAGGGACACTGCTCTTGGCTTGGGAAGGGGAGAGTGAGGGACACGTGGGTGGCACAGTGAGGATGATCTGACCTCTGAGTCCTGCCCTGCTCCTCACACACCTGAGCTCCCCCACACGGGATTTTGTCATGATTCCAACAAATTAATTGGTAAATGAGCATTATCAATACCCATCTATTTGGCCTTTTCCCCTTTTTGCCTTGGGCAGACAGAATGGACAGAAGGGAGGGGGAAGGAAAAGGGAATGCTGGAAAGGATTGGAGGGGTCTGTTCCAGCCACCAGGGCTGATGTCAAGTCTTTGGAACCTCACAGAGAGACACTTCTCATTTTACAAAACACTGGACAACATTCAGGGCCTATTTATCTCATTTTCCTTTTGAGGTGGGTGGATGAAGTGATATCACTTCAGTGGGTCACATCTCACTGCTTTGGGAGCATCCCTTTGAGTTTAAATGACCAATAAAGGTGCTTTTCCCCTTTTTTTTCCGCTGTTATTTTATTTTACCAGAGTTTATCTCACTGGAGTTTTCCTCTCTAAGGCAGAGGAACTGGGAAAAAATCAAAGTAGAATCAACGTCTGCACCTGCAGTCTCTGTCCAGTGAAAATTCCATGCAAAAGGACAGGCCCACCACAAAAATTCTGGGAAAAAAAGGGGAATTTCTCCTAATGACCATTCCTCCTAATGACACTAGAAAAGGAACAAGAACAGGACATTTGGGGGGATTGGGAAAATTTTAAAAGATTGTACAAAAAAACTAAATTAGGCCTCTGGATTAGGGACATAATTAGTCAAATACAGCCCTTGCTGCTAATGCCAGCTCAGTTTCAAATCTTTGGCAATTTTGTCTAAGCAGGGACAGAGAAATGAACCCCAGCTTCATTTCTTCAGGATGGACTCAATATGTGCATAAACAACACAGAAAAAAAATCACTACTTTTCTGAACAGGGCATTTCTCCTCAGAAAAAAGACAAGTTTGGATTTCAGAGGGAAAGGAGGGGGTCAAAGTTATTAACCTCAGGGCTTTCTTACCTTTCTAAATATTTGTCCCATTAGAAAGCATTAAAAATTAAATAAAGATGAAATTATGCAGAAAAAAAAAGCCCTACTCCAGTACAAATAATGTAGTATATATAAGTGGGATTTCAATGGAAATTTTATGCCCTTAAGGGCAGCAACACCAGTTTTCCAGCATGGTTCTTATAATTATGTATTTTCCTTCATATCACAATTACATATTGCTAGAAGTTTTAGTTATTTTAAAGCAGCCAAAGTGGTTATTTCAATTCTCCTACAGGGATTTCTGTAGAGAATGTTTGGGTTTTTAATATTTTTTACCATATTCCAAACTTTTCTTTGTTTTCTTCCCCAAAATACCCCATATTACATGATTTGGGTCTGAGTTTCAAAAAGCCACTGAAGACATAGAATTCAATCCATTGACTTCAGTGGGCTTTTCAGCAGCACCCCAAATTGTCATATATATTTACATTATTCATACAATGCTAATTAAAAAAACAAAAAAGTGAAAAATAACCACCAATACATCAACATTTCCTTATATCCCAGCTTGGATGGATTGAAATACACTGGATATACCTTTATATTCCTACTCTTATCCACTTCTATGAGGTTTGCTTTGAAAATGAAAAACAGCATTAATTGCATGCCATAAAAATGTCCCGAATAATGATGGCATTTGGAAACAAACAAAACCCCAAGAAACACAAAGGCTTGTGAAAGCAGGTCCTATTTACCTATATTCCCCAAAGATTTCATCTTTTATTGATTGAGCTTCAGGATCTGGATGCAAATCTTCTTTTTCTTTCACTGTGCAAATAAAATAAAGGACAGATCTCTGTGTTGTGTTCTGCCATGGATTTTTCTTTTCCCAGGGGCAATGGGAAAACCATCTGCACTCACCTCCAGCCTGGCCTGGAGCTGGCTGGACACAACCTGTGAGCTTCCAAGAGTTTGGGACCATTCCCTAACTGATTATGAGCAAGTATTTAGAGAATCATGGAATGGTTTAGGTTGGAAGGGACCTTAAATCCCATCCAGTGCCACCAGGGACACCTTCCACCATCCCAGGGTCATCCCAGCCCTGTCCAACCTGGCACTGAATGTTTTCAGAGATGGAGCATCCACCACCTCTTTGGGCAACCAGATTTCCACTTCAATACATTTACCTAAATGCTTACTCACTGCTTGGATAGTGACAGAGGTAATTTTTAGCAAAATATTCCACTGTTAAGCTGCCTGTGGAAGTTCTGTCCGTGTGTCCAGCAGCAGTTCCCAGGTGGAAAGTGGGCAGGGAGTCCTGCCAGCAAGTATTGCTGGATTAAATGCTGGAATATTCCAGGAGTGCTGGGAAAGGCCTTTGCAGGCTCTGTGACCAGCACACAGCACAGCTCCACTTACATTCATTAAAATCCCTTCCGTGGATATTTATCAAAAGCTACAAATCCTAATTGGATGTTTGTGCTCGCGGCCTTGCGGCCCCCAGAGAGAAACCTCTGAAGGATGTTAGTTATGAACATGTGAGCATAGGGAAAGGACAATAAATCCATTTACCTGAATATTTGCCTCCTTTATTTCTTCTGACAAAGCAAATTGTCAGCAGCAGCAGGGTGAGCAAGGCGATGGCGCACATCAGCCCGATGAACCAGCCCTGGGTGGAAATCCCCTCGTAAATGCCAGCGTAGGCTTGGGGAGATGGCAGAGGAGGAAAAAGGGAGGAAATTAATCAGAGGGAAAGGGCAGCACCCCACGATAACACGAACACATCACGTTCCTCTCTGGACCTTAATGGAATCAGTCTATCGCTACTGATGGTGCTCAACTTCAGCGCGAGGCAGGAATGTGTCCAGAGTGTGACATTTGGGACTGGAGGGGAGCATGCGGGTGACAGGGACAACACAGACACTTGGCAAGGTGGCTCTGAGAGAGCAGTTGACTCACAGGATTAGCACCACACAGGAAAGCTGAGCACAGAGCTGTTAAGCCTCTCATGCAAAAGCAGTTTTGCGAAAGAGAGAGAGGTAAAAGTGCCCCCAGTACAGGCAAATCACCAAACTGGCCACTTAAGGGTTTTATCCCAGCTGCCCTCTGCACAGGTTTGTGAAGGTTTGGGATTGTTCCAGGCTGTTGTAAAGCACAGGGCTCAGCCAAGAACCTGGGAATTGTTTGTGCTGCCATGGGATTCAACTGCAAGGGCCAACCTCAACCCCACAGCACGGAACGATGAGTTTGGGACACTCACACCGCACAGGAACCTCAGCACCGATTCACATGGAAAAACAAACGTACAGCACCTTGCAGGGCTTCGTGTCTCACCTCTCCCCCTGGTCTCAATTACATCTTCAAAAATGCTATTGTTATCCACCCAGTTCTTAGTCACTAGGCGGATTGTGTACTCAGTGCCAGGCTCAAGGGCCTCGCTGGGCTGAAACTTTGGGGTGGGCTTTACTGCGTCTGAAATCCTGCCGCTGCCTTTACCTACGGAATGCACACATTCAAGGCATAGGGATTAATGGCATTCATGGACAAGAAGCCTAGGAAATGCACAGTTACAAATAACAGACAAATACAGCACGTAATTTTAAACATTTGGCATCAGGCAATCTGATTTTCCAAAGCAAAAAAATTACCCCCAAACATTCCCTCTGTTTGATTTTTAGTGTTCCATCAGATGAAATCAACGGCAGACCAGAGTAATCCTGATGTTCAGGAAGGGGTTTGTACATCTCCCAGGATGAAAGTTAATATTGATGGGGGATTATGGATCTGCTTTAACTAATGCCTGCTTAAAAAATTACAACTGGCAAACGGGCTTGCTTTGTGTGGCTAATCTGGGGTTTGATGCTTCTCCCATTGAACTGAACTCAGCAGGGAAGCACAGACAGCTTGTTAGCTGGATATGGATCCTTATATGTCTCCCAGAAAAAATTAACAGTGGGATTTGTGCTTGCTTCTCTCCTGACAGTGATTTTCTGTGTCCTTTTAAATTCCATAATGCCTGCACAAAGCACTGGTTTAGAAACAACTCAACAATTTGCCTGTAAATGGACATTTAGGCATCTAAGTGCTGCTGCTGAGTTTAATATTTGATTAGGAGAAGGTAAATTCCACTAGTTCTGGTTATGGAACCTTGTTCTTTGCAAAAGACCTCTTGTAACCCCATCTGCATTCAGATTGTGGGCATTAAACAAGAATTTTCAGAACAGCTTTTGTGGAAAGCAGAAGAAAGGACATTACAGCAGTTGACAATCACTGCCTGGACATGAACAGCCTGCTCAGCAAATTCAGAACTGTGTGTGACATGGAGGGATCTCTTACAACATGGAAGTGTCCCTGTCCTCGATGGCAGGAGAGAAATGTGGGGGGACTGCACTTAATAAAAATCATTCTTGAATTGTTCTTAGTTGCCCGATTTGCCTGTTTTGTCCAAAGCCATCTAAACTAAGGCTTGAGCACAAAGTATAATCTCGAAACTACTCGGCCAATTAGCACTGACAGGTGAACAATGCTCATTAATACTCCAACTAGTAAATAAGCAAAGCAAGAAGCTGCTGGAGATTAAGGCTGAGTTGACAGCTGAAGGGAAAAAAAAGAAAAAAAGATTAAGATAAATCCAAGCACAGTCAAAGCAGCAGTTCAGGATAAGTTTTTCAAGGCAACTCTCCATGTATTACAATAAGCAGTTAAATGAGCAGACCACTGGGACCAGAGAGAAAACATCCAGCTGAAACACTGCTGATACTGAAGCACAGCTCATTAGTATAAATTAATCCATCTATGGGTAATTTTTGCTAAATGAAATATGTGAAACCCAGCTATAGTTTTTAATCAAACCGAAAATTAGGCAACAGGATACCATAGGTACATTTTAATTACATGCTCTAAAATCAAGGCATCAGAAAAAAGGGAATATTACCCATAAAGGAACAGGAATGAGCACAAACCTTCAACCCAATATCTGATAAATCCACTAACCCTTGTGCATGACATGGTAACTACATGACCCAAAGTGCTCACACCACCAACCTCCTAAGGAAGAATTTCTCCTGAATTCCTGGGAAGCAAATCTTAAACTTTGAGCTCCTGGCAGGTGGTTTGTGGTTAATTTTCTTAAACCAGCTTTACCAGTCCCTCTCTGCCCCTTATTTATTCCAGCCTCTTTCTGAACCATCAGCTCTTTAGAGAAGCAGGAAGAGGGAAGTGAGATGGCTGAAAAAAATCACTTTTTCTGCCTGTTTATTGCTCAGCTCTGTCTGATGCTGCAGCTGCCCTGGCACATGGAGCAGCTTAGGGCTGGGATGGACCTCTTGGGATGAGGATGAGCCCAGCCTAACCTGGCACTGAGGATTTACCAACAGCTCTCCATTTAGCATCTCCTATCCCACAACACTCTTTTTTCCCTTTAAAACTCAGCACAGGTGTCCAGTGCTGGGTGATTACAAGTTTTTTTTTCCATGCCATTTCTTCCAGGTCTGTGTGACACAGCCAAAAGGGGCCCTACAGGGGAGAAAGCTTTGCTAATGGGGGTGGGGTTGGTGGCTGGAATAGAGAAAGCAGTGTGGCCTCCTGAAAAAGAAAAGCAAAGATACACAGATAAGACAAAGCTCCACATTCTGGAAGGCCAGGAACATCCTGAAAGCTGCAGGAATTAGCTGCAGAAAATTGAAAGCAGTTGGGTTGGGTTTTTAATCTCCAATAAGGGAGAAGGAGCATTAGTAATAAAGGCATATCACCAGCACTTCTCATCTTCCCCCACTATTTATCAGCCACACCATGGGACTTGCATGAACATTAAACACTGAACTGCAATTTTACAATATTCCTACCGGGCTCCAAGATTTATGAGGAGAACAGAACACACATTTTTTATAGAAGCTTATGTTATAAAGGGAAAAACAATAGAAACCACCCCCGAAGATTTTCCAGAGTGTTCTCCAAAAGTTAGCACATCTGTTATAAAATATACTTACATTAAAAAAAACTGGCAGTCTGAGAGCTAAGTACTAATTTTGGGCAGCATCTTAATTTATAACCATACCTGTCTAAATACATCTGCTGCAATAAATGCAAAGCTGAAGTTCCATTAATTTTCCCCTGCTGCCTGGCTGTTAAAAATGTATAAATATGCAGCACAAGTATCCTTCATTTTCAGGGCTTTTCAGTGCAGGAGGTAATTCATGTTAAATTTGGATTATTTTACACTACAGAGATTAGCCAACCTGTTGTACGTAAAGTTGATTGAGAGAAATTTATAGATGAGGTGGTGATCAAGAAATTTGCACCGATTTAATTAGATTTTCTTGATTGTGAGCTAAAGAATAGGGTTTGCTGCTAACAGCATCAGTAGTTATATACAGGAAAGGAATTTTATTATTCTTTTTCTATTGTGCCCATGGCAAAAGAGAGCTAAACTCACATATCTTGTTCCAAATGGTTACTCTGGTCCTGAAGGATAGGAGCCTCTCCCTAAGATTTTGCAAAAGCCTTTGGGAATTACGTGCCAACAGCCACTGGAATATAATGAAATTGGTGAACTTTTATTTCCTGGCATCTCTGGAGAATAAACCTACAACTGTGTGGCTTCATGTGGATGAATTTCTCATTAATGCTTGGATTTCTGGACACACAATGATAATTCTCAACATGTAATATGTGTTTGGTAATCCCTGAGCAACACTGGCGACAAGATGAAAAGGAGCTTTGTGTTAAAGAAGGGCTGCTACATTAAATTAATCTTTTCACTTCTGGAAGAACATTATTTTGTGTTCTGTTTCTGAGGGCTAATGATCTTGGGGAAATTGACATTTTCAAGGGGAAAATTAATTAGTTTGGAGGTCATTTAAGACATACTGCTTGATAATATGAAGACAGAGATTATAGTCATTTTCTAAGGACAACATATCTTCTTCTGTGGAATGAAACCAAGATGAAACCACAGAAATTAAGCTATTATTTATTTTGCAGTACAATCCAAATCCCCTTTTGCTCAGGTTCAAGAATCATTTTATCAAGAAATGATAAAGATCTTAGGTTGCCTATAAGGGTTTAATTTCTGAGTTATTTTCCCTGTACAGATTTGTTTTCAGTGGTGCTACATGAATCCTCACATAAATTAAATAAGGAAATTTCTTTTTCTTTCTAATCCAGACAACAGTAACAGGGATAACTGCAAATAAATTAAAGCAACAGCAGTGATGGAGATCAAGTTAAAAAAAAAAAAAAAAGTGAATGAATCCAGAGCTACCACCTCAACATCTCCACTTTCCTGGCAGATTGCATTGTGAAATTCTGAAATACCCATGGCAAAGGCTGAATTGCAGCAGTGGAAGTTTCCAAAGTCTTAAAATGAACAACGAGAGCTTTATGGGCTTATTATTAAACTGGAACAGAGTGGTTATAGAATCACTGAATCAACCCTCAAAGAAACATGGAGTGCTCCATCATGGAGTTTCATTTCAGAGGGCACCACATTTTATATCTGTCATTTACGTGGGTCATTTGAAATGATAAACTTTGACTTCTGAAATCACTCCCCTCCTTCAAAAAGAGAGATTGTTTTAATTTTGAGCAATTGCCTCGCTCCCCAAACCACAGCTTAAAACCCCAAGGAGGTCACTGAAAAGAGTGGTTTTTTAAAATTTTTTTTTCAGCCTATCATGTTTAGGTGAAAAATATCTGAACAATTTAGCCAGCAAATAATGACACAGAACTCTAATGGCATCTCAGTGACAGATGCAGTGCCCTAATTTAGGGTGGCTTGAGAAGCAGCAAGGAGCACACATAAATCATAGAACTGAACCCTTGCAGCTTTCATTAATTATATTGCTCTAGTCTAAGAATATTTTACAGGAATCAGGTGTTGCCACCGCTGAAACAGAGTTTAGGAAAGTAGAGAATGAGAACAAAATGAATGTCAACATCGCTAAACCATGACAAGGTTATTTCAAGGACTCAAAACACATTATTCTGGTTGCCCAATGAAGGCCAGAAAAGGCAACTAGTGAGGGGAAATGGGTATTTTTATCTTGGGAAAAAAAAGAGATATTTTTCTTTTCTTAATGAGGAATAAATCATGGTGATTAATAGTTGCTACCAAGTGAGTACCTGTATCCTACAGTGAGACTGGAGGCCAAAAGAGAGTTGAGAAGGAGTTTTACTACTTGGGAAAACAAATGGCAGTTCCTGACTAGATGTGGAACTGGGACATGAAGGTTTAAAACACATTTTTCCTGTTTTACCAGTAAGTGAAAAGAATTCTGCAACTTAGAAGTCCAACAGCACATGGGCCATTTTTCTATTTTCCATCAACATTGCTGCAGACTGTTATCTTTGCTAAAAATGATGCAGTCAGGACTCTTTTGCTTATCACTTTCTCCTTCCCCGGGGTAAGTGCACAGCAATGGTTTCTGATTAATAGCAAGGAGCTGCTCCTCAGTATTGTGGAGCTCTCAGACTTGCTGAGCACAGTACATTTTATTTCATTTCAGCTGAAAGTGAAAGATGAGCTATCATAGAGTGCTTGGGATTTTCCTTTAAATCACTGAACATCAGTGTTTCAGCACAGGGTGTAAGTGGCACACAAACACTTACTCCTGGTCTCTGATAAAATAATCATAAATAATGGAGCAAATGCAGTCAACTTGATGTTTATCTGGATTTTCCATGTCAAACAGCTGACCCTAATGCTGCTGGCGGTCCCCTATCTTCATGCATGGGCAGAATTTGTTTTTATAATATTACTGAGAACAGATTATCTGCATCTTCAATTTTCTGTTCATGCCTGAATCCAATTCACTTATTCCAGCATGGCTTAAGGAGTTGATGGGTGGGAACAGAAACAGGACTGCACAGCAAAATGAAACAGATGAGCTCTGCTTCCCTGAAGAACACCATGGCCACATAAAAAAGTCCATTGACTGCTCTCATGGCAAGGAAAACAAACTTACTTCCCCTAATTACAAAGGAAACGTCAAGCCTGGATTATTCCCGATGGATTTTTCTATTACAAAGCAGAGTAATGCAGAGTCCCCAGGCAGGTGCAAAGGAGAGCTCCTTATTGCAAAAACCAGGCATTTTAAAGCAGTTAGGCTCTTATCAGCTGCATTCCATTTAAGCACAACAAATGTAATTCAACCAACCACCATAAACCACGGCGTGAGCACGTCATGGTTCTATAACTTGTTTTCCTACCTCCAATTCAGCTGAGTCACTTTCCCACAGCCCTTTTCTACTTAGCCAAAGCAGCAGGCCCGAGCCGTGATTTTACAAGGGTAACAAGGCCCTTATTTCGGAAAGTTTTACCTACACGCGACATTTTTCCGCAATTCTCAGAGCTCCTCCACACCGAACCGGATTTTGTGAACTTACTGCCTTGGGCCAGCGTCAGCCCCTCCTCAGTGGCCGCCTTCCCACAGCCCTTGGCCGTGCAGGCTTTGATGTAGAACTTGTACTTGGTGCTGGGGCTGAGCCCCGCCAGGCGCCAGCTCAGCGCCGAGCGGTTGGCGACGCTCACGTTGCTCACGGCGCCCACCTCGTGCGTCTCGTTGACTGCAAGGGAAGAGCACCTCGGTCAGAGCCAAGGAAACGTGTCCTGAGCACCCCCAGGAGGTCCTGAGCACCCCCAGGAGGGAGCACTCGGCAGGGAGAGGGGAGGAGGAAGGCTGGGTGAGTGTAGGCGCCCTTCCTGTTGGTGTTAAATGGGATTTATGCCCTCTGTGCCCATCTCCCAACCATTCAGTGAGCTATCACTGCTCTTGAAAAGCTCTCTGATTGCACATATGCACAGCCTGAGAGGGAGGTAAGAAGGGCTGTCTCCTACATCATTAAATATCTATGAATTGCTCCTTTTATCTATGAAAATATATCTATGAAAAGCTCCTATGCTTTGCTTCCGAACATCTGCAAACTTTTACCGGCAGCTCAGAGGGTGGTTGGCGTGCTGTGAGCTGCTCTGGCTCCTCAGAGCTGGCAGCTGAAGGAGGGCTTGTGAGAAAATTGAGAGAGGATCTTATAAAAACACAGAAATAGCTGAAGGGTGGTGTCAGAAGATGGACCAGGCTGTGCTTGGTGGTGCCCAGCAATGGGCAGGAACTCATGCCCAGGAAGTTCCACCTGAACACGAGGAAGAACTTCCCTGTGCAGTGACAGAGTACTGGAACAGAGACCAGAGAGGGTGTGGAGTTTCCCTCACTGGGGATATTCCAGAGCCATCTGGACACACTCTTGTGCCATGGGATGACCAAGATGACTCTGTGTTCCCTTCCTAACTGAGCCAGTCTAGAATCCTGTAAATAGATCCATTCTTTGCCCATAATCAGCAAAACCAAAGGGAAGATCCAGATGCAAAGGCATCTGAGCAGTTCTGCTACCAGCAGAGAGAAGTGTAAAGTACATGGGTGATTTTTATTTTTTATAAAAAGGGCACAGACTCATCCTTTTCCACCCTCAAAGAACATGTAAAATACACTGAAATATCACCACAACACACAACTGGTGTTGTGGCAGTCTGGGCTAAGTACTGGGTCTTGCCTGAATTTGTCTTTGTTTCTCATTTGGATCCTAGGCAGAAAGAAAGAAAGAACTCCCCTGGTATTTGGTTGTTTTCATTGTGATTACTCAACACCATGACTCAGGTGGTCCTTTGTGTTTCTGCTGAGGCACCTTAGGGGGGAGAAACCCCTTGACATAATGTGGAGATCTACATTAATGTGGCTTCATAGAGTGCTCTCATCACAATTCACTTTGTATTAAATGAGTTTCACTCCAGTAAAATGCACCTACAATTTATGGGTCTTTTTAGCCACTACATTAGATGTAATTTTCCAATTTGAAATAATTGAATCAGCCCATAAATGTGGGACAGGGAATGGCAGCAATGGGAGCTCCCATGTGACTAGGCAGAAATGGAAAACTGCATGGAAAACTGCAGGCTGCTCTCTGGCAGCCTCTGTGCACATCACAACTGGGAATTTTCCTTAACTAATCCTGCTTCAATTCTGAACTCAAAGCAAACAAGGCACATACTTATCTGGTACTGCAGAATGTAGCCAGTGAGGTGGCCATTGGCTTTCTTGGGAAGTCCCCAGGATAGAGTGACTGAGTCCTTGTCAAAGTTCAGGATCCTGAGAAAACGTGGTTGTTCAGGGACTGGAAGACACAGGGACGAGCTTTCAGAGGAGAGTGAATAGGTCTGTCCCTACAAATTCTTGTTAAATTAGGATATAATGTAGCTCAGCACCCACAGCTCCCCTTTGGAGTGAAGGATTCTACAAATAGTGGAGTTTTTACTATCACCTTAAATAAGAGAATCAACTCACCTTGTCCCAAGGACAATTTCAATTTATGACCCTCCATCCCATATTTTCCTCCTGTCTTACCTCCTTCTGGAGTTTCAAACACCACAGGGGTGCTCTCAGGGCCATCTCCTCTGGAGTTGAAGGCCAAAACTGTCAAGTGGAATTCACTGAAAGGCTCCAGGCCAGGAATCATCCCATAGTTCCTGTCTCCTACAAACGTCAGGAAGTGTTTCTCTGGGTGATGCCTCTTTCCATCCAGCATGCTTCTTGTTTTCCACCAGCTGACCTGCGAGGAGATTGGGATTTCTATAACAAATTATGTTGTATGGGGATGAGCATGATCATGATCTCTTTCACCTTCCCAAAAATGCGAGATTGCAATCTGCAATCATTGCAATAATTTAGTAATTTATTCAACTATATACAAATACTTATAGAAAGATTTGTAACCTTGTAGCCTCTTAAGTGCCCACGAACTCTGTCCCTTGGTATCCCAAACCAGAAGACTTTGGCCAGGGTGCTGTTCACAACCTCCACCGACACGCCCGAAGGAGCAGCATCTGGAACTGTAAAAACAAAAGTCCCAGGTGTTAAAAAACACTTCCAAAAGCCCAGATTCACACTGTTCACAGCTCCAGGGCTTGGCTTTCCAGCTCCAGCTGTGCCACTTCATGCAGTCTCACTGTAGGCAGGCGAAAAGCCATTCCACCTGCATCCAGTGGGTGGAATGGGCCAATAAACATTATTTTTCTGTATTTTTCTGCTGAGGGTTGAGATACATGTGTACTGGGACACATGAATTTCTGCACCAGTATTTACGATTTCCTGTTTCAAGCAATGCTTACAGCAGTGAGAAGAATAAAAAAAATGATTAACACGGCACTCAAGAAGGCAATCATAAAGGTTTTTTTTATAATCAATTTCATTTTACAGCTAAGCTCATTAAACAGTAGGATTTTAATCACTGCATAACACAGAGAGCTATTACAGTGCCTGAAAAAAAGGAGGCCTTGATCCATTGACAACTGAATTGCGAGGAAGATTTTCCACTGGTAGATGCAAAATTAGACTCATCACAGAGAGACAAAGAAAATAAACATGCTGTGGAGTTTCTTCCTCCTCATTCTCGCTATTCGCCACCTCTTCTGCACCACCAGACCTTTGTGTTCCCACCTCTGGGTGGGCAGTGGGGATTCTCCTGTCTGACCACCACCGAGTCCATTTCCAGCACTGAAACTTCACCTGGGAGCCATGGAAAACCATGGGGCAGAAACCCAGGCTGGAGAAGATGACACATTCTTCAGGGACTCATGGACAAGGTAACACCAGCACATGTGGGAATGTGGCTTTGTCTGCAAATTCACTCAAACACCCAGTGCTTGCGAGTTTGTCCCTAATTGTCCAAGTATTTAACTTCTGACAGCATTAAACTGTTGGGTCAAGCCTCAGAGAGCCCAAAGATTTTTTCCCTACCAAGTACAACCCGACTGCTACACTTCAGAGACTTCTCATGGACTGTGGCCTTCAAACAAGTACCCAGACTAAGCCAACAACTGAGATTAATGAGAGCACAAGTGACCTTTCCAAAAAAACCCCTCACACTCCAGCAGGCTGGCGTCCAGGCACCCAGCACGGGTCATGTCCATGCCTCATGGAGCCCACCAGGCTGAGCACTGGCACTCCAGCAGCTTTGGGCTGCCCAATCCATCACTCCACACCCGCGCGTTCCGCAGCACAAGAAACCCCCATTTTTACAGGCAAGTTCCTGCCACTCACCGTCCTCTCCTGAATATCCAATGGTGATGTTTGGCTCTGGGCCAGACCCCAGATTATTCACGGCCTGGACTTTGATCTCGTAGGGCACGAAGGTGGGCACGTTGCGCACGCTCAGGGAGTGCTTCTTCACCAGCTCCTCGTTCCAGTCGGTCTCCACACCCCGCTGCCTCCAGCTGACCTTGTACTCCAGCCCCGGCCCGTTCCTCTCCATGGGCTTCAGTGGCTGGGGAAAAGTTAAGAGACATCTTGTCTGCCTTTGCTGTAATCACAGAACAGCAGCCGAGGGGAAGGGGGATGGTTTTGGAGGGGAAGGGGGATGCTTTTGGAATGTGTGTTACAACACTGGGAGAGAAAAGGGGCAAAAACCCCAAGCTTTGAGTTTTTGCTGTCATTTTAATCTGAGGATGATTGGAACAACAACAATATGACTTCACGAGAAAGGAGGGTGAAAGGCTTGGATTAAAATCCAGATTAATTGCTAGGAGCTGTGTTTCTGCCTCCTACACACATCAGGTTTTGTTTTACCACAGGTTTTCCTGTGTGAGGTAAAACCACATGCCTTCAGCACTACTGAATTGCACAGTTTGGCATAAGGCTGTGTGTGCCTTTTAGCAGAGATAAAATTTGCATTTTATCCTAGAATTTTATGTAGCACAGCAAGTTGGGTCATTAAAATTTAGATTTGTTCTAACTACACACCAAATGGTTGAAATTACGCCTGGACATTTAATGTGTAACTGCTGGGCCACTCTGCTTTTACCAATCAGCTGGAGAATTCATCCCAGCAGGGTTTCCAGCTAATTAACATGGATTTATAAAATATTAGGAGATGTATAGCAATAGCTTGTCATGAGACATCCTCAAGTTGAGTTTATTTCTCTGAGAATGCACTACTTTTTAATTAAGAAAGTTAAATAATCACCTACCCTACCAAAAAAGCTAAACACTGGAACAGCTGTGGGTGTTTCCCACTATATAGGCTGTCTTTAATAATATTTAAATATAGGCAAATATGAAATATATAATAGCTGGTTTGTATCCAAGAGGTCTGACAGGAAATAGCATCAAATACCAGCAGAAAGTTATTCCCCTTTGATGTTCCTCATGCACAGGGAGACCTAAATTTGGGGGATCTGCAAAAATTCCCACTGATCTGCTTTGGGACCTTTGGGATGTCTGAGGCAAAGGAATTGGGAGATTGGGCATCTTTCTCACAGACATCACCTCCACAGCAGATCCCAGGGAATGGGATTTGCAAGAGAAGCTGGAAAAGTAAAAAATTCCTCCTAAAAAACTGATTTCTTGTATAGAGTTAAATTGCAGCACTGCTTGACTTTTATTTTGATCTCCCTTAAAGCTGCAAATCCTCGGCTGAAAGTCCCAGTCACTAAAGCTCAGCTGGTCTCTTAATCCAAAATAGGCAGATTAACATCATTCTGCAACCTTTGTCTGTCAGAAATAGCCTGTGCAGTGCCCAGCAGTTCCTCTGGAAAGCACACAGGAAATGCCATCAATAAATGAATATCATGTTTAACAACATTTTAATGATTCAACAAGATTTAACCAAGCCTTTCCATCCCATTCTCTCCTTTCAGGCTCAGCTTTCACTTCCACTTTTGCCCTGTCTGAGCAGTGATTATGAAGTTTCTGGTTCTCAAAGATGTGTTGGCCATCCCAGTATTTCCCAGTAAACATACTGGGTACTAAAACACTGCGTTTCATGGATTCATTAAAGTAGGAAAAGACCTCCAAGATCAAATCCAACCTTTTCTGAGAGGCAGAATTTTTCTCTCCTGACCCGGGGCTAAAAATCCAAATTCAAATCCAAGCCCATGGATCTTGAGGGCCATCTCCTTTTAGATGCAATTCTACCCCAAACCATGACGTCCCACTGGGGAAATATTTGTTATTCTTTGCTGGGAGCAGCAGATTGAGGAGTAAATCTCATGCAAATCTCATGCAAGTTGTGTGTAATTCCAGCCTCAACAAAAACCTGCTTCCCTCCACAGCTGTGGATATTTGTGCTAAATGAAGGAACACATAACTCAACTGCTGGCACAGAAGCTCGAGGCTTAAAACCCAGGAAATTTGAAGTCTGGAAACCATCCTCAAGACTTTTACATAATTCCTTTGATGCACATCACAAGCTTTGGAGGTTTATCCACATTTCTTTAGTTCACGGTGTAAAAATTCAAGCTCACATTCTCTTGGGCAAGGGATCTGTGGCGTTTTTAAACTTCCAGGCTGGAAGGGCAGAAGCCATGAGCCACCCATCCCCTCCCTGGGCCTGGCTGGTAATTTTAATTGCAGAGCAGGGTAAGACCACAATTATTTGAAGCAGTTTCTTGCATAAAAGAAGCAGAGAAGAGAAAATTTTGGTGAATTCTCACTATGCTTTACAGGAATTCCATATTTTTTTAATATCTTCTGAAGTCAGACATAAAAAACCAGTCTTTTGGAAAAAAAATTATACTGGGGTTGGAAATGCAGAATACATTTAAGTCAAATTCACCTTTCAGAAGAATAAAGGATTGTTCCTATAGGATTTGCTAATCTTGCCTTACCTCCCATTTCATCACCATTTCATTGGGTTCAGAAGCTTCAACTCTGATGTTCTCTGGGTTTTTATCTGGAGCTGAAACCACACAGGTGACAAGGTTAGTTTGCACATCCCATTTATTTGCATTTAGCATTTAAATGCCAAAAAAGGACGGGAAATTCCCCTATTAGTGACAGACACTTAGACAAAAAACGTTCATGAGATGAATGACTTGGATCAGCAAAGCTGATGGGACCCTAGCATGTCATGCAGTTTGGATTCCTAAGTGCCCCTCTTGGCTGGAGCCACCAGCTAACACGGAGCTGTGACTTTTGGATTTGAAAGCACCAGATGTGGGGGGATTATGAGGAAGAGATTTTTCTCCCTGTGGGGATAGCAAACAGAAGGTGCATCATTAGAGGTGCACACACAGCTGGAAAGCTGAAGAGGGACCTGAAATTGGTGCAAATGGGGAAAAAAAGAGAGAAAATGCCAAGGAATGCAAATGCTGTGCTGAACAGTTGGCCTCTAAAATGAGTTTCAGGGAGACAACATTTTCTGCCCCAGCGAATGCTCTGTAAATGGAGATTTTTGACAAGCTTAGTGCTCCTGAAAGTCTCCCTGTAAACCCAGCCCTTCTCCAGGAACTGTTTGTCCATGAAGGTCTGCAAAGGGTGGAAAATCAGCAGAGTGAGGTGCTGGAGGTGTAGGAAAACTCAGCAGCATGGACGCCTCCCTTTGGCATCCTTGGGAATTTTATGCAGCACAGCAAGTTGGGTCATTAAAATTTAGATTTGTTCTAACTGCACATCAAATGCTCAAAACAATGCCTGGACATTTGATGTGCAACTGCTGGGCTCCTCTTTTTTTACCAATCACTGAAGAATTCACCCCAGCAGGGTTCCAATCTCATTAATATCTACAACATCAGAACATGGCTTGTCACGAGACATCCTCCAGCTGATTTTACCTCTCTGAAAATGCACTGCTTTAGTTAATACAGTCAATTTAAATGGTCCCCTGCCCCACCAAAATTACTGAGGGTTATTCCAGTCCACCAAACCAGGTGGGTTCCCATGACAGGACCTACTTTTAATAATTCCTGAGGCTGCCACTGAGCAGTGCACGCTACCCTGATTCCTACACACCCTCTGGAGCATGGGAGGGCACAGATATTCCAAAAAAAACCACTGAAAATACTAATATTTAGGAAAGCAGAGCCAGGTTTACCAGCTGGAGGGGTCGCATAGCGCAGGGATGGTGTGCTGGGCTGGCTCCTGCCCACGGCGTTGACGGACACCACGCGGAACTGGTAATTCACATACGGGGCCAGGGACAGCAGGGCTGTGGTGTCATTCCCTGGCACTCTGCTGAGCTCCTGCCACCTCTCCGGCTCCCAGTGGTTCTCTTCAAACTCTATAATTGACTCTGGGCAGGAAAAAGGACAAAAAACAAAGAGAAAAAGATTAAAAAAATAACTTAGTATGAAGAGCGCGGGTGGAAATGAACTGTCATAGTTAAAGTGATTAAATCTGGCCGTCAGCAGGGTTTATGTCCTGTGACAACCAGGATGTGCCAGAATTCTGAACAGCTCTAAAAAGTTATCCTGGAAACCCCTTCCTACCATTAACAGGGCTGTTATGGCTGGCCCCAGCCTTCCAGGAGAGTCGAACGCTCCGGTTTTGGTTTTCTGAGAGCTGGAGGTCTTCTGGTGGGTCAGGAACATCTGAGAAATAAAGAAGTGTCATGAGCACAGCAAGGTATTTCTGTTTGTCCTGGCATTTTCCAGAGAGCTGGAACAGCACAATCAGTGAAGATGGTGGTGAAACACTTCCTATTTTCAAGATGGACAGGTTGTAGAAAATGGGAATTGCTTCAAAAGATCCCAAATCTTCTGGTGCTGATTTTTCCCTTATAAACACAAAATCCTTCTCGAATCCATCTCCCTCTACCTGCATTATTGTGCTTGCAGCAACAGATTTTTCTTTCCAAATCAACCCCAAGATCTGCTGAATCATTAATGGGTGCTGACCCTGCTCTGGGCAGGACGTTGTGCCAGCATCACGTGGATTTACCCTGTGACAAATCAGAATGGGAGAAGGTGACAGCTCTGGCAGTTACTGAACTTGGCCTTTGAGGGTGTGAGGGAAAGGAGAACATTCATTATCCCAGCCATGGGGATCCACATTAATGGGGAACTGGAAATTCACTACCTGCCAGCTCAACTAATGCTGTTCCAACTAAACTTTTGACTGACAATGTCATTTCTTACAGAAAAACAAGTGACTTCCACCACCACAAGTGTCTTTGTCATTGTGAAAGAAATTCACTTCATACTGATTTTTTAAAAATTACAATACTGAGTTTTTTATCTCAGGATACATCAAGAAGTTAAAAAGTTTATGTTTGGATTTTTTTTCCCTTTCTTTTTATTTCTTTCCCTATTTTTCTTGTACCTGGGAAAATGTCAGGAACGTTTCTGCTCTATCCTCGGAGTACAGCTGGTTAAAATTCAATATATTAATTTAAAGATGGTGATGGTGCATCTTAAATAGTCTCACCCCTCTACCTGTTCATTAAGCACACAACAAATACTTAGAATTATTCTAATTGAATATTTATTTTACTCTTAGTTGCCCCTAATCTGATGTCTCTATTTAGTTCTTCAGTCAGCCCACCAGTCCTTGATTGCAAAAACCTGAATTATTCTCTTGGAAAATAAGATGTTAATTCACCAAGACCTTTCTCATATGCAATAAACAAGGGAAAAGAGCACAAAACTGTTTTTCTTCTTCTGCAAAGCACCTTTTTAAAAAGGAATAAAATGCTTTATGAAATTTTCATAAGTGAAGTAACGAATAATCTACAAACATTTTGAATTATACAGCACTGAAGGACACAGCACCATAAATAATGTGCACAGCATCTTCCTAATTTACTATTTACTGAAAAATATTACTCCTTTAAAGTGGAAAAACATCTTGAAGGGCAGATTGACTTATTTCTTGCTGCAATCACTGCCAGCAATAAATAAAAATGTAAAATGAAGCAAAAATAAATGTAATTAAAATGATGCAAAGCTGTCAGAGAATCATAAAATCACAGAATGGTTCAGGCTGGAAAGAACCTAAAAGATTACCTAATTCCAGCCCCCTGCCATGGGCAGGGACACTTTCACCTAGACCAGGCTGGCCAAAATTGTGAGCACAAAGCAGAATTTTGGCTGCTGCCCTCGGGTGCAACGGGTGCACAGCACTCCACAAGTTCATCCTCTTAATTCCAAGGGGAATTCAGGGAGGGGTGCAGGTGGTGAGGATGCTCTCAGAAGGCCAAGCTTCAGACCCAGGGAATCAAGGCTCTTCTCTTTGCCCCTGGACAATCATTTATGCTCAGGTTCACAGATAGAATTAATTCCTTTTATGTGCCTAACTCACACTGATCTTCTTAGGAGCTGCACATCCAAATATTGGCCTGATGGCCTTCAAAAAACAGCCCAATTCTTGTGAAGGACTGGCCAAGGACTTCAAAGCAGCAGCAGAACCATTCTTAGTATGCTCTCACACCTTCCAGCCTGGGCAACTCCTGCAGCCACTGAACTGAGGCAAAAATGCTGCCTCATCTTACTACACCAAAGATGAAAATAAATCGAGTTTGTGTCAGCATCACCATTCCCAGAGATAAGGGACAGCACAGCTGAGCTTAAGGAGTGAGAGGCTCTGTGAAATTGGGTTATTGAGGCTCTGTGAAAAGAAGCAAAGAAGTGCTGCAGTGGCAATTCCTGCTGCAAGGAGTTGCAGCAGGAAAATCAACCTTACCCAGAACAATCAGCTGTGTCTCGGCCTCAGCGGAGTCCAGGGCAGTGCTGGCCACACACCTGTAAACTCCCTGATCCTCCAGGAGCACACTGGATATGAACAGGGTATCCCTGTCCAGAATTATCCTGCAGGGCAAAAAAAAAAAAACATGGTAATAAGGATGAGAAAAATATGTAAGATGAGTATGACACGCAGACGTTGTTCTCTGAAAAATTGTTTATAATACAACTTGGCACGGGGCACTTTCACTAAATAGCTGCATACTGGGCCTGCTACATTAAAATGTAATTGTGACTCTGCTCTACACTGTGCTGAGGAGTATTATTTGTATTTTGTGACAATTTAGGCTCCATGGCTGGAGGTTGGCCTGTCAATCCTGCTCTGAAAAGAAGCACATTGAGATGCCCTGGATGAGCGTCTGGGCCACAGGATTTTGGCACGTCATTAATGAGACAAATATATGGGGTTTATGATGGAATTTCTGAAAGGTTGAGGGAAACTGAGCACTCCCAAGGCACTTGTGTCATGTCCAAAGCACCAGGGAAGCTGCCAAGAATCCAAGGCCATGGGCTTCGTGGCAGACATGGAGTTTCCATGGCACTGCCTCACCATCCTACAAGGGCTCAGCAGGATTTTCAGCCTCTCCAGTATTTAGGAAATCATCTCTCTTCCTGTGGTAATTAATAAAGACATCTGATTTCCCCCTGTGGGACCCCTCTATGGAATAAAGGCTGAGCTCCAGCCCCCTGAGGTCAGTGAAAACCCAAAAATAGGGCAAAATTCAGCCTGCAAATCCTAAACTCACATGTAGGAAAGATTCATGGCAGAATCCCTGAAACCTGTTTACCATCACTTCAACATTGCAAAGACTTTGTTTTGGCCAAATAAGTGCAAACAATAAGAAAATACTGGTTCCACTGAAGTGAAGAAACAACCTGCACTGGGGTCAGGGTTGTGTCCTTGGGTTGGGCCAACATTTATATTATACATTAAAATATATCTATATGTATTGTGTATATATTAATATATAACTTTATATTCTGCTATGATGGTAACAGAGTTAATAAACCCAAACCCATTTGGCTTGAAACTCACATTGCTGCATTTATATTTAGATGTGTATAAAATGCAGATTTACTAACATATTGCATGAAGAATTCTTTGCAGACATAAATTTGCATTTCAAGCTATTAAGGCTCATGTTTAATGAAACTCCAGCTCCAGCACCACACCAGATTATCCAGCTGAGATCAAGAACAGCCTTGTTCCTTCCCCACTCACCTGCCACCTTCCGTGCTGTTGACTGGCAGCTCATCTCCATCCTTCCTCCAGGATAATTTAAAACTGTGTTTCAAGTGGGAATCATACTCAGCCTGGCATTTCAATAAAATGGAATGTGATTTCAGCACTCGGGGGTTCTTCGGAGTAACAACAAGTTTTGTAGCATCTGATTGATCACAGAAAAACACTTTGATTAGGTGAGAGAGGGGCTATTACATCAAATTTTCACCAAGCACTTCATCTACACAAATCAACCTCAGGAGCAAAAATCATGTCTTTTTTTTTTGTTATATATACAAACATTTCAAGTGAAGGATGGTGGGGTTTGAAATAGATATTTGCCAGGATTTCATTTTTTTTTTTATCTTGAAACATTTTTTTTATCTTCAAACATTTTTTATCTTGAAACATTTTTTAGTTCGCTCCAAACCAAAGAGCTCCATTAAAAAAAAAAAAAATCCACCCAAAAAAAAAAAGTTACAGGTGAAAATCCTTGTTAGCAGCTTGTCATGAAATGGATGATTAAAAAAAAAAAGGTTTGAATATGATTTTTATGTCTAATTGCCATTTGAAATAAGCTTTGGCAATGATCCAAGAAAAATTACAAGCATATTAAAATCAAGTGAGAAAAAATTATTGCAATCAGGTTTGTTCTTTTAATTGACTATAATCTGAATGCAGAAACAGATGAATAAGTAAGAAGAAAGCATTTAACTGAATTTATTTCTGCAGTGAAATGTTGCTCTGTGAGAATTTCATTGTACATTTTCATGTTTATTATCACTGTAAAATTCCCAAAGCCAAGGGAGTGGGTGGAAATAGAACACAAAGAGTGGGATTTTTCCTCAAGTTTGTCACAGTAAACCTACATCAGAGAGCTTTGCTAATTGAGTATTTAAGTTGTGGTTTTTTTTATTAGCAAGCCCTAAATCCTAAGCAAATTTGTAGAAAACCCACTAAATGCCGCCCGTGTGCCCAACAGGAGCACTGCCATCACACCCTCCAGGGAAAACCCCTCCTGCCAACCAACCACACAAATCCCTTAAAGCAGAGCTGCAGCACAAGGGATGGATCTCAAATTTATGAGTAAACACATCTGAGGATTTTTATTTGCTCTGTTTAAAAATATTTATCAACAAACAGGCAAAAGCCCAGTGCAAAGTCCTTTGACCCAGAGCACCCTGCAACGTGTTTGGTGTCCACTGTGGGAGTTAATCCAGTCTGGGATGTGCCTTCTGATGGGAAGGAATTTTAGGGAAAGGAATCCCACAGCTGAGGGAGAAGCAGGAACACATCTGGACCTACAAGGATTCCACCAAGCCCAGGAGCGCAGGGAAGGCTCCCAAGGGTCAGCCAAGAGCCTGCCCTGAGTGTAACAGGGCAGTGACAAAAAGGAGGGAAAATCCTTTCAAGATAATGTGTAAATGCAAATTTTTGGTGGCTTGTGCAGCTTCTGCAAGCATCCAGAAGAAAATGAGCACCATGTGAGAGCATGGAGAAATCCAGCTGAAAAGCTGGGACTATTTTAAAGGCTAAAATGAGAGCTGTGACAATTTCAGGTTGTAACATCCAGAGAATTCCTAAAGTCACAGAATAAATCTGTACCCTGGACTGAATATTCACTAATTCCCGAAAAACTGTCGACATAAAATCTTAGCAGCTGTGAAAGTTTTTTTTCTTTTCTCACCCCTTATATCCAGATTAGCAGTGATTGCTCTTTTCCCCACTGAATTTGCAGCCCAGCAGGCGTAGGACCCCGAATCCTCCTTCTTTGTGTCCCTGATCTCCAGGGTGCCGTTCTTGTTTAACTCGTAGCGAAACGTTGAAAGGGGCTCTATGCTGTCATCCTTAGTCCTAAAGGTGATAAAAACAGGCCTGGGTTACTGCAGGAAGTGTTAGTTCATGGTTAGGGGTTATTGCAGGGGAATTTTGGGACTCAGCTTTGCCACTGAACAATTAAAGTCAGGATTAGTGAGGTACTTCATGCACATGCAGCAAATCATAAAGGGACTTAAGCCACCTGCACACCAAACCCACAGGGACAGAGCCTAAAAAAAAAAATTCTCTAAAATACTCTGTCTTTAATCTACAGCTGCCACCTGCAATTTTATTGCACCTGTCACCTGCTGTGACAATCCTGTGGTTTCCAAGCCTATAGAAGCATGTCCAGGTAAATGTGTTCTGTAGGTCACTGCGTTTCCACCTCAGTAGTGTGTCCAAACTTGAAGGGTTGCCAGCATTAAACTGATGAAGCTGCAGCAGGATTTGGCTATAAACAGCATGGTTTTGCTTAATGTATAGCCTGGCATTTGTCTTAAACAGGTAATGGGGACTTCTAGGAACCCTTTTTTTCCAAACCAGTTCCTCAGGATTCTTAAAAGCGCGTTTAAACACAGAAAATTTACATTACATACAGGTTTGTGCAAATTTCTATTCTTAACTCCATAGAAATAGTAACTAGCAGACTTTTCAAACTTGGAAGGAACTTGTTCCATATGAAAAAAAACCAGTTCCCAGTATCTTACCATCTGACATCTGCTGCAGGTGAGGCAAAGATGTCACAGTGCAGGAAGGCGCTGTAACCCACGACCGTGGCGTAGTTTTCCTCATCTGGGGTCAGTATCAGGGGGGCAATATCTACAGGAGAGAATTCAAGGTGAGCAGCACTGCATTTCAGAACTAGGAACATAAATATTGGCCCTGCATCCTCCCCTTTTCCAGCAAGGGTGAGAGGCTGAGGTGTTTAATGGGAGTTTCACAGCTGTCTGGAAGAGTTGCACTGAGCAGCTGAGCTCTCAGAAGCTTCAGTGACAGAGATTACAGGGGTTTACTGCTGGACATGTCAGGAATTGAAACATCCAGGAGAGAAAATAGACCCACAGTTCTGCTGCCTCTGGAGATGTTTTTTATTAAATAAATTCCCCTCACTCCCTTTCTTCAAAGAACAGCCTGAGCATCACAACTGAAATCAAAGATTAAAAATACACTTAATAATTCAAAACCAGCGTTGTGGTCACAATTCAGTCCCCAGTGGTTTCACTGTGTTTGAATTCAAGATTTTGAGCCCAACCACAACCACGTTTTTAAAATATATCTAAGCTCAAGAGTGCCTGTGCTAAGCACATAACACTGCCCACGATAAAACCTGTTGCATAAATCTGGACAACATTTCTTAAAACCTGGGGCCAGTCCAAAGGAACCACGAGATGCCCATGACAAGCCAAAGAAACCATGGAACCCAAAGGAACCATGAGGAACCCAAAGGAACCATGAGATGGTGACAAGCCCCAGGCTGCTCTGAGGATTCAGCTTGGGTTGTTGATGTGCTCTCTGGGAGGGGACAGCCCTGGGACTCACTGAGGACGTTGACGTTGGCGCTGGCCAGGATGGTGCCGTGCTTGTTGGTGGCCTCGCACTGGAACACGGCGCTGTCCTGCAGCTGCAGGTTGGTCAGGCTGATCTCCCTGGTGGAGATTCTCCCTCGGAAGGTCCTGCCTGGAAAACACCAGACTGTGTCAGGAGCTGGAGGGACACCGTGACTGGGGAGCTCCCAGGCTCTCCTCACTGCTTGGAAGCCCAAGGAAAGAACATCTTGAGGATCCAACCAAAGCTGTGCCCAACAGCTGGTGAGTTCCAGGGCTCTGTCTTTGCCAGCAGTCCCATGGCCTGAGGAAAGTGCTCCAGAACACCAAATTCCAGTAAATTCACCTCAAAGACTTTTTGAAATGATAATAATAATATCACTACACCAGTGCTCCCCAGCCACCTGGGCTTACTCAGAAGCACAAAGGAGCCCTTGAGCTGTCCTAGATCCCCAAAAGATGGGAGAGTTACAGGGCAGCACCTCAAAGGTACCACAGCTCCACATGTGCAATGTTCACCACCACCCTCTTCAAGAATCCTATTTAAATATGAGTTTATTTAAGTAAATGAACAATTCATATCTAAAGAGGTGCCAAACCAGACATCACTCAGCGTGTTAGGACTTGTGGGTGCCCTCAAACTGCCTGACACAGAGGCACACCCCACGTGGGCAGGGCCTGGAGGAGCTCCCTGGCCCTGCACGTACCATCGATGGGCATCCCGTTGAGCTTCCACTGGATGCTGGGCTCGGGGTTCCCGATGGCCTCGCACAGCAGCACCAGGTTTGTCCCCACGCTGTAGACCCCACCTTCAGGCTTCTTCAGCCACTGGGGAGGCTCTGGGAAAAGAGACAGAACAGGGATCAGTTGTTGCCTTTTTGGGACTACCTAAGAACAGAGGCCAAACAAAACTTAGGGAATAAAAGCAGTTATATTTATATAACTGGGCCTTCAGGTGCATTTAGGGCAGCCCAGGGGCTACACCCAAAAATGGATGATGGGTCACAGGTTTGCACACTTTGATAAGTTTGGTACCTTTGCATATTGGGGGTTAATCTGCCAATTCCAGCTTCAGGTAATGAAGTCATTGACCCCAAGTTTGCTCCCCCAACTCACTTTTGTTCCCATCTCTCAGGCCTGAGGCAGTGAGGTGTCCTTGACTGCCAGGCCTGGAGAGGAATTGTTGTGTCTGCCCCAAATGGGGAAGCAGCAGCTCACACTGTGTGTGGAGTTTGGAGTTATACACTAAAGAACTGCAGGGTTACAAATAGATGGAAAATAGAAAAGCTGAAATCCTAAGGCACCACAGTCACAGCCCAACGCGTGCCTCTGCTGTTGCTGGGATTCTCCAGGAGATGGCAAACGCCACCAACTTCCCAGCCACTGCTCACAGCCCATCCATCCCGCGGCTGAGCTGGATTCCCTGTATTTCCCATGTAAAGGAAAGGTAAAATTAGCATCAGCACACGCCAGTCCTGCCCTGCAGGCTTGGTGGGTGTCAGGCAGGGTGGAGGAACAGGCAGCGTTCATCCAAGTGGGAAATGAATGCACAGGGGAGGGAGAGGCTGGGAAGGAGGGAATGGGTCGGCATTTCCACAAGGACCCTCAGATGTGAGTGTGATCTGTGAATTAAGGTAAGGCTATTTCAGCAAGACAAGCAAGGTGGGATTATCCATCCAGCTGAAATTCCCTTCCCTAGGCACGAGCAAGTGGCTCCCATCACCTTCCCTGGGAGCTGACAGAGCTCCAGGACAGCATTGATCCACCTTTGATCCACCTGCCCCTCTCCCTGTGCTGAGGAAATGCACAATCACCTTGATTTTCTATTTTTCCATGGTGCATTCAGACCAGAGGCTGATCCATAACACATTTAGGAATGGTAAAACATTCCCTCATGGCTGGGGATGAATGGTTTGGGTGCCACAGGGTGGTGGTAGAGGAGCAGCCATGTGCTGCTGCATTCCCCCTGCTCTCCTTTCCCAGCTGTTCTGGGAAGCTCTGGGAAAACTCTGCTCTGCAGAGCAGCCCCTGAGCATCGAGTACCCAAACCTCGTGTGGAACAGACATCCATAATGAGGGAAGGGAAATGAAGGGGAGAAAAAGAGAATTTATCTCATAAATGCCTAATTCACTGACTGAACGCAGGTCCCTGAGCCCTCAGTGGGTATCCTCAACCCAAAACACAGCCTTGAATTCATCATTTCCCCTTGAAAGGCACCAAACTTAGAGATTTTAACACCAGACCTGACACTGCCTCTTCTGCAAGTGCTGGGAAGATCACTGGGCCTCTTTCCCTGTTAAAGAGGTGAGCTAATGCAGGGGAAACGTGAGGATTCATTAGTTAATGCTCATAACATGCTTTGAAGATTAACAGAGCTGCTGCCTGGTAATACAGCAACAGATGTTATCAGTGAGATATGCTAAAGCAAAACATCACTGCCCACATTCACATGGATATTTAAAAAAACACCCCTAAAGTGGGATGCACTTCCACACCCAACCAGCATTCCCACAGGAGAGCACCCAGGAGTGGTTTAATATAAAGACTAAAGTCAAATTCAAACCACTAAAGCTTATTTAAAGTGATAAAATCATCCCACTTCCTTCACACAGCAGGGATTTTTCTACCAACATCCTCACTCAGTGCTGCTTCCCATCCCACAGCGACATGACCACATCTGTTAAGCTTCCTGGTATTTGGCTCCAGGGAAAAACTCTGCAAACACCAGAATATTTTGGTTTTGCAGATCTTTTTTCTCCTCTCTCATATGCACCATGGTTTCATCAGGAAAAGTTGAGTTAAAGGCACGGAGGTGAAAAGGTTTGTAGCAGTCCTGATTAAATTGCTGGTTAGGAATATTTCCTCTAAATCTGCCACAAACTGAGTCAGGATATTCCCTTGGTTTGGAGACACCAGGCACAGGCTGAATAAAAACCACCTGAAGGATCCCTTCCTATCTCCACTTGTGCCCACACTCTGGAGCTGTGAGCTGATATTTGATGCCACTGCTCTCCTTTCTCAACACTGGAATTGCTGTGGGTGCTCCAAGCATGTGAAGAGGCTGTGAAGTCAGAGGCAATAAGATTTTGCCAGGTGTGAAATGCAATTTCACAGAAAGGCTGAAGAACCTCTTTTCCACGTGGCAGACGTGCTACACTTCTTAAAGTATACAAAATATAACAAAATATTCACATATTTTTAGCAACTACAAAATCCAGGGGTGGGATAATCAAATAGTTAATCTGGAATGGCAAATATTTCACTGCATCATTTATTCTTCCTGGTAAGAGTTAGCAATTTGCTCCTCCTGATTGATTTATGTCCTTATGGGAAATACTGACAGATCCAGAAATGAAAGGGATCTAAAATAGGCATCCCCAGCAGAGCAGGACCATCTGCATCTAAAATACCCACAAAAGATCCAAACCTTCCCCTCAGCCTCTCCCACTGTGTTTTCCCCATGAGTAGAACAAATCTGGGACACCTAACCAGTTTCTGCCTTGCTGCAGTTTAACTCTCCCATCTTCCATCACCCCCAGGGAACTTGGTGGAGAATCTTCCATTCCTCTGAAGGCTGTTGTGCATTCCCCAGGTGTAATTTCTCCTAAATTAAAAATATCTATAATTTTTTTCCCAAATGCCATGATTTTGAGCTCTGTGACCACCTCTGCTGCCTTCTCCTGACCTTTCCTGAAGAAGGTGAAGTTGTAAATCTGCTTACTTCAGGTGAGGCCTTCTCAGTTCTCAGCAGTCCCTTACAACAACATTTTTCCTTCTATTTTCCAGGATGATTTTTGCCTTTTCTGCCAGACTAACACTTCCCAGAGATGCTCCTCTTGCCATCCAGTGGATTCTCCCAATAAACCCAAGCAGGCATTTCCCAGCCTGTGCTGATGAGGCCAATCAGTGCTGCCTGGTGAGAATTGCTCTGCACTTGTGCTTACTTTGTGCATCCTTTTTATCCCACACCACTTTCCAATTTGTCAAGTTCTCTCCAAATTCTCCTCCCAAAGGCTGGGAATCCATCCCACCCCAGGGCCAGCAGCAGCTGCTGTTGCCACCTTGGGCTCTGCATCCCTCTTGGAGCAATTTTCCAGTGAAACAGAAAGCATGAGCCTGATTAAAACACCCAGTTCTGCTTCTGCTTCCCATTAATTTAATCCCTTTTCTTTTGCTCTGGCTGAGTAATAAAAGTATTACGAGACATAACTGCAAAGGCCCTTAGCTATTACATTATTACTATAATTAATCATTATATTGTAACAATTATTTCTATTAAACCCCACCTAGGAGCCTCAGTTGAGATCAAAGTAACTTTAGATCATTATGATCCTGCAAGATTTGAAGGTTATATTTTCATTTTCTTTCAGGTTTGGTGAACTACAAACAAGAACCAAATAAACACTTGAAGTCAAAATAATTTGTGGGCTTGCTTTGCTATATTTTTAAAATAATTCTCTCTCAGTGGGGTTTTTGTGTCTGCTCAGGTATTCCAGGCTACATCTTCCCTTGCAAAGAGAGATTAAAATGCTCAAACAGTCAAGCAATTTGCTTGCTGAATATTTTCATATGCTTGGTAATGATTGCCTGAATCTTTGCTCTCAGACTTGGCAGGATTAGGAAGTGGGCTGCATGCAAATATCATTAAAACTGGTATTTAGAAGGATGGGGCGTTGGTTTGAGGTCCTCAAATACCAGAAAGTAGAACAGAAAACGTGGCACAGTGACAGAAAAATCCTGATTTACACCCCAGCACTCCACTGAGGATGGCTGGAGGTTAATAACAAATAATTTTTCTTCCATATTTAATTTTCTTCTCCCTGCATGCATCCTGTGAGAGGAACCTGTCAGGTGTGAGGAGCCCAACACCAGCACGAGCTCCCTGAAGCCTCCTGAAATTAATGCTCAGGATGTGCCCTTGAGTGTGCTCACAGGAGCTCCTGCAGGAGTGATGAACGTGTCCATCTCTGATTAACGACAGCGACATTTGCTGCTCAGAAATTGTAGAAGACAGCAGGGTTTGGGCTCAGGTTTACCTTGATACCTTGGATGTGAGGTGACTCCTAATAGGAAGAATCCCTGCTGCTGACAGGAGCCACCTTTACTTACACACATGGAAAATGGATTTAATAGCAACTGGAAAAGGATTTTTTTACGTTGCAATGGCTGGAGTGGGATTATTTCCTGCTTTTCTCTTTTTCTAAGCACTTGTTTGTTAATAAGCAGGGATAACAGTTTGCCAGGAAGTTTTCCTTCCTCTGGAAACTGTGGGAGAAGAAGGTCAATATTCTAAACTGCAAAATTAATGTTATTTCTCTGGTATTTTAGTTTTTGCAGCTCCTGCAATTTCTTTGAAGGAAATCGATTTTTGCAGCCGAGAAAATCATAGCCAGATTGTTAAAATATTCTGCTACAGCAGAGATGCTCCAAACCATCTGGAAGGATTTCTAGGAGTCAGCACTTCCCCTCCACCACAGCTGAGAACTTGCCATGCCCTGGGATCCTCCTCTGCCACACACCCAGCAAGGGAAAGGTTGGGTTGAGGGAATGGAGAGGACTCAGCAGCCACTGGGAGAAAATCTTTTCCTCAGCTGCTGAGCAAATACAGAGCAGGGAGCTCAAAGTGCTTTTCTCCCATCAGAAAACTGGTGTCCACAGAGGGACGAGGAGCTCTGATGAAAATGAAGCACTTGGAAGGTTCTAACAGGGTAAAACTGCCAGGGATTTATTTTATTTAATTTTTTAAGTGCAGAGCAGAGGTTGGAACATTTTTCATCAGGCAAATGTTTTCAGCAAGTTTTTCAGCTGGGCTTCAGGATTCTGAGTTTGTAGCTATTTATGGGCAGAGAAAGTGGCAGGGAGAGTTCTTGGCTCTGCAATGACTCCTCACAGCCCTGCTGGCTCCTGGGAAAGGGGACCTCCACCTGATGCACACCTCAGGGTTTGGGGAGGAGGAGAAGGGAAAAAGGGGCCTTGGGTACTCAGTGACGTGACAAAAAGGGTCATATTTCCATTTTTTTAACTGCTAAAAAATAGTAGAAAGCATCTCTTTTACTTTGTTTCACAGGTTTTATGATACTTTTCGGGGATTCCAGAAAACACTCCCAGCTCAGGTTGTGCCTATACAAAAATCAGAGCAAAGGAACAGGTGAAGGAGGCAAGGAGTGGTACCTTGTCTGCTCACTGAATTTTCACAGCCCTCCCTAAGAGCCCACTTTTGGTGGAAACCAAAGAAAGGGACTTGAGCTAAATGTCCCTCTGATCCAGTATAGCCATTATCACAGTTTTTAAGAGCAAAAAGAATAATTAGATCTTCTGACCTTCAGCTTAGTACAAGACATTTCATCAACATCTCTGCTTGACTCCCTTCCATCTTTAGAGTATTAAACCTGCTCACATATTTATATTGTTCCCCGCTTTTTAAGGCTTTCATGGCTCAGGGGAGAAAAACCAAAAAGCATTATTTACATTTTTTGTTGCTGCTGTTTTAGAGGTGCTACTTTGTGCAAACCTTCCCAAATCCAAGAGGCTGGCATCAATTGGTGGAGTTGCTTGAGTCATATTAACTAAATATGACTAAACATTTAGTCATATTAACTAAATTAATTATATTAATATAATTAATTAAAGACCCTCCTTCGCTTCCCTTTTCCCACCCTTTAGTCCCAGAGCAATAATTTTAGTAAAGAATACTGAGCACCTTCCACATGCACGTGGAACTCGTGCCTGGCCCTGCCCATGGGGTTGCTGGCCGTGCACTGGTACGTCCCCTCATCAGCTGCTGTCACTTGGTCAATCTTCAGCGTCTTCCCAAAATTCTCTGTCTCTGGCTCTTCCTTGGGCATGTTTCCTGTGACCTTGACCCAGCTGAGATGAGGAGTTGGGCTGAGAACAAAGGAAAAACAAGAGAAGATTTTGAGTTGAACGCAAGAAGCTGCTGTGATGTTTCACGTGGCAGAGCTGCTGTTCACACCCAGGGTTTGGGAGGTGCTTTCAGAGGATTTTGAGCTTTTAAAGCTTTGAAAACTCTGGGGCTACCTAAGGGTTATACTATACAGCTGCTCTACTGCTCCTTGTTCTGCACAACCCCTGTGAGTGGGATTTTCACCAGGGCAAAGCTGCATTCCTTGGATGTGTCTTGGCATGGACAGCGGGAACGGGGCTGGAGCTCATTCCCTCCTGCTCCAAAAGGGCACCTGAGGACAGCCAGGAGAGCCAGACTCCATTGCAGTGCCTCTTGGGAGGTGGCTGAAATGCTCTTCCCATCCCTAGAAAGAGCCAGAAGTGACACAGAATTGGGGACAGACGTTGTTGGTGACCCCAACACGCGGCCACCGCGCCAGAGCCGCTTCCTCTGTGCCCATCTGTCCCTGTGGCTCCACGCCCAGGCAGGAGGCACAAAGCCCCAGGTACCCAGAAATTCTGGTGTTCCACCAGCTCTGCAAATATCCCATTATTCCCTCCCAGAGCCCTCATCCCACTCTTGTCCCAAAGCCAGCTCTGAGGCCATGCCCTCCTGACATTGCCACTGCTCAGGGTATAAATCTTTAAAAAATGACAGCTTGGAAATGTCCCTAATTCCCTATTTTGCAGTCTGGTGCCCCTGATCTGAGTTCCTTGAAATCCACTTCCATGGTCTGTGGACATTTGGCAGGATGGACTGGCAGAGATGTAGGCAAAGCTGATCAATTTGTGCTGAAAATGGGAATTTTAGCAAAGAAAAATAACATTTTATTCTAAAAGTTGCATTTTTGAAGTATTTCAATGAAAAGATGTGCTTGGTGATAAGACAGAGAAGTACTTTGTATTCTTTCAAAAGTGACTGCTTAAACAAACCTTCTTTTTGTTAAAAAAAAAAATTTCCTAAAGAGTTTCCTGGAAAATTTTGAGTGAAACAAAAATATTTCTTTCTTTTTACCTTTTTCCAAAGGGATAGAAAGACTTTTCTGGCTTTCTCTTCTTGTATCTGATATTCATGCTTGCACATCAAAATTCATATTTGAGGATTCCCAAGGTGATTTCCCTATTAAAACCCCTTGAAAACCCTCTAAAATCAGAGTTGTGGCTTTGGGGAGGTTTGTGGGCTGGCAGATTCACTTGGTGGGGAGTGAATTAGACAAGGAAATGTTGCAACAGGGAAGCAAAATTCACTGCAGATACCTGGAGTGAATCCAACAGAGACAAGTAATTCACCTCCTTTCAGGAATGCCAACTCAACTCCTTGCCAGCTTCCACCAGCAATGCCCTTTCAAGCCCATATGGAAAAACAAAATGCCCTAAACATGTGCAGGCAGATAAATATCCTGACTTTGGGATTTTATGGAGGGAATATAATTGCAGAGCCTTTAACAGGAATTATCTCGGTGTGAAGCAGAGTCTGCAGCTCCACGTCCAGCACGAGGGGATGGTGATTTAAAGCTCTGCTCTACACAAAGCTCTGTCCCAGCCAAACCAGAAGGGGCTCTGCTTTCACTGGGGATTTAGTGGGTGCACAGATTCTCTGTTTCTCTGGTGGCAGCTCGACTTTTGCAGTGACAGGCACATGGGACAAACTGGAAGAGCAAAGCAGGGCTCGTGGCTGAGTGAGCTGGAGCAGCAGCAGCAGCCCTGAGAAGGGAATCACAGCTCCTTCTGAGGGTGGAAAACCACATTTATTTCCCAGTCCCTTTCCTTACTTACCCTCATTTTGTCCTGTGTTATTTATAAGGACAAAATTTGTTGGATTAAGTGATACATTATAAGCATTTCTTAGCTTATTAGTTTTTAGCACATTATGTTACAAATATTTTAAAGCTAATAATCTAAAATTACCCTTCGTAGGTCCTACTACAATACATCTTTCATAGTTCTATTTCTCTAAAATATTTAGTTTTATTTACAAAACCACCTTTCAAAACTTATTTCTAGTTCCATTTCTCTCTCAACAATGTCTGTCTTATTCTATCATATTTTTAAATCAGCATTTCTTATCTCAAAACTTGTATACAGATACATACTATAAGGACTTNGGTCCTACTACAATACATCTTTCATAGTTCTATTTCTCTAAAATATTTAGTTTTATTACAAAACCACCTTTCAAAACTTATTTCTAGTTCCATTTCTCTCTCAACAATGTCTGTCTTATTCTATCATATTTTTAAATCAGCATTTCTTATCTCAAAACTTGTATACAGATACATACTATAAGGACTTTATGTCAAGCTTTAAGACTTCTCTACAAATTCATTTCTCACAAAAATTGTCCCGATTTCCCATCATAAAGCAGCTATTTTAACCCTTCCCTATATTATCCTTTCGCTACCTGAAGGGACTCAGCAAGGTGGAGAGAGGTTATTTAAAAGAGCTTGGAATGACAGGACAAAAGGGAATGGCTTCAAACTGAGAGAAGGTTTAGAGGGGATTTAGAAGGTTTTTAGAAAAAAACTCTTCCCTGGGAGGGTGGGGAGGTCCTGGCACAGGGTGCCCAGAGAAGCTGGGGCTGCCCCTGGATCCCTGGCAGTGCCCAAGGTTTGAGGTTTGCTCTTTGCTGTTGGATTGATCAGGGTCACACTAATACAGCTGATACTGGTGCACTATATTCCTACATAGCCATGGATTTGTTCCTCAATATCCTGTCCTTTGAGAGGACACCGTGGAATGAACATCCTTTATGGAAACTCTGGGTGCTGGGGAATGGACACAGAAAACAGCCAGGGTCACACTCACACCTGAGCCAGCACCTCCTGCTGGAACTGAGATTGATGATTTTCCCTCAATGGCCCAACCATTCCTTAAAGGATGCCTTGTGTAACATCACTCAGGAACTTTGTTTTTAAAAAAAACTGAGATCTTACACCTGGAAAATCTTAAATTTTGAGCATTGAAGCAAAACTGAATTGGCAAAAACAGAAAAAAACCACTACAGGTTGTGAACAAAAGCACTGAAGGTGATGCTGATATTATTTAGTTTCTTGACATCTGAAAAGCAGCACTATTGAAAAAAATTCAATTTTTTAAATAGAAAAATTAAAAAATTTCCATACTTAACCACACTATGGTTTTAATTACTGCTTACAAGCTACAGCAATAACCAACACAGTACTGTTGCCTGCACTCTGTGCTGCTTTACAGGTACAAAAAGCTCTGCACAGGAGTTGCATTTAAAACTGTTGCATAATTTGTAATATCCCTTTTTCTTTGCTCATTTGTCCCTCCAAAGGTGGTTAAGTTTGTGCAGCATTTCCATTACTCACAGCCCTTCAGCAATACACTCGAGGAGCAGGACACCTCCCTTGATGACAGTGACTGATGAGCTACTGCCAGCAGATTCAGGAGGGATCAGCAGTTTGGGCTTCCTTTCCTTGATAAAATTTGCTGGAAGATAAAATAAAACAGAAGTTAGGTGGGGAATCTCAGATATTCTTCAATAATGCCACAAACATCATTGCTGCCAGAAGGTTTCTAACAGCCATTTTTGTGCTTTCTTTTTTATTTATCCACTCTGAGACTAACCCAGGAGCCCTTATTTCCCCTGATAACAGCCAGAAGGGAGGTACAGTGATATCAACAGGCAGCAGTGCTGGGAAACCCCCTTTCCTACAGTTTTATATCCACTTTTCCAAGCACTGGCCCTTCCTATCACCCCTCAGGCAGTCTGATCCTCTCAATTCCTGGCCTTTAGGTCCACACCTCCTTTCTTAGCACCTTTCTTCTGCACTGGCTCCATCATCTTTTAAACCTCAGGTGAAACCCCACCTTTCCTGACTTGAGCATCCCACAGAATTGTCCCTCCTATTCCAATTATTAAATCTACAGTAATGGAGATACAATTTGTAAGGAAGACTGTAAAAATAATAAAACAAGATTGACCTGCATTTGATTCCAACAGCCCATTTGTTCCAGCCTGCCAAACAAGAGTTTTAGGATGAAAAATGCAGGGTTCAGTGGCTGCCCAGTTATCACTATCATAACAATTAGCACACTAATGAATCAGTCCCCAAATGGTGCTAGTTCTTAAAAAAATAGCCAGTTATGGATGGTTTGGTGAAAGGCCACATAGATCTCCTTGAACCATTTTCTCATTTTTAATTTTAATTTCCCCTTGCTTTGTCTCTCTACAGATCTGTGTCACAAGTGCTCTGAGCTGCAGCAGGACACGTTGGGGCCTCTGGACACACTCACACATTTCCCATCTGCCCTCCACCTCCTGCTGCCAAAGGCAGCCAGGCCCCCTTCCCAGCACGAGTTCAGACACTCCTTGGAGGGAAAAACTGGTTCTGGAGTGGCAGCCAGGGTGCACAAACCCTGCCTGTGCTGCTGCCAGGGATCAGCTCCACGGGCAAAGTCAGGGAAGTGATGAGTGCTCTGAGTTATCCATCCCAAAACACTCCAGGATAACCTCCTTCTCAGTGCTTGTCTGGCAAAAAAATCTCCTAGAGGAGGTTAAAATTGGGCATTTAAAAAAAAAAAAAGGACTCTTAAAAGGCATTTAACCAAAGAAATGAAGAGTGAAGAGCTACAGAGTCTAAATTTCACAGATTTGAAACAAAAGGAAGCAGGTGGAGAATTGCAGGAATAGGCACCTGCTGCCTTCAGGATATTTTCAGGATCTGCTCCACAGAGAGGGGCAGGCAAAGCAGTGGGAGATGGGAATGCACAGGATGAGAAGGGCTCTGCTGTAGTGTCACCTATGCTGGTGACACACGGGGCACCACAGAGACACAGCCACCTCCCATCTACATCAAGGTGATGGGGACAGCCAACACAGGGCACCCAAACTCCATAAATCCCCACCCTGAGCTCATCCTGGAGCAATGCAGCCCCAGGGTGACCCCTGGGACATGAATTCATGGTGCCAAACCTTGGCTGTCTCATCTCAGAGTTCTCTTAACTGCCAGAAAAAGATTTGGAGCATCCAGCTCTGGCTCCTGCTCTGAACTGATAACATAAGAAACCCAGAACATCAACGTCCTCATTCCACCTCCTTAGAAAGCTCCTTTCTCAAGGAAAAAAACCTGCCTTTTTCATTAAAAGCCCTGCAGATTGCTCTCAGAAACTACAAGATGAGCCAATTGTGCTCCCTGGACTGCTTAAATCCATCCCATCACAATCAAGAGGCTTTTGTGATGTGTTTTTGAGCAGTTCCCCTTTCACCTCAGCTGGTGGAGTCTCAGTTCAAAGGCTAAAAACAGATGTATTCAACTCACCCTTAGTAACAGCAGCGTTAGGTGAGCCTGAGTCATTAGCATGCTTTACTGAAATAAATAAAAATGACAACCAAACAAACATGCAGGGTTGAGACAGAATCAAAAGAAACCATAAATCAACCAAAACAAAACCATGCCCACTCCCCCAGTTTCTGCCCCAAATGAAAGAAAGAATGAAAAATATAAAGGAAAGCAACAGATGAGCAACACAGTTTTGAAAATACAATGAAAATGCTTTAAGGATTTGTGTTATTCTGAAAAATACTTCATGGGTGATATAATCAGCATTTCACCCTTGCTATCTATAGTTATAAAAATCACTAAGTATCCACAAAGAGAAAAGTTATAAAATGTTATCCATTCTCTTGTTTCTTATTGCTTATTTTTGTTCTATTTATTTTTAAGCAGTCCCTCACCAGGCCCTTGGCACGGAGTGGAGTGGGCAATGTCAAGCTGAGTTTACAGAGCCCTTTCAGTTCATGCCTCTCATCTTCTCCTGGCCCAAGTCCTGTGGCTTTGATGACAAGATGGACACACTGAAGTGGGTTTTTGGGCCACTTCCAGGGCTACCAGCAGCCAAAACCCACCTCGTTTTTCTCTAATCTCTGTGTGCATGTGTGGGGGACTGAACCCATTTGAAAAGCCATGGAGAGCAACATTTAATTTGGATGTTTTCCTCACAATTATTACCCCAAGATACGGTCTAAGCAAGAATTAAACACACAAAGCCACTATTAATCCTTTATCTTTTTATCCCAGCAAGAAAACTCTCAAAAATCACATATTAAACATGAGAGTTTCATTCATGAAGTCAAAATTCTCTTTGGCTTTCTGGGCTGTGTAGGCCCAAAAGATTAGAGGTTTTAACGAACAGCTGAAATCTTACATTCCCCACACATCATTTCATCAAGGAACTGGAAACACCTCTTGTGTTTCTGATGCTCCAGGCCGCCTGGAAAAGCCTGGAAAATATCATCCTTCCAACCTCACTGCTGAGGCTGGACCAAACTGGCCTTGCCCAGGGAAGAGGCAGCCACAAAGTCCTCAAAACCCAGTGAAGTCCCATTGCTGGGGGACCTGCTGGACTCAAGAGCAGCAGATTTCCCTAATGCATCCTTGGCTTTCATTGTGGGGACAGCTGGAGGAAGGACAGGGCACTTTTGGGGTCTGACAGTGATGCCTTAGGATTTCAACTTTTCTGTTTTTCAGATCCTGTACTGCTTTAGTGTGTGACTCTGAACTCCCTAGAGAGTGTCAGCTACTGTCTTCACATTTTGGGCAGACACAACAATTCCTCTCCAGGCCTGGGAATCAAGGACACCTCACTGCCTCAGGCCCTGAGAAATGTAAACAATAGTGAAGTTGGGGGGCAAACTTGGGGTAAATGACTTCATTAGCTGAAGCTGGAATTGGAGGATTAACCCCTGATATGTAAATGGACCAAACTTATAATTGCCTGAAAAACCTGTGACCATTGTCCAGCTTGGGTGTAGCCTCTGGGAGGCTTCTGACTGCCCAAGGTGTGCCTATCAAAGGCCTTTAATATCCATTTTATTCTCTCAATCTTGTCTAGCTTCTGTTCTAGGCAGCCATCCCAAGGCATCAGTTCTTGGTGACCCAGATGGGACAGGAGAAACTGATGCCATGGGATGGCCACCTGGAACACAGGCTAGAGCAAGAAGCTTTTCTCAGTGAAATTTAGCCCCAAGAACAAGGTTTATAATGCAGGAAATAAACTCAGCAAACTTTGAGAGAGCCAGGGCACACATCTGCATGCACTGCTGCCTGGGGAGCTCAGGAACCAGCAGCAAAACAAGAGCTCAGCCCCACACTCACAGCGGGAAACCTTCAGCGTCATCGGCATCTTCTGCACGATGGTCCTGAGCCTCGGGAAGGCTGCAAAGCAGCAATAGTCACTCCTGCTGTCACTCTCCTCCACGTTGGCAAAGTAGAGATCTCCATTCAGGCTCATGGACACCCTTTCATCCTGTGGGATGTGCTGCAAATCTGGCAAGGAAAAGTAATTGTGAGGTGGGAACAACACGGTGCTGTTTCACCAAATGCTCCCCTCATGTGCTTCCTGCCAGATTCAGCCAGAGAATGAAACTCTGAAGCAAAAGAGGCAGAAAATCCAGCAGAACACATGGGTTATTTACCAATATTCAGTATACAAAACATAAAAAATATTTAATATTTTATATATATATAT
>VXBC01004664.1:206-37239 GCA_013399945.1 Ploceus nigricollis | reverse complement strand
GGCCAGGCCGAGCCCTCAGCCCCGCGGCATCCATCGGGGGCACAGAACGCCCGGGCAACGGCACGCACGGCGGCTGGGGCGGAGAAGCGGTTCCAGAGGTTTCCCTGAACGGACCTCTAAGAAAATCCCCTCGCGGGAGCGAGAGCTGCTCCCACGCTCCTTTTGGAACTTTGGTTTGTTTTGTTGGTTTTTTTTAAAAAGTCCTTTTGTTTAAAAAAAAAAAAAAAAAAAAAAAAAANCAAACAGCATTAATTGTCGCAAACTCCATGAGCACGTTTACAGCCAAGTGTTACCGACACTCACATTCCTAACAGCATCGAAACGCCACCAGGGACAGAACTGGAAATCCCCCAGGTACAGGAATATCCCCAGAGAAGGTGCTGGGCTTTCACGTGCACTTGAAATTAGCAGCGTGATCTTGTAATGTTTTAGCTGTCTCAGCCTCTGCTGTTATTCAGAGTTTGAAAACATAATTGAAACATGCTTTAAAGTTGTTTCCAGATGTTTTGCTTTTTTAAAAAGGTAAAAGGGGAAAAATTATTGAAAATATTCCAATAATCAGTAGATCAGCCATAACCTTTGTCAAAAATCAGAAATCTGCTTTTTCCCTGTAAATGTTTGTTCCTCTAACATCAATGCTTTCATGGACAACTTTAATTCTCTTGAATGAGGGGAAAACCGCTGTGATTCTGTTAAAATCTGTGATGACTTTTGTCGTGTTATTTCTCCAACAAGATCCTGCCTAGCACCTCACAAAAGCGTCTGTCACAGGTACCAGTGCCCTTAAACAGGGAAGATAGAAGTACAGACTTCTGCAGCAGGGCTGCACAAAAGCTAGGTAACCAGGACTTTGGTATAGGTTGGCTGCACATTTGGTAAAGCTCAGTACAAACCTTAGTATAGCCATGTTTTTACAAGATTGTGAGGTTACAGGTTTTTGGGAACAAGCTGCATTGAAGCACACAAGCCAGTGCTTGTTATTCCTGCCAAAAACTTGGGTGTTAGCCAGATCCCTTTCTGGTATCAATCTTATCAGATATCTAAGCAAACCAAGATGTGACTCTATGCAATTACATGCATCAGGGCTAGAGAATTTGGGGAGTTAAAAACAGTGCTTAATTTGTTGATGTCAGGCCTCTGGTCTGGATCTGCTACGTGCTCCAGCACAGCTGGTCCAACTTTGACAGCAGCAATTAGTTACAAAGGGAGCCAAATATGCTGGGTAAACTTTGCATGTAGCAGTTCAAACAGATCTTGAATCCTTCCTGATAAACGGGTAAAATACATGTTTAATAGGTTGTGTGGATCAATAGGGCACTATGCTAGCTACAGTATAGATAAAAAGGAATTTTTTGTGCTGGTTTTTCCATTTTGTCAAAATAGATATGGCAGCTCTTTTAAAAATACAACTGGAAATTGCTGCCCAAAGTCAATTTCATTTATGTGTACTAATATTTCACCTTCACTTTGAGGAGTTTTTTTTGCTAAAAGTTCTGCTAAGAATTTTCAGTACCTGGAGCTATTTGTCTTTTGAAAGAAATAAATATATACTAGCACCACTGTTTCATTTCCATTTTGTCTGTGACATTTTGATCTACTGTCCCCTCTTAGGAAGCCCCTGTAAAACTCCTTCATATTTTAAGTTAGGCTTTTTAGTCTACATGCTTTTAACTTATTCATTGATGGAGAAAAAAGGAAACAGTGTTCTGTTCCATCTGGGGCCTTTCTTCCCAGAGTTTAGGATGCTCTGGAGTTGAGCAATCTCATTAGGGTTAATTTGATGCAAGCTGAAGTGGCTCACTGGCTTGCAGGCTCAGCAAGAATGAAGTGCTGAGAATAAAAGATTAAATCTTTATTTATTTTAATCTTTTATTATTACATGAGAATAAAAGATTAAATCTCACTTCCTTTCAGCATAACTTGTAATACTTGAGTGTGTTTGTTAGGCTAAATAATGTTGGATTTGGTAAGTTGTTTCATTGAAGGTGAGCAATAGAAAACCATTAGGCTGTTTTATGTAAGATAGTGGTTTAAACTATATCTAATACTACTCAAGAACTGGATATGGTAAAACTTGAACTTGGTGGCTTGAAGATGACACAATGCATTGACTTGATACTTCTGTGGGAGTGAGATCTTGCTCCCAAGTCACAGCTTTCATCTCAGAGTCCACCTGCCTATATTTGAAGCCAGGGATCTTTTTTTCCTATGTACATAGTTTATCTGATTTTTATCTGACCATTCCCTCTGTATCATAAGGTCTTTCTGACCTCATTTCTAATGCCTTCCCTCCTCCTCAGTACTCTGAATACTCTTATGTGTTGGCAAACTATCACATCTCATTGCTCCTCTCCCTTTGCAGATTGTTGCTGAACAAAAAAAAGTCAGTATATAATGACTTTTATAACAAGACATCGTATTCCCTTCACACCTTCCCTTACAATCATTTTGCCAATTATCCATTCATAAAAGGACATTCTTTCATGCCCTTCTTATTTTGAAATTACAATCCCAGTATAATAAATTATGCCAAAGCAGAAAGATCGAAATCTGCCATAGTGATCATGCTCACAAACATCTACCTGCTGATATTGTCCATGCTAATTTCTGAAACTCCCAATTTCTCCAAAAATCAAGGAACATCAAATATTTGATTTTTCTAGTGAAGTGGCAGGTGCTGACATGATATAGTAAAACCTAGGAGATCATAGGAGTTTCAATTCATCTTAGCCTTTTACATTGTAGAAGTTTTGATTACTCATTGAATCCACAGGAACTCGCGTTCAATGGCCTGTGAAGTTCTTCATAATTAAAGACCAGTAAGTAAATAATTCACTTAAAGCAAGTAAGATGTCATTAACATTCTATACCAGGATGCCGTATGTAACAGGCACCTCTGTACTTAGCACCACGCTGTTATTGGTGGCCATGGAACCTGACCCTGTATGGGATTGGTCTCTTGGTAGCTCTTTCAGACTAGATTAAATATGTGAAAAAGGTTCCTATTTTTTATTTGACCCAACACAGGTTGCCAAATTAATATATAAACAGACCTATTATGTAGTAACTGGGAGCTGGTAAGTGAACAGAGACTTCAGCAGTTTTGTCCCTTTTAATCACTCTGTAAGTAACTGTGGTTTCAGTGAAACTGAAAATAATTTTGATGCAGAAATGTTAAGAAATGTAATTGTTCAAAACTTATTGTCACTGTAATACTTTGTTTGCTCAAGGGTGTTTTTGGTTCATTTTTCAAACCATTTAACAAGTACCATGTGTTAAAACCTTTAGGGAGCTGTAGTGGGGAAACACATATTAAATGTTATCTTAAATTCCTTTTTTCTTTTATGTCTTTCCTTCTTGTTGAAGTGTTACATTTAGTGTAAATTTCTGAAATACTCATCAGTATCCTGGTTATGGTCAGCTTTCCTGCCTCAGAACTGGAAGATTTAAGTTCTAGAGCAGAGTGTCTTTCATTAGATTTAGAAATTAATCTGAATTCAGTATAATAACTTCAACCTTAAATCTTCAACTATTCAAGCATACACAAACAGCTGCCTGGACTCGAATGTAAGCTGAGAGCGTAGGAGACACGGAGGAAGTACAGGTGATAAACAAATCTTCCTCCTTTGCTTTTCTAGTCAGTTTGCAAATCCAGTCAAAAATGTAAGGGATTCATTTAAACCCCATTTTTTACATTTAGTTTTTCTAGAGAATTTAATTTTATTTTTAAAAGTAATTGCCAAATGAGTCTAAAAGTTGCTAATGGCTACTGAATGATCAACTCTTCACGGGAAAGTTTGCCCAGGTATGTTTTATGCCTAACAACTGAGATTTTATTTAATTTTTATCTCATTACACTTGCAAGAAATCTTGTATTAGACTTTATAATAAGGGGTAAAAAACATCTGTTTTGATATGGAATGTTATAAATTTACCTCATTCACACTTCTGACCAATTATTTTACAGCTGGGAGGACTGTAACTCAGAATAACTCAGAATAACTAACAGGAATTGGCTTGAAACTAACAAATGCCCTGGTAGAAAACAGTAGGATAACTAAAACATTATTTTAGCAATTGGAAGTGTGGAGGATAAGGGAAAGCTAATGACAAGGAAAACTCAGGAAGAAATCTGAAGATCAGGCACCAGAATAGTTGCTATTAATAAGATGTGTAGGAGCTTGAAAAAAGAATGGAGGAATATGAGCTGCTTCAGGGATAACAGGAGTAAGAGACAGAGGATAAAGAGCCAAAATTTCTAGCCAGAGGCTATCAGAGAAGGAGCAGAGCAAAATAATGGAGTTTTCAGTCACACAGAAGCAAGGGGTACAAAATCATTGCAGTGGTAATTAACATTTTGGTCACTCATGACCTTAGCTTTCCAAGTCTTCAAATATTATTATTATTGGCATTCTGTAAAAACACAGCAGCCAGGGTATTAATAAAACATTCCTCTTCAGATATACTCTTTCATTACAGTATAGATTATGTAAAAGTATTTCTATCATTTATTTACCAAGAACATGCAAAACTGAGTTCCTTATTTCTCATGCTTATGACCTCTAGCTAATATAGTAATCATTACTGCTAACATTAAGATTCAAGAGTTATTTTCTGTTCACAAATACTTTTCACAGACAGGCATAAATTCCTGTTGGCATGCATGGACAATTATCAAAATAATATTGTTTAGCAAAGCTAGACTTTGACATATTCATACAAAAAACCACCCACTTCAGGTATTCTTAATATAAATATGTGTATATATATTTAAAATATTATTCCTGGAAGTTAAGAACAGGAGAGCAATTACCAGTACAAATAGTTCCCTGTGTAATCTAATTACAGCTCAAATGTAAGGACATAACATATCAGTCACCTCAGTTACTAATGCTTATACTTTACCAAGAAAAATAAAGCTACTGCATACATTCCATAGAAACTATTTGTGCAAGACAATGTTCACTTATGCAAATACTAATAAAATTACAAAGATGTCTGCCAGGAAGATAAAGGAGATACATCACAGAGCAGTAAAGCACAGTCAGATAATCTGACACCAAAAAGCAGCAGCTATGTGGTCTGGCAAGATAGAAGAGAAGATGTTCTTTCACCTTTCAGGGACAGCACATTCTGGTTTTAGTGACACAAACAGCTCCTTTAATTTTCATCTTGTACATAGGTAAGCACAGCTACACAGAATTCAGAAGCCCTGAAGCTGTACATGCATAATGAATCAAGCCTCAAAAGTTTTGTTCACATCTCTAAAGTTGCAAAATTAAATAATAACCTGCCTCATTAGTACATATTTTGTGGTACATGTCTAAAGTGGTGCTCAACACTTCTGTTGTCTGTTTTCTCCCTTTCTTCTATAACTGAGGTGCAGAGATGATTTGAATGTCTAGGACAACTTCAGCAGGTGTGAAGAAATGAGACCTTCTGTTCTTTTCCTGCACAGGTAACTCTAGACACCAAGACAGATTTAGGCTCCTGGGGGGACCCATTCAGCCTTTCACAACTTGCATCTACTGAGCTAAATTTAAACACTCCTACTGAGTTTAGTGATACAGGATCAGGCTTTGTCTCTGCCCAGGTAATATCCACCTGTCGGTTTTGAGATTCTTAGTTCATTGTACCCATTGTTCCAAATTAATTTCATTCAATTCACAAGGAAATAGTAAGTATCCAGTTCTGTGGGAGGATACTGGTGTTGTAGGGTTGTACATTTTCTCTTCCCCACTCTGACATTTCACACTGTTGTTGATACCCCTCTTACTATGATGGCAGTTTCAGTTACAGAGACCACAAATCTGTGCCTGCTAGTTCTCCCCAAAATCCAAATTCGCTGCTGCCTATGTCTCTCCCCTGATCTTGTCTCTGCTCTGTAAATCACGTGTCAAGGCCAAGGTAAACTCTAAACAAGGCACTGAGGTATCTGTGGTCTAAACCAAGTGAAGACACATGCTGCTAATGCTCACAAGCACCCACTTCACTGTGTTTAATTTTGTTGTTAGCATAATCAGTGATATGCCCAAGAATCTTCTTGAGCTTGGTTAATTTTTTCTCCTTTTTCTGGAGGGAAATTCCAGTTTTCAAATTCCTTCCATCTGCAAATGGATCTCCAGCCCCTTTCTTACAAAACTGAGTATCTATCTGCGAGATCAAACAGCTCTTACAGCTCTGGCTGTTTATACTGGGTACCTTGTAAGAACAGGGCTGATTTAGCAGAAGAGGCTTGCATTCCAGTAGTCTTCCCTGTGACTCACTATCATTTAATAGCACGCTTTTCAGCCCAGACTATTTTCGTGTGTCTCTTAAGAGTTTGTAATATGTGTTAGGCAGTGTTATAAATAAAAACTGCAAAGCCTAAAAAGACAGAGATCAGTACTCTAGGCACATATTATTATTATTATTGTTGTTGTTGTTATTGCAGTCCAGTAGATTTTACAGGATCAGGCAGAAAACTACCATCTTTGTGAGGGTTTCCCTACTTTCTCTCCTTGCTGGAAACTAAGTAACATAGTAACCAAGAGTTGAATCTCAATTGAATGTCAACATGCTGACTTTGCAACTTAAGATACACACCTGTGTTACACACACTTTCTGATTAACAGCATTCATCACGGTGCCTGTATGCAATTTCTCTGCTAATGAAGCTGATTCCTTTTTCAGAAATCTTTGGCACTGCTCTGCAGATAAGAATATTGCAAAGAAATCTGTGAGTCTAACTCTCCTTGGAATGCTGCCAACCATTTTAAGTCTCAAAATTAGCTCAGCCCTATTCATAAAATCAATCACTTCTCTCTCAAATGTATTTTATGTGAAGCAGATTTGTGAAAAGTGGTTTTTAAGTAGTGCAATTTCGATGCAGCTATTGTGGCAGTGCATATGCATCATCAGATCATTGCCTAGGAATGAGATTGCTTGACCCATTATGCAGCCATAGCCATAAGAAATACACTGTGCTCCTGTTTATTGCTTTTTACCATTTGCAACTCACTTGGTAAGTTTTTTGAGTGAAATTGTCTATTTTTTCTCTTTTGAGTACTTCATCACAATTTTCCAGCAATAATGACAAAACAGTGTTAATAACATGAATGGACAAGTTTTTTAGTATGACCATTGCATTCTCACCAATACGTAGAAGAATTGATAATGAAAAGGCACATTCTTAGTCCTGGCAAGTCACGGTTGCATTTTTATGTTCTTGAACAAACAAAAATGAGACAATCCTCCCAAACAAAGATTAAAAGAATTTAATTCACTGAACAAGCAGAGGCAACATTGGAGAATTCATCAAAGCCAGGAGAAAAAGAAGAGAAACAGTGGTTTTGAATCGCATTTCTGTTCTGCTATTATGCTGAAGTTCAGTGTTGCTCAGGACATAACCTAAAACTAGAAGCAAGTTGTCACTGTTTGCCTTCTGATACATGTTAGATTAGTGGCTTTTTTTAGACCTTTTGTCTGTAAAACAGGTAACCTGCATTCCCCAATGACTTTTAAAGCTGTCTTTATGTTGTGTAATAGAACACTGCTAGGGCTTGGAGCCTGTTCTCACAGTGCCCATCCTTTCCTCTCTTTGTGTTCCTCACTTTAAGCCTGGTTTCTTTCAGGGCGTGAAGAACAGATGTGACCTGTTATAAAGTCTGGCACTTCCCTAGTCTGTATCCTGCAGTGTTTAAGTACTCTAAGAAATGGGGCAGGCTTTAGAAAACACAGCCTTCCAACTGATTTCATGCATCTAATAATAGCCTCTCAGGCAAGGAACTGTGCATGTGCCTCATGCAAGCGATCACAGTGTCAAAGTAGACAGAGACATACAAGCTACAAACTAAGAAAAACAGTTTTACAGGCTGCTGATAGGTTTCTATTCTTTCTACGCAGGAAAAGACATCAATTCAATATTGGATGGTAAAGATGGAGATAAAAAGACAATTTTCTTCCCCATGGTTTCAGTATAAAAGGATTTATGCAGTCCTCATTGAGGACTGGCCTGAGTCTTTCTTGTATGTGATTTTATGGCTTGTTTGCTTTTTTTGATTACTCAGTGGATGTTGGTAATAAGGTTGCACTTTCTGTGTGGCTAAATTTGTTAATATTAATAGCTAGAGATACCAAAAGCTGTTGTGCACTGATGTGATCATATTAGCTTTCCAAGCAAAACTTTCCTGAACAGAAATAACTTGTCTGTCCTAGATTAAGACAGCCATCAGGCTTCCATTTAAAATTTCACTGATTCTTCATCTGTATTCTAGTCTGGTTCAAGCCAAAGAACACTGTGTACATTAGCATTTCACAACTTAGTAATTGTTCTCAAACATTATGAGTTTCCTTAGAGACTGTTGGAATTAGATCTATTGCTTTTCATAGGAGAAAAAACAATTCTATTCAAAATACTGCACGGAAACTAACAGGGAAATACTATAAAAAGGATGAGAGTATAAAAGATTGAGAGTATATTCCCATTTATCATAATCTCTTTTTTTCCCAAACCTTTACATATATTAAATTCTTTGTGAAGCACCCATTCAGTTATACTAGCAAAGGATATCATGACATTAACTTGCAAAATGACATGGAAGGTTGTTGCTTCTCTGTTCTTTCAGTTGTTAAAACCTTCAGTGATATTGTTAATCATCATAGAAGCACTGCAGGGCCCTGACTTTTCATCTTTTTATGTAGGTGAATGAAACACTGACTGTTTGATATCAGTGTATTTATTAGAAATTTGAAGATTTTGTTCTTCCTGACAGGGCTTCTGAATTTCCCTTGATCTGTAGAAGTATCATTGAGAGGAAAATATATAGATGCAAGTCTAAGCAACTTCTTTCTCTTCTGAAACAAGACCTCCAATAGGTTTATATTTAAGTTACAGAAAAAGTCCTCAATTTCTAAATTTCTAAATTTCTAATTTATTAAATCCCTGTCTTGTTCATCCAAATCAACTCCACTTGGATTCAGAAGTGTATTATTGGTCCCAGGAAGACCTGGGCAGTCAAAATACTACTTAGATCACCCAGTTTGAATTAAAAATATCTTTGTTACATGGAATTGCATATTTTCTTAATTTATGTGTTCAGGTGATCAGCAATTAGAAAAACTGACAAAGGTTTCTAGAACAAATGAAGAGTATTTTACTTTTGCTTGAGGATATTCACCCTGCAGGTTCATACCACTTAATTAGTGCAACTTTTTACTTGAGATGCACCAGTGAGAAGGAGAAACAATTAATAATGGTCATTTCAGTGATATTCCAATAAGGAACCTGAACATTGTCTTCTAAAAAGGCATTGGGCTACTCCTAAGAAATCTTCCAAATTTAATCTCTCAAGTTTGTATTGCAAGTTGACAGCATGAAGTCCAATGATCTATTCAGATCTTACAGCAAAAATCTCATAACTGTTTTTAAAGATTTCAGTTCTGGCACTTGGTTGCTTTGGCTCGGCAGTAACCCCCTGATGATGTGAAAGCTCCCAGAATGTGTGGAAAGGATATCTGTGGTGTAGGGGGCTACTCTCCTCATCTGAAAGACTTCTAGTAGTGATTTGTGTTATAATTTCAGCCAAGAGAACAGCTAATAGTAGTTTAAACCTGATCTGATTCTGGTGCTGAATTTCCTATGGTTCTGCTGCTGTTCAGACTCTTTCAGTTTACCTTGCAGAACTCAATCCACAGTTGTATCCTGATACCTACATAGAAGGAAATTGAAAAGTACTGCCATCTATTTCTTCGCATGAGAAGAATTCCAGAAGAAAAGCAATATTCCCAAACTGAACTTTGCCAGAATGTTTTTTAAATTGAACATTACAATGAAATTCTGTAACATTACACTGAATTTACCATACAAAACATGTATATAATTTCAATAGAAGACATTGTCAATTTGGCAGTGTTTCATCAGACATCTTAGTTATCTGATTGCATTAATGCTACATATCCAAATTCTCCTTGTTCTGGTGTTATATCTCTCCCCACTGGAATCCAAGCCCTGGAGTCAAATAAGAAAATATCCCCTGCTCTTTGAACGTGTTGGATGAAAGGAATGAATGACATCTCTGATCTCAGAGAACAGAAGAGCACACACTTTGGTAAGATCTTGCTCACATGTTTAAAAGAGTTAGGGCCAACCCATAAAGTCCAGAGCTCAAACTCCATCTGTAACTGAATTAATGTGATTTCTGGTGCTAATGCTCATTCAGTCCCACACTGAAAATTGCAGATCCAACATTTGTGTGTTTGGAACATAATGTTTAAGTATCATTAAAGTCATTAAGCTTTTCTCTAGCTAAGCTTAATTTAATCAGAGCCTTTCTGAGCCCCTTATAACAATCTGGGGTTTTCTACTACATTCCTGATGCATTGACATCACTTCAACTGCTATGAGGAAATATCACCTTCAATCAAATAAGGCGGCATCATTAGCTGGTTCAGCAAACTCCTCAGGCATTAAGGAGATGTTGGGGAGTGAAGTGCTCTCTGTTAATTGGTTCATTCAGACTGCTGGGGGAAAAGTGGCCATCTGCAGCGTAGCGCATCCCAAAATGCATGCAGTACATCAGCCCTCAAACGCTGGAGCTGTCAGGAGCAGACAGGGAGCTGTAGCCCTGTAAGAGATGCCTGCCGTGCCCTCGGGAGCGCCGCCGGTGCCCGGCTCGGCATTGCCACCTCCCGGGCCAGCCCCGGCACTCCCGGGTGGCATTCTGCTGGATTCCTCTCCGTTCCGAGCGTGGGCAGTGGCACAGGCACTTGCAGCCGCCTCGCAGTGCTGCTGGGCGGGTTTTGCCGCGCTCTGGCCATGTAGGAAAGGCTGGTGAGCAGGGAAAGATGGGACACAATGGCACTGGGAATCCCTGCGTGTAAACCCCGTGTGACAGTATAGAGGTGCTTTCATGTATGTGATGTTTGTGCGTTCACACAGGACACTGCAGGTCCTCACTGTATTTTGAAATGCGAAGCTAGGCTGAGAATCCATTGTTGCACCATGGACGTCCTCACCCATCCACTTCATTGGCTTTACATGTTGATGGCTCACTTTTGGACAAAGTTCAGCATTTCTTAACTAGCATTCAGAACAAATGAGCAGTAGCCTCATTTTCCTTGCCTGTGCTTCTCCATTTATCTCACCCTTCTGTATAACCAATAGCTGGTAGGGACATACAACATTTGTCCATCACAAAAGTAAACCTAAGCCTTAACCATTTGTTCATTTGACAAATGAGTTAGAGCTAATGCCTTTTCACCACACCTCTTATCCTAGGATTTCTTATCACCTCTGTGTCAGATATCACTAGTGTAATGGCACCTGAACACTCTGTGGCCATATCAGTGCAAAGTCTGATGGCATAACTTAAGCTGTTGTGCAAGGCAGTTCAAGTGAAGCTGGGGGATATTGCATAGATGATAGAAAATGCCCACATGTTTTCTTCCACCAGCAGAACTGAGAGGGACACACATTCGGAGGGGAGCATACATTTGGGAGCCATATGCATTGTCTGTCTCCGGTATTTTTTTCAGTGAATGCTTTGTGTATGACTTCCATCATGCCTTTCACTGGGGGCTTTTAATGAAAGTGTGCTTAGAGCTTGGTCTTATTTAGAGTAATTCCATTTAAATATTCCTCAGCTTGCTGTGTATGAAACATTTTAACATCAAATTTAGAAAATGCACCCTATCCTTGCAGTTTTACAGGTGCATTTTCTATTTTAATCTCATTAATACATGAAAACATTAAAGTGCTGAGTGGTTAATAAATATAACAAAACCAGCAGAAAAAATTATATAGTTAGCATTATATATCTTTTCTTCTGTGCCTCATGAATATGCCCAGCTGTACAGCAGTCGAGGATCCATTTTAATTAGAATTTAAATTAGATTTTGTAGACCTGTGAAGAAGAAGAAGGCAAAAACAGGCCAAAAGATACTACCAGCTGCAGAGAAACTCATCATGCACCAGCAGTGTCCTGGTAAATAATGTTCTCTAGCATGATGGCACTGGAGAATGAAGGTGTTGCAAGCTCTGTCGCAGAAAGAGTGCTTGTGTGAGGACTTCAGACCAGCAGGCATGAAGAGGGTTTCTACATATTTGAACCTCTCAGGAAGACACGTAAGACAGGAGAACCTGAGCTATCAGCAGTGTTTTAGATTTCCTGCATCAGTAGCTTTATATGTCATTTTCCAAATGAAAAACTAATTTGATGAAAATTTTGTAATATCCTTTGTCAAAGCTAAGGCTAGTTTTTGGATACTTTTTTCCTCTGGGTAAATAGTACATGCCAGTCTTCAGGACTGGCAGTTCAGCACTTTCACCACCTTTCCATTAAAATGAATTTAAATGTAAAGTATTACATTTATTACATGAATTTAAAAGTCTATGGGTCTACAGTTTATCAAATAGAGCAGAGGTCATGGTGCTAATTGATAGGCAAACTTCTCAGATCCTGTTTTTTCCTAGATGCAGGTCGTGAACTGAAACTTAACTAGAGTCAAGGTGCTGACTGGGTAAAAGCATCAACATTTGGGGTCCCACAGATCATAACGTTTACTGCAAGGTCAATAGCTGTAATATGGATGCTGACTTTTGAGCTGTTTTTTCAATTAGTCATCAGAGTGCTGTGAAATTAAGTGTCTGGACTGGTACTGACTAATGTATGTATCACAGTAATTATCAGTGCATTTTGCCATATTTTTTTTCTTGCTATAGAATCATCGCAGAGTGTCTAACATGCATGCAAACCAGAAGTGAACATTTTTTCTTCCATAAGAGCTAGTGGTACATAACTGCACTATTTTATGTCTGCAGATATTTTCAGGGTTTCTCCTTTATTAAATGACGAAAGGTTTCATTCAGCTCGGGAAAATGACTGGTCTTGGCACTGCTCCCAGCACAGAGAGCGAGGAGCCGGTGTCTCCCTTTTTTTCCTGCAACTCTGCTGCTTTTCCAGCAGGAGGAGCTGCAGGAACAAGGAGCCAATTCCTCTCAAGCTTAGACTAGGGAAAGATACCTGAGATCATTTGTCAGGAGAGTTCCCCTTCGTCTACGCTACTGTACAATAAGTCAAATAGAAGATATTTTTGAGAGAGTCATTTATTATCAACCAATTTATTCTTCGTTTTGCAAGGAGTAAAAAGTCTATCAAGTAATTAAGACAGTGTTTTCCAAGCTCCAGTGTTGAGTACTCATGTATAGCAAATCTTTTGAGTTTCAGCTGTCAGTCATTAGTCACTGAGTACATGACAGCTGTGCAAGTCCAGGTAGAAGGGACATAAATATGGTTGAAAGGGACAGTATAGGTTTAGCTTTTTATTACTGAGGGCAGTATTTTTAAACAAACAGAATAGTGCAACTAAGCAAAGGAAACTGAAATGGCAGCATAAATAAATTGACTGTGCATAATAATAGATATTTAATTATGGATAGAAGGAAGTTTGGCTATCTATTTAGCATGTAATTTTTCCTGTACCTTTCTTGTATATTGGTCTGTTTCATTACTAAATATATTCATCCTGCTGGCGTATCTTCATCTATATCCTTACTCTTTTTCATGGAAATTTTTCTCTTATCATTAATTTGTCTTACCTTAGGACTCTGTCACAACCAGATCCTGTGACATGTTCTCTGCATGGATTTGATTTCACTCCTACACGTGTGCCAACAAACACTTTTATACTTGGGAAAATTATACAATTGCAGCAAATACACAACTTACATGCTCTAAGTCTTACATGCTCTAAGTGCAAAGCTCTCTGTAGGATTTTGGCCTTATTCATAGCAGGTTTATCCAATAACTTACGTCTGGTTAGGTTTTGCTGGCTGGTTTGGTCATTATCTTTGCTCCTCCTGTCTCTTTCGCAAACTGTGCAGTGTCACAGTGATATTTTTTTCCCCTCTCTCATTAGGTATTTGTTAGACCAAGACATATTACGTTTCATTACCAAGCTGGGCCCTGTAATAAACTGGAAAATAACTGGCCAGATCCTAATGTGCACATTAGTGCACAAGGAATTAATATAAATTTATTTGGCACCCCAATAAATTTATTTGGCACCCTGGATACTTATACCATGCTTTTTGCCTCGCTCCCTTTTTTAAATGCTCGGTGTGCAGCTCTGCTAGAGCTTTGCATTCTGGCACAGGGTGTCACACTGCAACTTCCTTAATTAGTTGTGCATTTAAACTGTGAAACAGAAGCAGTCTCCAGGCCAGGTAGAAAATATCCAAATCTAAACTTTATGGAAGTTTGGGTTTAGATCTGAGTCCAGAACTTCACTATCTCTGAAGCAGTCTTTTTGGATGTTTTCTCAACGCTTCTCCAGAGTTCCAGAGCCATGCTAATAAGTGTTGACGTGACAGTTTGCAGAATATGTCACCTTCCAGTCATATCATATGCTCTTCTGCCTGCTGGTTATATCAGCCTGACAAGCTCCTAAATCCAGATAAAATAGTAGCAAAATCTTACTAAGGTGAAGTTTGTCTTATCTGCCTGTTTCATCACATGGTCAAAGGATGCATTAGCAACCACTTCACTCAGAATAAATTTATGTTGGTCCTGCCACGAGCAGAGTTGTTACAGTCAGGAATTGCTTCAGTCAGGTTGAGATGGACAAATCCCCTTTCCAAAGAATGGGTGAGGCAAAGCCAGAGCTTGTTCTGGAAGCTTTCCAAGCCAGACTAGGCAATAATGTCAGATCCTCTCCTTCCTTTAATCAAAAGAGTGAACTTTCAGCATGTGTCACTGTGAACATGTTTATTTGTTTAGTTACTTGATGAGGTGGAAACAGGACATGGTCACAAGGGATAACCACAGAGCAGCCAGGCTGGGAGTGGTCCTCACAGAGCTGTGCAAGTCTTGAACTAAAAAGGAAGAAAATATGAGGCTGGGCTGCCTCTTCCTGAAAAGGCAAGATCACCACAGTTTTGAGGGAGGAGATAATGAAAGGAGGCTGCAGCTGCACATATGTCACTCTGGAGGGGTTCTAGGAATTTCCCCATGTCTGCCTGCCCAAGATCCCTATGAGTGCAAAATATTGTGAAACTATTGTGGATGTTTGTGTTTAAGTAGGAAACTGAAGATCCAGTGTGTTTGGCATCTTTTCTTCCTGACTTCTAATACCTTTCAGGCAAGAATCTTAGGCTGGAAACAGGTGGATCACAAGGTGTAAATCTGGTGTTGTTGCATCCTCATAGCTGCATGCACACACATACAATCTGGGCATTGAAATGCTGGTGTTTGAAAATATGGAAGGGGCAAAAAAAGTGGACCTACATTTGATAGTATTGTGAAGGAATTGCACTGCTTCTGAAGATTGCCTGACATCTGCACTTGTTTTGAAGTCAGGGCAACTAGATTTTTTCCGGTTTCTATGCCTGAGTTAATGTGCCTAGAGAAATACAGGGACTCTATCCGTCCTATTCTAAGTCTAGTTGATACTCAGGGATAGATGCCCACCATTATCTTCCTCACACTCATTTTTCTGGAGGTCCTTCCTTTGTTTACTGTCTCCTGAAACAAAATTTTCCTGCCACCCTCTTCAGACTACAAAGAAAGTGATTTTGTTTCCCCTTTCGTCACTTCTATTTTATCAACTATCAACTTATCTCCAGCCTGAAAGTGTCTTCATTTGAGTATAGCTCCAGGCTTCCACTTAAAACATTACAGACACGATGCTTTTGAGTCTGTTAAGAGCAGTGATCCAGTGATCCTTTAAAATATGTAGACATAAAAGGTCCAGGATCAGTAATCCTTCACCTCTGTAAAATAATTACTTATTAGATTTTTATTAAAAATAAGAATGCTTAATTTGCTCTCTGAATATGTCTAGGGCTTACACAAATCTTTTCATCACCAGTGTTCTAATTACATAAAATAGATGTGATTGTAAACAAAAAGCATCTTTTCTCAATACTTAGAAAAATATAAGTAGATCTAAATAAGTATAATATGGTGTTTGATTTTGAAAGATAATAGATTTATCATCAAATGTCAGATAAACTCAGAGTTTGGCTTGATTCTAGCTCAATTTCACAAATTAAAGGCAATAAAACATAAGTCCATGGACTATCATTTTAAATTCCCATAGGTGATGAATAACAGTTTTAAGGAAATAATCCCTGTATCTTTTTATTTTAGATACAGTTAACTGTGTCAAATTTTTGAAGAAATGTTGCATCAAATGTGTATCTCTTGTTAGGTTCCCCAAGCTTGTAACGAACTGGGTAGAGATAAAAAACCAGACTCTTTGGTTTTAATATGCAGCCAAAGAATATTGAAAGTATTCTTCTTTGATACAGATTCTTGTAGTGAATGGGTATCACCATCAGAGTAGAGTCTTATTCTGGCATTTCTTGCTAGAATAAGAAAGATTTGTATATTTTAATGGAGTATCCCTATATAATAGTCTACACAAAGGTAGAGTCCCTAGTCCTTCTGCCCCACTGCCTCCTGCCCATGAAAAGGATAAATTACTGCTGTGTATTTACTACAGTTTTTCTTTATCTTCATTTACTATGTGCCCTTTAGCTCCCTGATAGGTAATTAATAATACATTTGGTCTTGGGGTTATTTGTATTTGTAACTTTACTCTTGGGGAATCTTAACCAGTTTGAACTGTATCTGACCTCATTTTTCAAGTTTTTCTTAAGAGCAAAGTTATTAATCTTCAGATTTCTCAAGCTGAGTCACGCATTAATGCTCTCAAAGTAACAACCACAAAAAGTCCCTGATAGCTTTTCGCTTTTTTCAAATTTTGTTTGGGTAGATACCCTACTAGCTAACCAAGAAAGGTAGTTTCAAGCTGTGGCCTCATAGATTTTTTTTGCACTTACACTTTTGCTCTGATGTCATGAGAGTACAATGCTGGTATAATCAAAAGTATAGTCATATCCTTGAAAGCTATTAAAATCACTTATGCATTCCTTAAATCATGATAGCCATACATGCATGCTCATATGCACACATTCATGAGGGTAAGGACTTTGCTAGTTTGGTAGGAGTCACTGCAGCGATGCTTGTTACTAACTAAAACCTTAAAATAACAGTAATAATCACTACTGGACTTTCAAATAAATTTTTTGTCCATCTTTTGTATTGACATGCCTTCTCTTTTTAATTTTTTTTGCCACAAAACTAGCAAACCACTCTTTTCTAATGTAAAGAGAAGGCAGAGCATTAATTGTTTGAGTGAAACATGGCGATAACAATTACAATGATTCCCAGGATGCATTTAGTGATCCTGAAAGCTGAACATCAAAGCATTTCCCTTTGTTTCACATTGTCACAAAGCAAATCTATAGAGGTACTTGATGAATGTAATTTTCCCCCTTTTTCTGCTGCAAGGACTGTTCTGGCTTCCTGTTATTGTCCCTGTTCTCCATTTTGTCCCCATGCCTGGTGCATGTCTGTGCCATGTCTGTGCCACTGATTGCTTTTGTTGGAAGGTCACATGTGCTGCATGTTGCCACACAGCTCCTTGCCCTTCAGAAAACACTTTAACTCCACTTTCTCCTCTGATAGCACAACAGTGTGCCAGCAGCTCCTTATTTTTCATACTTAAACCACCTAGGTTGTGTAAGAGACATAATATTGCTTTGGAGAGTTCTTTGTGGTCGCTTTTAAGATAGGAGAGCACAACCTGTATGTGGCAGAAAAGGCAGGAATGAGAGCTGTTTGCCGAAGTGATCATTACTAGTCTGACCAGCTGCACCAGGTCAATGAATGAACAATCCATTTCTCTCTGTGCCTGTCATGGCAAAAATATACTGTGTGTATATTTTTGTGTGCTGCTGATCCCAGTAGCATTGCTAATTTCACCCAAATTCATATAGCTTGGGGTTTTAACTATGCATTAATTTTGGAGGTCCCCACTAGTGGTGGCATTACAGGGAGAGATTTCTATAGATGTAAATCCTACTCCAAATTCCTCTAAGGCAGACAGTGCCCAGCTTTCAAATCTCTTCCTTTCCAGCTCAGGAGAAGGTGGTTAGAAATTACTCAGAATCTGTGAAATGGCACACCAACTACGACCCCCATCTGCTGAAGAGCAGAGGATTCAGAGAACTGGTGTCAGTGGCCAGAGCCACTCAGTGGGAAAAGGTTTGCAAGGAAAAAAAAAGGAAAAAGAGAATGATCCCTATTTATCTCCTCCAGAGCTGACCAAGCAGCTGTATATCCTCTTTAGGGGTCATAGACAATCAGGATGGCAGGAGCAAGCTCAGGAGTTTCAGAGTTGAAAGCCTCTTGGGCAAGCAGAGGCTTTGCTGGTAGATGTAATGTTTGTGTTTCCTTAGCCTGCTTCAGTGAATTCATTCTTCACTGCTTGTAATCTTCAAGTATTCTAGATCTTGCTGTTCTGTTCTACAGACCTTTATTCCATGACAAATAAATGAAAGTTGCAGCTTGTGACCTTTTTCTGCCTCTATGCATGCTGAATTTGAAATTACCACTACAGTAGACCCAGGAACATCCATGTTAGCTCATCCCAATTAGATAATAAATATATCTACTGGTTCCTGCACATGCAGTGGAATATTAGAAAACTGAAGTGTTTTCCTGTGTCTACCCATGGCTGCTTATATTTGGGTGTGCTTCCCCCATATGTCACTATGGTCTTGCTTTGAAGTCTTGGACTAAAACCAGTACTGCACTGATTTCCAAAGCCTTTGTGTACATAAAAGGGTTGCTAATGATGCCAAATACCACTAGTAAATGCTGGATTTCACAATGTGGAAGAGGTGGGCTGGAACGGGTTTCCAGGTTTCCATTCAAATGCATCATTCAGATATCTCCTTAAGGAACAGGAGAAGCTTTTAATTTGAAAAAACAAGGCAAACCTTTTCCATGATCTTATAACAGTCAGAGACCAAATGTCTGCACTTCACTTTGCTCTTAGGAATCTGCAAGTCCTGGTGCTTGTGAAGCTAAAGACTTGCATTATGTAGCTCTCATCACAGTTTTCAACAGATTTCTCTTAATATATGAGCTTCCTTAAATATCTTGATATCAGACAAAAGAGCCATTGTTTAATAATGTCAGAGAATGAGATGGGGATTAATATTATTCTACCAGTCTAGTATATGCCTGGATAAGAATTTTATTTCCAGTAAATTTTTGAAATTCCTTTGCAAGGCAGAATTAACTTAAACAGAGAAACTCGAACATTTTCCTACATACCAACTCAACCCTGTGCAGCTCCAGTGCAACAGAAATTTTGAATGGGACCTATTTTTAATTTCACCTCTTCTTTCTTCATAGATATGCTTAGGTACTCATTCCCACAACCATAAAGTCCCATCAGTTGTGCCTGCAAACCTGAAATTTTCTATGAGGGCTGGAAATGAGCACCAAAAATTTAAAAAGTGGGATAAAATGCTTATGTTTGCAGTGCTACTGAAAAAAAGACCTGTGAAACCGTGGGTGTACAATGGTACCTGGGCAGCTGTGGGACCCTGGTGTGTTTTTTATTGTGAATCTCTTGCTCTGTGGAAGGTGGACAGATGGTGAGGGTTTATCTCTTACAAGGCGAACATTTGACTACTTCTGTAGGAGTTTTTGACTATATAATCTCAGGAACACAAATACAGAAATTTGAAGCCAAAACAAGTCTTTCACACAACACCCAGAAATTACTCAACACCCAGAAATTGCTCAGTTATGTGGTACTTTACAGTTCATCGAAATCTGGCCAATTCTTGAAAATAAGTAAGCCAATCTAAGTCAAAATTCAGAAATATTCAGTCAGATTTATACTATGACAAAATTTCAGCAGACTGGATCACACATCAGCTCTGTAATCAAGGAAAGGCTGTTATGCTGCTATTTAATGTACTGTTATGCCAGATGAGGAAACCAGAAGTGCTTCCACACATCACTCATTTAGCGAAACTCCCACTAACTGCTTGTGACCAGGAGAGATACCTTGAGGCAAGGAAGGATTCTCATGTCGTTTTGTGCGCTTGATTCTCATCTCTCTATATACATTTGGCTTGTCTCCTATATGTTCTGTTTTCTCAAATGGCCTCACCTTCATATGGCCATCTCATGTGGCTTAGCAGGAGAATCCATGCAGCCTTTGTGATGGGCTGCATTATACAATGCTGAGGTTTTGGGTTGTTGTGGAGGTTCCTCCAGAGCTCAGCTTCATTTATCTTCCAGATGGTGTCCCCTTCTCTGCCAAGACATCTCCCCTGGTTGGCAGCAGTGGCTGAACTGCCAAAGATGAATGACAGCTGCTACCTAAACTAGAATCAAACCAGCAATTTGCAGGAAAAGCATCCTGTTCTGAGCAAATAGATTCCCAATTTTAGGAAGAATTATCTGTGACACCTTCACACTAAGGCATATGCCAATTTTTGGGTAACGAACATGGTTTTCTGCAATTCAAGACTTCCAAAGACTTCCATTTTATGGATAACCTAATTTGCTACATATGGGGAGGGAAGGCACAGAATTTCTGAACCTGTGTTTCCTGACAGTGGTAGACTTGATGTGTTCTTTTTCCATTAAATTATACTGTTAGCTTTATTTATCTTTTCAACTGTTGTATAGGATGTCGCAGGATTTGTTAAAAGGCCTTTGCTACTTGGCTGGATGTGTGAATCCATACTAGAGCTGACTTTGAATAGATTGCTTTTCTGCATTCACAATCTATCTTTCAACAAGCAGCACAAAAGAAAAAATCCAAGTAATGCTGATGGTTAGAAGTTTCCCCTGTTGTTCATCAAAAATAAGCACATTGTTAGCTTAAACCCAGCTGAGAGTTTTGAGGAGAGTGGAGAGAGGCTGCAAAGCCCTGGTTAAAAATAAAGAATTTTTTAAAAGGTTTAAAAAAAGTGTAAATATAGTTTTTACAGATGTCAGAAGGAATTTAAGAAAGGTGCATTACATCTTGTACACCTTGTGTTTTTCTTCCACTGAGGTTTCCCCACATACTTTACAAATGCTTGCTTTAGCTGATGAATTTAAGACTATTATTCAGTACAATGTGTTTGCAAACACTGGAAGGGAATGCTTTTCTCCAATGAAAAGGGTTCTTTCGCATAGCTGCGTTTCCATTCTTTGATGTGGGTGAGGTAATCTGTATCTAGTTAGTGCTTTGGAGTGTTTAAAAAGTGTTAAAAAAAGAAAAATCTTCTATATTTTCTATATATTAGATCCCTTTTATTGCCTTGCAAGATGCCAAGAACCTAAACAAAAGTTTGTCTATCTATGAAGAGAACTATCTGGCCAAAGAGGGTCTCACTGAGCTTTTGTTCACCTTTTTGGTTTGTCTAAAGCCTTTCATGCGAGTCGCATTTCTGAATGCTGTTGTTCATGTTTTATGGGAATGGCTAGCTGGTTATACTGGGTTTGCGAAATGCCTGCAGATAAAAAAACAGGTGATCATTTTAAAGGCTTTTGTAAAGGCAATACCTTGAGATCTAGCCCAAGTTGACTGCAATCCTTTGCATTTGGGGCTTGAGGCTCAGCATGTCCTGTGCTGTTCCTGTGGTGTTTGGGAAGGCACAAAGGCTGGAGTTCCTTCTATTCCACCCTTGCTCCCAGGGATTAGCACTTAGCAGCAGTAACTAACCACAGAGGTCTTGCAGAGAAGCTAAACCCTATAAGCACAATTTGCATTTACAGCACATCCCCAGTTATGGCAAAGGAGCTCAGCCCTCTTGGTTTTGACTGCCATGTCACCCAAATTAGTTATGTCACCATTATATGATACAACTCTTTATGAGGAAGATAAGGTTATTCCCCTGTAACCTGAAGTCCGTGAGTTATATTGTTTTTGCACAGCACTATTAAGTCCAGCTTCATAGACTTGCCTTAAATAGCCATGCAGACAGGGATTTTGAACAGTTTTCTGTTGAATAGAAAGGGTTTAAATTTGAAGGGTGTTCTTGGGCCTCAGCAATGCATTGTCAGAGTTCATATTCCTCTAAAGAGCTCATATTCAAAGGCAGTTTGTGCTTCTGAGCAGCTGTGCATTGCCATTGAGGTAATACACCAGCACTAATACCCACTCTCAAGATCAGATGGGGTCATGGACAGGAAAAGAGAGCTTTTAGCTCTACATCTACCTCTTCCAGTTCTTCCCAGACAGCTTTGTTCAGCTCAGAGCAGGAAAACAGGAGGTCTGTCCTATAATTTCATACAGTCACATGATGGACTTCATGGGATGACACCATGGGGACTCACCTGGAATGACACCATGGGGACTCATCTGGAATAACCCTGGGGCTAAAAGGCTGCTGTGTGGCCTGCCAGAGGGTTTGAAGGGATATTCATATCCTTAATAACAAAAGACCTTCTTTATGCTGGTGTAAGGGGACAGAGGGAGACAGCTTTATTGTCTCAGGAGCTCCTCATCAGCCTCCTCCTCCCCTGGTCAGACTGATCTCACATACCAGCAGGAGAAGAAAGCTGTGTAGGCACCTTGGTGGCCTGTGTCCACACCTAGTCCTCTTGAGTCCCTGTGCAGAGCAACCCAGTGGTGTCCTGTCTGGACAGCTTCAGGGAGTGGTGGGTGCTCTCGAGGATGCTCTGCTTGCTGTCTCCCTCCAGTCCTCTACAGACCAATTTTTGAGCTTGTAACCTTTACACCCTTTCCCTTTTTTTCCCATTTGTTGTCTCCTGGAAACAGTTTTGGTTTGGGGTTTTGTGGGTTTGGTTTTTTGTTTGGGTTTTTTTGTATTGTTTTGAGGGGGTTTTTTTAAGGCCTTTCCCTTCTGGGAAGGGCTTGAAGACTTTGTTAGAGCCAGCAGCAGATGAAATGATATGCTGTCCTGGGTGCAGCCAATGGTTACTTGGCGAACCTGGGAGCTTGGCTGTGACCCAAAAGGTCTAACCTGCCTGGAGATAAGGTGCTGGGCTCCTGGGGTTGGCAAGAGACCAGAGCATGGTAAAAGCTGAATTGTCCAATCAGGCTGAAGGGGTAGGAGCTCTGCTTGCTCCAGTAGATATGGGAGGAAATGTATTGCTCTTTTGAAACTTACTAGTTCTGTCAGAAATTTTACATCCCAAGAGAAGTGCGATTTGTTTTTCCTAGCAATTGTTTGGTGAGCAGGGTGGGAAAGAACATAGAAATTTTCACACAGCAACTGTTTTATGTGTTTTCTTGAGGTTGGTAATGGCTGGGATTTGGCCCATGATTTTGAAACCCCAGGCCAGGATGCACAGAAGAAAATCTTAGCAAAAGTTTTTATCCAGAATGACTTTTTCTTTAGTTAACACTAGTGAGGTCAGCTCCCAAACATGAGATTTCTATAAGCAGAAGATAACCAGCCCAGCTGAGAAGTTTGCACTGGAGATGTCAAGTTCAGCTGGAAGTTTATATCTGGACATTTTCAGTCTGCTGAAACTCAGGAAGACAATTTCCCATGCAAAGCATTTGAGACTCTTAGCCTCAGACTGGATCTTGATGTTCTTTGGGACATTTGAAATTACTTGGGGTTGGAAAATATACCTGCAAATTGTAGGCAGTCATGTTTGACTGTGATGGGATTTCAGTTCTTGTAGCAACCACACACACAAGTGGAGTATAGCTTGTACCAGTGCTGCCTGCTGGAGTTCAACTGGTGCATGTCTTCTGCCAGGCCCCACAGCTAAATGTATGCCTAACTATTTAAAACACTGTGGCAGTGTTTTTAAATATAGGGTGGCATTACAACAACTTTACTCAGCAGTTTTCTGCAAATAATAGCCACTTTATTAAAAAAATTCCAGATCAGCTTACAGCTTAACCCGAGTCATTGACAACCATTTATAATAACAAACCTCTACTTTTCAGGGAATGGGACTCATGCAAATTATTGAAAGATCAAGCTTGTGGCTGACATACTTTTTAAAGATCTTTAAAATTAGATACCTCAGATATCCTTGCAGAGTGAATTCAAATGTAAAAGCTCTTTTAATCCTTCTTCAGGGCTGCATTGGCAGCATGACCAAGTCTTGGCCAGGCTTGGGAGACTTGCGTCCCCTCTATGCTTCTGAGCCCAGGGTGACTGCCCCTGTGCAGAGGGGTGCAAAGCAGACGTCCCACGGCCATCACTGGTACAGGTGTTCATCTGTCCCTCAGCCACAATGTCAGATGAAGAAAAGCCTGAAGATTGCTCTTCCTCCACCTCCCAAAGAAATTTTTTTGGCAGGTCTGGTTATTTCATCCAGATATTAAATAGCTTTGTTTTATCTTCTTCCCTTCACTGTCAAAAGCTCTGAATACTCTTGTGTGTCAAAAAACAGTTTTCCTTTAGACCTCAGATAATTAAAATAAAATAGAAATCATTAAAACTTTTTTTTTAAAGCTTAAAACCTGTGAGCTGAAATAAGCTGGAGATTTATTCATTTTTAAGAAAGGGCTTCTCCAGTTGACAGGAGTTTAGAAATCTTCTTCAGGTACCTACAATCTGTCCATCTCTTAATTTCTTCACCAAGAATTGATGTTAATAAATGGAGAAGACATTCATTTCTTCACACACAAAGACTCATGTTGCCACACGGTCCCAGCATCAACAGGGGCAAATTTTCCTGGCTTCACAATACAAAGCCAGCCATCCACATTAGCTTAGAAACCTGGCTGCACTTAATGCTCTTTCTTTTTTACAACAAAGGCTCATTCCTAAAAATATCTTGTTCTTTGAATAATGGCCATTTTGGATGTTTTTCTTTGATGGTCTTAGGCTTAGCAGGTTGCTAGTGCTACTGTGTACCAGGCCTTCCTCTGAGGGACTCTGCAGTGGGTGCATTGCTAGTAACTGCAGCAGTTTGAGTCCATCATTTTCCTCTGAAATTTTCAGAAGCAAAATATATTGCTCTTCCCACAGTTTTTCCTACTGAAATCTATGAAAAATTAGAAGTAAATTCACAAATGTAGCTCTTCCATTGTAGACAACGAAAACCTCTTTTGAGGAGAACTTGAATCTACATTGATATTGCTGCATTTAATCTCTCAAATCACTTCTGCTAACTAATAAGTAAATTAAAGAAAGTTTACATCAAAACTTAGGTACTAGGGTATTAGTGTGCCTGCATACTGCAGGTTTATGTGCAACAGCTAAAGTATACTTTTCATCATACTCTGTAGCAAGCATACCAGGTTGGTCATGTTAGTAGTTAGTCAGGCTGGAACTGTTAGGTCTCATGTAACATAAGTCTCCTAAACCTTACGGATATAATCTTCCATTTTGCTTATAAATCAATAATAATGGTGCATTTGACTTTTAATTTTCTGTGTTCTTCTGTTTCAGAACTAGGACAGCAGATAAATGTAAAAGTACCTGAAGAAATCCCAGTTCCATCTCCGACTGACTCTTCATAAAAGCTTGCATGTACTGACAAAATACATACCGTGACCTTCCTTCTGCATTTCTTATTTATAAGGTTTCTGGAGATGCACTCCAAAGATACATTTCTTATTTAGAAAGAGCAATTTTATTGAAAGAGCAAATAATGACTCTGAATATTTGCTTATTCCAAAAATGTGCTTTTTCACATAAGGTCACGGGACCAGTCTGCTCCTCTATAGCAGCAGCAAAGTAACCTTTCTTGCTGTTAAATGATTACATCTTCTCTCTGCAAAGTTTGCCGTCACAGAACTGCACAGGGAGTGAAGGGACAGTGACAAAGGTGGGGTGTACCACAGGTAAAACACACTTCTTCCCATGTGAAAAATGCAAAACAATACCCAGGAGCAATTCTGGTAGTCAGGGACTGCATGGTCCCCTTCACTCTCAGTGCACCCCCCAGATCCTGGCTCTCCTACTCGTGGCCAGTGGTGGCTGCCCCTCTGGCCTGGGCAGCATGGTCTGACACGGATTTCTAAGCATGCTAAGGAAGCTAAAACAGAAACATTTCCAGAAGAGCACGGTGGAATGATTCACTGATACACAGCTCCACTACATCATCAACTATCCCAAGTGATGCCCATGTCTCCTACATTTAATATGGAATTCTGTGCATTTTCTCCCCCTCCAAATAGGGGTTTAAAAAATGGCCAGTACAAGACAAATTAAATTATCTCTCTAGTTACTTCTGGAAAGCCAAACTCCTCTTCTGACACTTTAAAACTTTATCTCCAGCTGTGTCTTGGTGTACCTCCTCTGGCCTGGTTTGCTTACGCCCTCCTTGGGTATATTCTCACCATTAACTAAAGATTGTTCCCCAAAACATGCCAGTACGGCATCCCGTGTGGGAGCTGCAGCTCAAGAGCCTCCTGTCTCCCCTCCATTTGCCCTTCTTGTCTCTGCCGGGGTTTGCTCCAGAATCTGCTCCGGGGATTCAACACTGTCTGCCGTCAAGTAGCTATGAGTTTCCCGAGACTACTCCCAGCTGTGGGAATTGTCCCAAAACATCTCTGCTGTTGCGACTGCCTTAGCCAGCATCTCTTTAAAATGCAGGCTCCAGGTGATTGACTTCCAAGTAAGAGGAGCTGAATGGGTTTAGACAGATTAACATTCTAGCAGTAAGTGGCAGTCATTCCAAGGAGCTAAATCAAATTCTCAAGTGCTCATTAGCAACAGGGGAGAAAGAAAAAAGAAAAAGAAAAAAAATTAAAAAGAAAAGAAAAAGTAAGGAGAAAAACTAGTTTGAGAACATAAAAAGAATGAGCACATAATGGAGAGACTTGGTGGAAGCTGTTTTTTCATTAGAGTTTTTCACTGATGGCCATCTCCCTAAAACACCGGGTCATGGGGTGCTGCTGCACGGCATTTCCTTGTAACACAAAGTACGAAGGTGCAGTTGACCGAGGGTCACTCCAAGTTCAGAATCAGCCCGGTAAGTTTGGCTGGCAGGATGCGTGTTAGCCATGCCGTGCTTCGGTGACAGGGGGAGAACTACCACAGCTGTCATTTGCTGTCCAGCCTTGGAAGGACTGCTCTGCACCCTGAAAAACAAAATACAAGTCTGCTGTGATGAGTTCACTCGGGTCATCCAGGGCACTTCGTGTGCTCGTAATAATTTGTCTGTTTGGAGTGTCCTACTAGGACAGAATTGCAGCAATCGTTGTGAGGGGGAGGTGAGGAGGACGCTCACCACTTAGCAATCCGGGCAAGAAATACTGCTCTGTCTCAGGGCGTGCAGGGACAGTGGCTTCACCGCAGGTTCTGAAAGGTGCACTGACACTGGCTATTGCCAAACTACACGCTGAGCAGGACGGCACAAGTGGCCCTGCTGCAGCCGTCCCCGGCCCGGCCATCCTGCGCTCCCCTCCTGTAGCAGCACGGCTTCCCGGCCCTCCGCTGCCCCCGCCCGGGCACACACCGCTCCTTCCCCTCCTGCCGCTCTCCTCGTCCAGGCTTAGGAGCAGGGTGAATCGTGGGTCCGAGTCCTACTGGTGAGTGGAGTAGTTTACATTTATACAAAATATTTACAGTTTTTTCTCAAGCTTGTTTTCCTAGAGTTCTGCAAATAATGCAAACAGATTTTTGCAGTTTAGGCAGTTGCACTGCAGAACTTCACCTGTTCTTAATAAAAGCATATGAAAAGACGTAAATAGGAAAGATCTGGAATTATTAACAACTCGTCCCATAAAAGCAAAATCAGCTCTACCTGGGTGCAGAGGGAAGTCCCCATTTACCTTTTACATTTCAGAAAAAGCAGAGGCAAATCCTGCCTCAGGTTCCCTTTGCCACTTGATTTACTCACAGAAATATTTTCACTGCTGTTCCACACAGCACTAATGAGTTTAAAACTCAGTGGGTTCACAGCAGCTGAACGGTGGCGAGAGCACAAACCTGAACTGTACCCAGCTACAGACCTGCAGGAAAGGAGGAAAACCCAAAAGCACTCTACAGGCTTGAATGCTTGAAGAAGAGTTGTCTAAAGGTTTGGTTTAAATCAGGCACCCACACCTGGCTTTGTACACATCAAAGTTCCTGATGCCAGCCCTCCCAGGTTCTGCTTGGCTGCTGGCTCATGCTGCTCCATTCCCTGCACTCTCCACCTGCTCTGCACAGTGTGCTTTGCCTATGTGAAGCTCACCCTTGGCACAGGAGCGTGATGGAAAGTGCCTGGGTGTTCTGGCAACAGAGTCAGCATTAAGCCTGGAGACAGCTGAATACATTCCTTTGACCGGCACCCACATTTTTCAATGCCTTTTAGAAAGCGGCTTTCACTGAAAAAAGAAACAGCAGCGAAGAGATCAAGATGTCAGGAAATGCTTTTGCTGACTTGGTGTGAAGAAAATATTTTTCTTATCCAAAGCAGCAGAAGAAGCTGAATAAGTCACTTGACCTTCCTTCCTTTCCTCTCCTTACCCTCTAGGCCTTCTGCCTCTGCAAAGGACATTTCTTCAGCCATTTGCCATCCTGTCTAGCACATTTCTTCATTATTTTTTCCCTTATATAGTCAGCTCCTTGGACTATTCAAAACACCTCTTGATTTGCTCCTACCTTGCACTGATGAGCATGGCAAAGTCTTCTGCTTGGATGCATCACACACACAGTGGTTATAGAAATTTTCTTAAACAGTAGCTGAAACGATAGCAAGTGAGTTTTCTTTCTGTTGTTCTGAATCTGTCTGCTATAGCCTCAACAGTTTACAAGCTGCCAGTTTGTGGATCTAAGCCCATTATGCTTGAAAGCACTGCATACTGCAAAAATTCGTGCAGGAATTTGAGTCATTTTGCTAGGAAGTGTCATGCATAGCTCTCATGATCATTATTACAAAGTATGATCCTAATTAAAAGAAACCCAAACCAAAAAAGGACCTTTGTGTTCAGAATCCTGATAGTTTGCTAGTGTAAGTTATTTTATCTTTCCCTTCTCCTCTGTATTTCTTTGATCCTCCAAGCCAGCACAGGTAAGGAACAGAAAGTTGGATCTTTTTTTTTTTACTATATCATGCATCCGCACTGCAAGTACAGTCCCCACTGCAAGCACTGTGGGCACAACATAGTCTCCAGGCTCATAATTAACAGTGATGGTTAATGGCAAAGTATGTCAGAAACTGTGGGAATAACTGCTCATCCCTTAAGCAAGGGGGATGCACAGGATGACCTCTCAAAGTCTCTTCCAACACCGTGACTCTGTGACAACACAAAGCCAAAAGTCCCCCAGCTTGTTTTTCTAGTAGTTAGCTCTTTGCAGGGCTGCAGTTCGCAGCTAGGAAAAAAACATCCTTCCATCTGCAAGCAGAGCTCATTGATAGGTATGCAAAACTCTCCTGCCATTTAAAATTTTTATAAATATTTGTTTATTTTCATCCAATTATTACCAGAACTGTACTATGGTGCTAGCTGCTAATGGCAGGCTCTCTGTTCAAAATTATGCTTTTTGTGACAACTGTAAGGTATGGATCTGGAAATGGAGCCTCGATTGCAGTAGCTGTCTGCTGTCTTGTTAGTTTAGAGCCTTCAACCCAATGAACTTTTTTAGAATTCAGTCCAATGATATATAGTAAAATTACTATTTTCTTACCTGTTTCAATGGAAACAGGTTTATATTAGAGAAGTAGGGAGATACCATATCTCAGAGATTTAGATTTTTGTAAAGCCATTTTCATCATTGCTCTTCTACCTTCCACAAGAAAACTAGGAACAACAGCACACAAGTCAACGAAAATTTCAATTTTTAGTAAAGATCCTCACCTCGAAAGGGGAAGATTACTTCACCTGGTGAAACTTTCATGATGCTGATGTGAATGGAAATGCGATGGCATGAAACTGGTGCCACTGCAGCAGCTTGTGGGCATGAACAGGTTTGTTCCCAGGTCATGACTATTCCTTGATAACTGGGCATTTCCTCCCCTGCTGCCCAGTAGCACCTCCCTGATGGCTCAGGGGCTATTTATGCTGAGTAAGATGGCTCTAACCAGAACTACATTTTGGGAGTGCATACATGACTTCTTTGTCAGCTCAGCTTCAGCTTGTATTAACAAAGTGGTTAGCAGATGGGAGAGAATAGGGTCAGAGCACTCTAGATTTTTGTGTGGCTTCTATCTGAAATGTTTCTCAGGTGCTCAAAGACTGCTTATAGATTTCTCCACTTGCTCCTGCACACTGCATAGAATCTATGGGGTTTTTTCTACCTGCAGTTTAAACTGGTGACTTCTGGGAAAAGCTGCAGCTGGANGAAGGAAGGAAGGAAGGAGAAAAACATAAAGCAAATGCCCATCTGCACCTTGGCCATTGTAGTAGAAAGTGCTGTTAAAAACCCAGTCATATCAGCATTGGCTTGAGGGAAGGTGCTCCTGACTCTGTGCACCCCGTTCTTCTCCATCACTCTTGCTTAAAACAATACCAGTAGGATATTTTGGCTGTGTCAATGTTATTATTAACAAACCACTAATTATTAAGCTAATAGAATTAGAAGAAACACCCCACAATTAAGGCCTATAAAATTTATATAATCCCTTTACTTTTGTAGGAGCAGTCTGACAGGCATGGCAGAGCCCCATTACATGGCACATGGGGTGGCTGGCTTCCAGCTCGTCAGTGTAAGTCATCAGGTCTGTGGCAACTTGTACTTCTTACTGCTGTTAAGAGACTATTTTAGGGTGCACAGATTTATTTGACCTTCACTTACTAAGACCAGACTAAGCCATTCGTTTTTTTTCTGGTGAATCCCATTAATTAACCTGCCAAATATTTCATCAGCGTTCCTAATGGGAAAAACTACAGAAGAGCTAATGTTTATTATGGTCACTAATGTAGCTTATCTTACTGTACATCTGGAGGGACATGGTCATGGATCAGGATCCTATTATGCTAAATGCTGCCAAATGTGGATCACATCCCATGTTTTTCCCCACAGAACTTATCATCTGAATAGACTTTGTCAACAGATCTTCCTTAGGGTAAAGTACACCTGAGCTGGAAAGATGAAACAGCAAGAATGGCTGTTTTTATTTTGAGTTAAACAATATAATTATAATTTTAAAATATTCATACTTATTTAAAAGTCAAACTAACTGTATCTGTGCCCCTCTTTGTGACTGTGTTCCAAATTCTTCCACTTGCATGTTATGTATAATCAGAACTCATAGTTTTATTTTGATCTTGTTTTTATTCATGCCTTGATTACTCATGGGTGAGTAGACTGGAGACAACTGAGGGCTCAGAACCTCCAAGCCAATGCTCAGAACAGAGAAGAAAAGCAACAGGTTACAGCAGTGCAGGTAAGCAGTCCTACCGAAAGCCCGCGGAGGAGCCTTCTGATTTAGCATCATCTGTTGCTGGAAGAAACTATTTCATGATTATCTGATTTCTCCTGCATCCAGAAAATTCCTGGTTTTGTTGCAAATTGCTAATTAAAAAAAAAAATTTTACCTGGCTATTTATGTCAAAAAGAAAATCAGTGTTTATTAACATAAGACTTATGTGGTACAAGAGATCTTGTGTATCTGGGTGACTTTCCTGTTTGATGGCTTCCTTTTCTGCATTATAGTCCCACAGCCCATGTCCCATGTCCTGCTGGAGTATTTCTGAGCACTGGAGTGTGGAAGGGGTTCAGCTGTCACCATTATTTTCAAGTCCCTGAGTCATCTGGGTCCTTTTTTTCTGGTAACCACCCATGACTATTACGGGATGTGTGTGAACATCCCCTCTCTCCCACAGTCACAAACCTTCCTGGTTGGTTGTTCCTCTGACCTCTACTCAAGCTCACGCCCAGCCGAGCACATAAATGTCTACATGCACTACAGTGGTATCTGATGTCTTGGTGGCCTCTCAGACCTCACTGCTTAGGTGTGCTGAGAGACAGAAGTGAATTTAGGCCATGTCTTTCCTCTCCTCCCCCTTTTTACAAGGATTAATGAATAGCTGAATTCTACTTGGCTTGACTTTTGTTCTGTTCTTAGGTCTTGCTTCAGTACATAACGATAATTTCCTGCTGAACTGCTTCTGCTGCACTTTGCCTGTTTCACTTCCCTTCCAAAAGAAGCGACTTCAGAGTAAATATCGGACCAGAACAGTGTGACTCCCAGCCAGGGTTAAATCTGACCACAGAGCCTTGTGATTTTACCCAGCTTCTGATTTCACCAGCAATGGCTTCCAGTTTTGAGCTGAAGTATGTTTGCTGTGAGGAGAGCACCCAAATTTTCAGCTGTGAATTCTCACCAATATGCAAAGAAGAAGATAACCTGTGCAAACTGTCTACTCTTCTGAGCTACAATTCTGTGAGAGAAGAGTAATGCTACATTCAGAGTGGTTTGCCCTTGCTTTTTCAAGTCCTCATCTTATTATGAGGACTGGAAAACCACATTGTATGTGTGAGAGAGCTCAGCATAATAACAATGGAAATGACATGAATATTATTATTTCTGTGCTGGAGGTGGTGCTGCCTATGGCTCTGTGAAAGCATGGAGCTCTCTTCCCTCCAAAGCTTTAACAAAATCAAGAGGGAAGAAGAGCAACAACTTGTTGCATTACTCTGTGAGTTGTGGGTTTGGTTGGAGGGTTATGTAAGGGCATGTTTGCATACAGCCAAGATGCATCATGCAGACACCCCTGAACTAAAACACCCCAATATATGCCTCTGGCCAGAAACCCCCAAAGACTATTTGCTAGCCAAATGCAACAGGAGCACGTGGCATATATACCAAAGAGCCAGCTGCCCTGAGTGAAGGGCTTACATCAAAGAGAAACAGCTGTAGCTGTGACACCCCCAGCCCAGGCTGATGGGCACAGAGTCCCTGGCAGCTCGCAGGCCCTGGGCCAAGGGGAGCAGCCGTGGAGCTGCTGTGGCTGCACCTCTGCTGCTGGGGGCTTCTGCACACAGCAGGTGCAAACCCACTGCTTTGTACCCAGCTCCCACAGGTGTAAATGGCTGCACAGCGTGCACAGCGACCTGGAGCTGGGGCCTGGAGGTGGCGGAGAATTATTGCAATGAGATGAAGGGCAAAGAGAAGACAGCAGCTTCAGCACAGCCAGGCAGGCAACAGAGCTTCTGCCAGGGCCAGGTGAGGGCACAACTCCAGGCTTGTCATTCCCATTCCAAAACACAACACTGGGAATCTCACTGCTGTCACAACAGATAGCCTTTAGGAGGGACTCAAGGTAAAGACAGCAGTGGCTTTAGCTCCTTCTTTTTTGGGGGGATTGTATTTGGTGTGAGGACAGCATGGAAGAACACATGAAGTTAGTTGTAGAAAAGCAATATTACCATGACCTCAGCTGATGTTACTGGAGTTGTGGAAAGACAGAGGCAAAGTGCTAAGATGGAGACATGAAGAAGAAGAGTGAAGAAATGAAGAGTTTAAATGAAAGCCTGAATCTGTAACGTATGTAGAGGAAAGAGCTTTTGAGAGGGGTAGGACAGTCAAACCACCAAGTAGGAAAGCAAGAGGTACAGACTGGGAGGAGGTGATGGGGGGGCCACAGTGACAAAGGTTGCAAACAGACTTCATGGAAGTATCACAAAGAAAAAAAGATCTTTCTGAAGAAGAAGGTGCTGTGTTACAGACTAAGCATATGGAGATCTTTTACGTAGGAAGGGACAGTTTTCACAGACCACTATCAGAAATGTTCACTCTCCAAACTTCAACTTTAACTGGGAAAAAAATCAAATGCTGTATGATTGCAGACTTATTTACAGACTCTTTGATTACTAAACTATATTCAAATGTTTAACCTGTAGTAGGAAACATTCTGTGTTAGAAAACTTAAACAAAATTTAGAGTTGAAGCTCTTTAATTTTTGACAAAAGTAGCAAGTGTTCTATTTCTCCAATTACTTTTCTGATAATTAGATATTCATTCTTGAGTAACATACTCTCACTTTTTCATAGTTTCCCAATTAGAGAGAGAGGGGAAAAAAGTTTTGCCATAATCTCCTTAATGAAATGTAGTCAGCAAACTTTCAACATGCAGTTTTCTTGCTGCAGTGAAATCAGCTATTGGGCAGGAGTGACAAACTCTACAATAGGTATTCCACATAACTGATAATACAGTAAGCCATATTCAGAAGGAAAAATTACAGTTCAGGAGACATAGCCCTCCAAAAAACACCCCAAACTCCCTGACATTTTTTATTGCAATTTTAAGATCAGTTTTGGAGGACATCTTTCTTAATCAACTACTATTGCCTTTAAAGATTAGTGTTCACAGCCTAATCATGCTGCACTTAGCTTAATTTGCTTTGCTATGGTCTCATTAAATTCTTTCTTTTGGTCAGAAACCCTGCCATGGCTTGGCAGAAAAACAGGAAATTTCTTCTTCATGTTGGAGGGTTGTGACTGCTCTTTCATTTTAACACACAGACTGGAGGGTGCTGCAGCAAATTACATGTGGGTCACTCATTCCTTCCTGTGTAAGGAGCTCACAACCCCTTAAAACACTTTGTCAGCTGGACAACTGGGACAAGAGGGAGAAAAATAATCCTTGTGTCAAAAATGTCTCAGATTGCCATTCCATCAGTTAGATCTAATGTTTAATTTTAGGTTACCTGAAACCTCAAAGGCAACAATTCCTACAACTGATTGTTGAGGCTGCTTTTAGCCCATCTCAGCTTGTGATAGATTCAGCATTTGGTGGTCAAGAAGAGACTATCCTGAATTGCTACTCTCCTTTGTGCTGAGAAAGTGCACTTAAGGAACAACCTGGCAGCATTACCTGTCATTTGATCTGGAATCTGTGATTCAGAGTAAAGCACAAGCAATAAATAGTAGAGGTTTTGCACTATTGTTTTGCTGGCAGATGAGAAATGTAGAAATTGCTTTCCTCACCAAAGTTTGGAAGTCCATTAAAAAGTTGCGAGCAGATGTGTCATGGTCATCCCTAAGCCTGCAGGAGTATGCAGACAGATGTGGTACCTTGCAGTCTCACCTGGGTCCATGGAATGTGTCTCCTCACACAGATGGTGAGCAATAAGGAGTATTTTAATTGCTGGATGAGCTACTGCCAGGGATTAGATCTAACTAGACACCTCTAGTGCTGTCACACACTTCACCTGCAGGTGAACTGAACTAAGGAGAAAATCAAACTCTTTCGTATCCTCGGTATCTTCCAAGGAAATCTATTTGCATCCTGCACAAGAAAGGCATGAACTGGCTTTCAGAGGTAAGACCCACAAGCACATGTGCAGAGCTACACTTTTAGCAGCATACCTTAAAATAGTTGACTTTATCACACTGGTGCAACCATGGCTTTTGGTAGCATACCTGTGTTCTAGACATGCAGGACAATGCACTCACATGTCTTTCCATTTTCGGTACTAGTCATTGTATTACAGAGATGCTCATTTAGAAGTAATCTGTACATGTTGGCAAGGAACTACTTCTGCCAGTAAAGCCAATTCTCTCCTCTAAATGGAGCAAATGGAGCGTAGGTTCTCTCTGCTTGAGATGGATTGCCTGAGAACTTTGTTGGCAAACTTATCAGATGAGGATTCTATGGGAAAGCCTCCCTTTGGGTGGGTCAGGATTTTAAAGAAAAGCACTATAGAATACTTAAGAGGTTTTTGTACCACTAAACCCCTCATTATTTACTATTCTGGACTATTTTTTCTTGAAGAATTTAACTGCATAATATTTGCTGCTAATGCTGAACTCCCATTTTAATTCAAGTATTTTATGAAAATTTTCCCCACGATTATTTGTTCATTAATGCAGGTAAGTTCAGAAAGTTTTTTGTTGTTGTTGTTCTTGATGCATTTGCTAAAACTGGAATCACATGCTTTTATCAACTTTTGAATTGCAATGGTTGGAGAGAACACACTGTTAACTTGAACTTTGCAACATTTGACTGTGAGCTTTACATATTATACCAATAGTAGTTTGATTCATTGGTTTCCACCTGCAGCAAAACTCTCTTAAGGAGTGAATGTGGATTTGCTTATTTGCTTAGGTAAAACCTGTGAGATTTTTCTATACTTGAAAAAGAATACAATTAGAGATACAATTGTTTGGGAGGACAAACTGCTTTCAAAAAGCATAGGTAATATCACAGAAAAAGGCAGCAGAGTGGGTACCCAGCTCTGAATAAATCTTTTAAGAATTTAGAAGAAATAAGAAGAATTCTTAATTAAGAATTGCTAAGAATTAATTAAGAATAAAAATAATGATTTTTAAAATTACAAAGAATTATGGAAATCAATTTCTTTCACGATTTTTGAGCTCCAATATTATTTATTCTTTAAAAACATAACTTGCAGGACTTCTAATCTACTGCTGGGGGCTTAAACTGTCCAGTTAGCCTAGATGAAGATCCTCTGTCTACTCATCAGTTACAGATGTTAGTTGGGGTGAGGGTCATGATACTAATCAGTTGCACAAATGACCTACATGGGGAAACAAATAGATGAATAATATCTCCAGGTCACCACTAGTGGTAAATATTGCTCTGTTAAATATTTGCATGTACATGATGGAACACTGCTTGTTTGTTTTGGGATTTTGTTTGGTTGGTTAGGTTTTTGCTCTCCAGAAAAAAAAACAAAAAACAAAAAAACAAAAACCAAACCAAAACAAAAAAAACCACCAACAGCTCCTGCATTTGAACAAAAATGACTGAAGGGAGAAGCAAAACCTTTTTTTTTTTTTTCTGTTTCATGACAATGCTAGCAGGAATTACTACTTTAAAAAAAAAAATCTGCTGGTGTGTGCTTCCTGTTCCAGTTTGTTTAGTCACAAGTCTGAATTAGATCTCTCTGTTGGTTGGTTTCATTTACTGTAAACAGGTCTTGTGCTTTGTTTCAATACATCAAAGCCTATAGCCAGGCACAGACAGGTAACGTAAAAGGCGGTAAGAAAGTTTACAGTCTTGCTTCATTGTTTCTTTAAGGGTTCCAGACAATGGTCAGAGGGATCACACGGAGTTTAAAAGAAGGCTTGGTTGTTGGGTTTTTGTCTATATAAACTGGTTTCTCTTTTGTTCCTTTTCTAGAAACCACATGTTACTTTAGGTCAGAAAAGTGTAAAATGTGGCACTTCTTAAACCAGCGTTACCGCTGCCTTGGGGTAACTCGATCAGGCAAAGGTGCAGGCTCCTCTCCCTGCTATGCTGATGCCTGCTGCCGTCCTTCAGGTGAGTACCAGAGGTTTATTTTCTTCTCAAATATCCATCCACCTGAAGGAGGCAGATGGCTGAGAAGGGCATTTTCTCATGACCGACACTGCAAA
>VXBC01004663.1:404042-422214 GCA_013399945.1 Ploceus nigricollis | reverse complement strand
AAGATGTGTATAGTACATAAATTTTGTTATCAAGGTAAATAAAAATCCTAGGGATACTTTTAATGAGGCAAAATTATTTATGAAGCCTTTGTTTTTAACAGATAACCAAAGGGAATTTTCCTGAGTCGTGTGTGGCTGTTCCATACAATAGATATCAATAAATGACAGGAGTGTTTGTGATGGGCCTTTTGAAATGTGTTTGTGTGTGTGTAGTCATGTATATCTCTATGCAGAAGGGTTTTTTGGAAGAAGAATTTGTAGGAATTTTTACTGGTGGATGTTGTTCAGTGTGGTGGTTTTAGTTTGAAACTGGGTAGAACTAATTTTGTGTAGTGGTTTTGGTTTGTTAATTTGAGATGTTAATTTTGAGATTTCTTGGTTAACATAGTAAAGAGTGTGGTGGGTGTGGTGTTGGTTAATTACTAATGTACTTCTTGTTGTGAGGATTAGGAGAAAGGTAAAGTAGGCTTAAATTTTAATAGGGTATAAAGAAAATTTGATTAACAGTAATTTAAAGAAAGGGTAATAAGAATTAGAATAAAACCTTTAGAATACTTTTGGTTTTTTGTATGGCTGTTCCATACAATAGATATCAATAAATGACAGGAGTGTTTGTGATGGGCCTTTTGGAATGTTTTTTTTGTGTGTGTAGTCATGTGCATCTGTACGTAGAAGGGTTTTTTGGGAGAAGAATTGGTGGGAATTTTCACTGGTGAATGTTGTCCAGATAGAAAGTAGTCCATGGCTGCAGTTTTCTTGCCCTGGAATAAAAGAAAGCTCTTCCATGGTGCCAGTGGGAAGTCACTCAGGTGTTTTGACAGGTCTCATGAGCATCTATTGTGTGGGTTACGATGCAGAAGTTATGGGATGTAGAGATTCAGGATTTGTGTCAGGCTGTTCTCTGTTGGACCTGTGGTCTAGGATTTTTGTGCTGATTAATTTTCTTGCTAAGGAAGAAATAGCTGATGTGAACCAGCAGTAATTCAATGTACATGAGGGTAAAATGAACTTCCTTGGCAATAGTAATACATGGGAGGAGCCAAGAGAGGCACTAATATAAAGTATAATTATAATGCATGAAGGTTTGCATTATTTCTACTCCAATCACTTCCACTGGCTTGGTGAGGGTCTTGCAGCAGTGCTTTTCTGTTTAGTTTTGCAGTTGTTTTATTCTTTTATTTGCTAGAAGGCCTTTCCAAAAAATCAGGCGGCTAATGGAGCTTTGGGGTTATTACTTCATGGGTTTCTTTTTTGTTTCCTTTTTTTTTTCCCCTGAATATTATGACCCATTATAAATGTCTTTTTCAGCTCCCAGATTCTTGGCTGTTGGGCTGTGCATTGATGACAAATCAGCTCCTAAGTGGCCTTTAGAGTAAAATACACCTGCACAGTGAAAGGAGATGGCAGAGTGTGATTGTTATTGTCCAAATCCCTCGGTGATTATGTCCCTGCATTTCAGGAACAGCTCTCTTTCACCTTGGAATAAACACACGGGTGCTGTTCTCTGAAATCCAGGCTCTGTGTGACTTCACGTGGTAGCAGTAGAATTAAATCTCGATTTTCTCACTCGCTGGGCTTGTCACTGGGCTGGTGGAGGCTTTCCCTGAATGTTTGTTAGTCACTTCTTGGCTGGGTGATCCAGAACAGTGAATTTGTGATGCTGTCTGTGGAACAGAATTCCAGTAGTGGTTTCAGCCTTCTGAAAAACACATGGCAAACTGCTCTGTCTGTCTGTCTGTCTGTCTGTCAGGATGGGATGGAGACCTTGTGCATGTAACTCTTTGACAAACACCAGTGTAAGGCTTAAAGCACTTTGCTTTATTTCAAGGATTGTTTCGGTTTGGGAATTTTCAACTGAGTGTTGGAAAGGAAGCAAACCTAATTAGTATCAGGAAAACGTTTATTTTTGAGGGATGAGCAATAGTTCTAAAAGTCACTTTTGTATTTCTTTAATTAGTCTGTGTTTTAGAGTAGTTTTTTTGATAGATGACTGAAATTCTTTAGATCTAGACAACTGATAGATGAATGAAATTCTTTAGATCTAGACACTGGACTCCTCAAGATGAGAACAGAATATTTTCACTTCGAGGACTTCAGCAAATAACTTTCATGTTGGAAAATAGGATTATGAGTAACACATAAATCAGAGTTAATGATGTTAATCAGCAAAAGCAGCTGTTGTAAAGTATCAAAGTCCCCATCTCTGCTGCACCAGGGCTGGAGTGCTGTGCTGCTAATCTCGTTAACACACTCAGCTAATTTCATCTGGGGAAAGAAGCAGCTTAATCTGCACACGTGTAAAAGTGTGTGCTCATCTCTGCCTGTCTGCAGTAACCCAGGAGCATCTTCCTGTGCAAGGCATAAAATTATTCTGCATAATGAGGACAAATTCCCCAGTTTTGTCTGAAACATTGCCTGAACACTCAGGGTAAAAGCCCATGACTGTAGGACCAGCAGAAGTTCTGTATGTATGTAAATGGAAAATCAATTGATTAGAAACAGCTCTGATAAGATAATTAAAATTATAAATAATCAGTCGTCTTTCATAGCCTCTCAAAAAATATTTCTGTTTAGATCCCAGTGCACAGGAGCTGCCTGTGTAGATTCTTTTATTGTGTTCAGATGGAATAAGGTTTTTTCTGTCCAAACTCAAATTAAACTGATGCACAGTTACTGCCTTTTACAATTCTCTTTGTCAGCTGTCCCCACTAATACTGCTGCACATTTTGAGGTCAGTGTGCAGTCACTTAACCATGTTAAAACAAAATAGAGCAGACTTCAGGAATTATTTAAAGGCTCAAATTTTTATTTAAAAAGAGTATTTCAGAACTTGCTTTTGCTTGAATCAACCATTACTGAAACCTTTTGGAAAGGGTGAAGAAGAAAAATCCAAGTATATGAAGTTTTCATGTCATTGTCTTTTTTAATTAAAAACTTCTAATCTGGCCCTTTGTGTTGAAACCAAAATAGAACATTTAGGGTGAAATTACTGTGGAGGCTTGGAAGTGGCAGTGAAAGGCATTAAATAGTGATTAGGCATGTTCTGCTCACAATTCCTGTGTTTATTTACTCTTGTATTGTTTCCACAAGAGCAGTGAAGTATCTGCATGTGACAGCAATGATGTTTTGGGGAAATAATGTGCTGTGCTTAGTCATGACATTTTTACTTGCTGTTCCTTTTTACAAGAGCTGTTTCAAGCTGCTTGTTGATTTTTCTGAGGAATTGATTCCTGACTTTAATCTGTCACCCTTCATTTCAAATAGGCAAAAGTTGTGACATTAAATTAATATGACAAAAATGGTGATACTCTGCTGATAAATTTCCAGCTTAAGCTGTAAAACGGTGTAAATACCTCCACAAAAACCAGGAATTCTGAGGTTTTTCCAAGCAAATAAAAGTATTCAGTGGAGTGCAGCTCCAGCACAGATCTGTGACCAGGAGAGCTGCATTCCATGATCATTGTGACAATTTCCAGCTCTCCTTCCCACCAGCCATTAACAACCACCCTTCAAAACCATCCCCAGAGGGTGGGAGAGCCAGAGTCCACCAGGAATTGTCACCTGGGAAATTCTCCTCCTGTTTACCTCCTGTTTTTCTCGAGTCCTCTTAAAGAAAAATTTGGAAGATAATGGAAAATTTAGATTTTTACATCAAGAATTCATCACAGAATGAAGAGTGATATAATTCTTATTGTGCAGCTCAAGAGGCTGCCAAAAAGTAAAACACTTGCCATTCTCAAAGGTACCTGCCTGATTTCTGCATAAAGTGTCCTTGTAGCAAATGCAGGCATTGTTTAAAAATCCCCTCTCCAATACTTTGGTGGGATAAATATGTGTTTTGTTTATGCCTTTTTCACTTGGAGAAATTTTCCTTCCATTTATAGCATCTCATCGGAGAAAAAAAAATCAGATGATTGGGACTTGCAATTGTCTTGTGGCTCAGCCTTTGAGAGATCACCTTGCTGGAATTTCTTTGTGTTGGAATGAAGGGAATTGCATTCTCCTATTTCTTTGTGTTGGAATAATGGGATTACATTCTCCTATTTCTGCAGCCTTCCAAGAGCCTTTTATGAAGAGCATGATTAAATGCAAATGATGGTTCCACCAAAAAGGCACAAGGCACTGGAAATTGGGTGCTGGAAATTGGCTCTTTGCTCTGCTCACCTCCCTCCCTCAGTTCTGCTGGATGTGTGAGTTTATAGCAGAGCCAAGTTTTCCCTAATCCACATTCCAGAAGTTTTGTTTTTGCTTTCCCCTCCTCATCCCTTCCTCTCTCNTATTACCACACATTCACGTTGCTCTTTATCCCAATAGCTACTCCTTCCTTAAAGCCCAATTGACTTTCCAGATTCCCTGTGCTGATCTTGGTGTTTAAAAAGAATCAAACTAAGGCAAGATGTGTATAGTACATAAATTGAGGTATTGGTTCACGTGCACTAACAACATCTTGTAGTTTCAGTAGCAAAGCAGACTTTGGGAGCACTTTGGTCTCCATAATTGGATAGCACAATTCAGAAATAAATTACTGCAATGTCCTGCAATATTTTCCAAAATTCCAGTATTCCTTTTTGGGGAGTTACAAGTACACTGGAGGAATATGGAAACCACATTTTCATAGGGAAGTGTTTGAAATGTGAAATGTGAATCAACTCCTTCCAATCTTTTGTGGCCTTTTCTTGTACACATTTTTAGCATTGCAGCAGTTCAGCTTTTGAGAAGACAGATTGAGCAAGTCCTAAATTTTTTGAGTATATTGCAGGATGCTCCTGGAGAAAGAACATNTGCCATTCTCAAAGGTACCTGCCTGATTTCTGCATAAAGTGTCCTTGTAGCAAATGCAGGCATTGTTTAAAAATCCCCTCTCCAATACTTTGGTGGGATAAATATGTGTTTTGTTTATGCCTTTTTCACTTGGAGAAATTTTCCTTCCATTTATAGCATCTCATCGGAGAAAAAAAAATCAGATGATTGGGACTTGCAATTGTCTTGTGGCTCAGCCTTTGAGAGATCACCTTGCTGGAATTTCTTTGTGTTGGAATGAAGGGAATTGCATTCTCCTATTTCTTTGTGTTGGAATAATGGGATTACATTCTCCTATTTCTGCAGCCTTCCAAGAGCCTTTTATGAAGAGCATGATTAAATGCAAATGATGGTTCCACCAAAAAGGCACAAGGCACTGGAAATTGGGTGCTGGAAATTGGCTCTTTGCTCTGCTCACCTCCCTCCCTCAGTTCTGCTGGATGTGTGAGTTTATAGCAGAGCCAAGTTTTCCCTAATCCACATTCCAGAAGTTTTGTTTTTGCTTTCCCCTCCTCATCCCTTCCTCTCTCCCATTCTTGTTCATTCCTTTGGTCATTCAGCTCTCACTGATTAGAAATACTCAGCTTCTAAAGGGCACATGGGCTGGAAGAAATTGTCCTTGCTCAAGCTGTGACAATGAATTTGAAAATTCTCATGACTGGTTATTAAAATACTCAATTCATCACTGATACATTGAATTACATTCAGTACCTGAACAGATTATTGTTTTGCCATACATTTAAATTACAGGATCAAATGCATTTAGGTTGTCATAATTCAAAGTTCTTTCCTTGTGCTCTTGCTGTCTGTATGAAATTAACTTTTCCTCTTGCTGTTCCTCTTCAGCAGGAATTATCTAAGATAAAATACCAGTNTGAAATGTGAATCAACTCCTTCCAATCTTTTGTGGCCTTTTCTTGTACACATTTTTAGCATTGCAGCAGTTCAGCTTTTGAGAAGACAGATTGAGCAAGTCCTAAATTTTTTGAGTATATTGCAGGATGCTCCTGGAGAAAGAACATCCATTAATAATCTCAAATTTTTCATCTGACTCTGGATTGTGATTAAAGACAGAAATATACAGAAGAAGTAACAACACTCAGAAACAACTGCTTATATTTTGCTGTTAAGGCCAAGAATTACTGGAGAAGCAAATCCTCATGGCAGTCTGGGGAATGCAGAGAAAATCTCATTCACCTTGTCAAGACTGGCAGGGCTTTCCTGGACCTGTGATTTGTTTGCTTGAATCATGGGGCACAGAGTTACAAATTGCAAAATAAATCAGGAGGAGGATGAAATTGAGAGTTGGACAGCTTTGAGTTAAGGCTGCAAGGAAGGGCAGAGTTGGGACAGAAGATAATTTGGCTCCTGGTCAGGTATTGATGCAGAAAATTACTTAAAAACACCACAACTTCTTTGTAATCAGCACAGGAATTGCAGCCAAGTCCTTATTTGCCTTTTTGGTTTTTAGTTTTCTTACAAGTCAGGAGTGCTCTTGGTGATGACATGTAGGGAGCTCCCTAAATTTTAGATTTTAAAAAAATTTAGCAATGAAGGATTGTCATATGAGTGAGAAATTCCATCAGGTGAAGCAAATGGATTTAAATCCAAGCTGGTCCAAGCTGTCCCCAGCTTGTCACCAGCCAGGAGCTCTGACACATCCAGTCCTTCCTTGGACACCTCCAGGATGCACCAAGGTCAACTTTTGTAGCCTATTTTTGGTAAATTAAGTATTTGTGGAACATAGTGACATTGTACAAACCAGTGGGATTTAAAATAAACAAAAAGAACAGGTTTTCTGTGTTGAATTATTATTTATCACTATTTCTTTGCTGCTTTTCAGTAGCAAAACATATTTATCCCCACGGGCATCCAGCAAACGTAGAATTAAACACATAAATACTAACAGAGAATTTTCAGTGAAGCAATTATAAACTGGCTTCCATCTCATGTTCCATATGTTAACCAGCTTGGGATACTAAAGGTTTTGGGTGGCAAAGGGCATCTTTTGTTCATTTGACTTTTACAAATAAATTTTTAAAATGATTATGATATAATTCCTTCAGTTCTGAACCTTGCCTTTGGAATGTTTGTCTTTCACTTGGCTTATCATTTGGAAAACATTTCAGGAAAGGAGGCTTTGATCTGACAGCTGATGGACAGCAAAGACTAAACCTTGTCCGTTGCAGCAAACCATTGGAACAGATTTGCCCCATTTCTCAAGTAGAGGCTTTTATCCAAAGGAATTGTGAGTTTGGATCTGTCTCCTGAATTTCCAGAGCTGGGAAGGATTTTGTGATAAATATAAAATTGTGCATATTTGGATTGTATTAAACAACAACGTGAGTCCAAGGCAAATACTTTGTAGTTTAAATAAATATAACTGTTTGGATAAGTTTATGGACGTGGAAATTTACACTAATTTTTTATGAGGATGGATTTTATTTCACCCTTGGATTCCAGCAAAAGCCTGAGCAGGGACACTGGGGGAAAGGGGAGGGCAGTGGCATGAACCACGGAACAGGGACAAGGATGCGCTTGGACAAATTCCTAATTTAGACGTCAAAACGCTGGAGGTTCAGCCCTGAAAGGAAGAATCCCTCGTCACAGCGATGTCTGTGAGCTTGGAGAGAAAATCCCTGGCAGGGGGAGAGGCAGAGCTGTGACTCAGCTGCGGTTCCTGCCCCGCGGGGCCGGGGGCGGCCGCTGCTGCTGCTGCTGCTGCTTCTTCTTCTGCTGCTGCTTCTTCTGCTCCTTCTCCTTCTTCTGCTGCTTCTGATTCTGCTGCTGCTGCTGCTGCTGCTGCTTCTTCTTCTTCTTCTTCTGCTGCTTCTTCTTCTGCTGCTGCTTCTTCTTCTGCTCCTTCTCCTTCTTCTGCTGCTTCTGATTCTGCTGCTGCTGCTGCTAATGATGATGCTGCTGATGCTGCTGATGCTGATGCTGCTGATGCTGCCCTCTCCCACGCACCCCCCATCCCCGCAGCTCTCCGGGAACTCTCTCACACAGGAGAGGTTTCGCCCTGGGGGTACCAAAGTGTTCTGTCACAGACAGCACATTCCGAGGGTAAAGCAGACAGGCAGGAAGGTGGAAGCATGTGTAGAACAGGGAAATCTGGGACATCTCCATCCTCTGGGACACCTCCATCCTCTGCAAACACTGGGTGCTCATCACATTTCCAGTGTCAAGTGTGGCTGTGTTTTTCAGCAGGGGTTTATTTTTTTTTTAATTCAGAAGAAACGGGTCGAATAAAGATTATTTCTTTGTGCTAAGGTTGCTTACATTACTGGAAAAGCTGTCAGAGGCTTTATTGAAGCTGGTTTTCATTAAAAGGCCAAAGATGATGGGCAGCTGTCAGAATCTGCAGGAGGTGAAGAATGGAGAGTGGAGGGAGTTGAGTTTTTGAGAAGACACAGCAAAGGTTCCACTGTCCAGGCTCTGCATTGCTGTGTCACTGGGGATGAAAGGAAGAGGAAAAACATCTATTTCTGTTTTCCTAGTGTGGCAGCTGTTAGTTCTTGTTCCATTGATTCCTGGCTCTCTGTTCTCACGTGTGTTTGTTTCAAGTTTAGAGCTAAGTCATACATGAGTCCCTGCTTGGACAGAATGACAAAAGCTGAAATTTCTTCCTGCCTTGTGGCACTGTTTGGAAGTCCTTGAGGATTTGTGTGGATTTGACTCATTCTCCCCCTCCTGGAGTCTCCAGGGGATCTGTTCCCATGGCCCCTGTGTCACAGCTCCACCACAGACACCCAACCTTGCAAATCCTGCTCTTCCTAACCAGTGCCAGCAGCCTAGCAGGTGGATTTGACCATGTGGATGTCAGGTGCTGAAGTCCAATGCCACTGACCAAATATATTCAAATATATTCAAATGTCACTGACCAAATAGATCCAAGTTCAAAACCAACTCAGGCCCCAGCCCAAGTCCCAGTTTTCTGCATCACACCCATGCAATGTGCAAGGATGCTGTTGAGCAGCTTTTCTTTGTGCTCCTGTTGAAGCTGCACCCAGGCTCAGGTGATAAACTGAGATTACCTTTTTCAGTTTACAGATTGGCTAAAAACTGGTGAGTTGTTTCTTTCATAAAATTCCCCTTCTCTCTTCACTCACTGAGAGCTTTTTTTAACACTTAAAATGTTTTTCTTCATTGAACACTTGTAAATTATGAAGCTAATTATAGTGGCTTGAACTTATTTTGGTGGTGTTGGCATTTTAAACCGTGGTTTGTAGAGATTAAGCATGCAGCAAAGATCTGAGGTTTCAAGATGAAGTTAATCTGACAGGCTTTACAGTTATTTTAAAAGGTGCCAGTTGGGAAGACATTTTGGGAGGTTTAGAATGCAATCCTGAAAGACTTAGGGGATTACAGCCTCAGTTTATTTTCTGTACAAGTGTTTAAATGTTATCTAACCAATTATTCTCGCTCCTTTTTTCCTAAGCTCCTTTGGCAAACCAACAGAACATTCCCCATGCTTCCCACCCTTTTCTAATGTAAACAATTCATCAATTGTTTCTGAGCTGATTGTGGAACCCTTCTCCCCAGTCAATTGCTTTCAGGATCTCCTTGGTGCCCTGAGATGTTTAACGATGAAAGAATTGGCTGCAATATTTATGAGCAACTTGGATTCCAGATCAATTTTCACTGGGAAATCATTTGGACAGGTTCTGCTGGCTGGAGAGATGAAGCTTTTGATTTTTGGGTGTGTTTCAGATAAACAAGTGGCAGCAGAGGGCTGGTCTGAGGGGAGGTTTTATTGCAGCCAGGGAGATCAGTATTTTAGATTTAGTTCTTGTCAGTAACAGTGACAACACTGAAGTACAAGGTGCAGAAAGTAATTTTGGACTGAATAATCACAGATTTGTTTCATTTCAGATCAGAAAGGCAGGCATTAAGAATTTCCCTGTTGTTTATGGATTGAAAATCTTGGAGACATGAACTTCTACTCTTTCAATTGTATTTTCTTTGTATTGTCTTTAGATTTGGTAATTTTAGGGATTGTTTATCACCTTTCCAAGTGGCATCCAGGTTTATACTTTGGCAAGATTATCTTGCTAAGTAAGCCAAGTTTTCTGCTCAATTTTTTGTAGACATTTTAAACTTTCATATTTACAATTTCAGGATTTGGTTTTACTCTTTCCAAACTCTGCAGTGAGAGAAGCTTTGCTTGGTGTGTCATCCACTGCTCACAGTGTTCCAAAGCTTGTTCTTGCATAATTGAGGTCATGTCATTAATGGAAAGCAGTGTGAAAAGAGTATTTAAATATGTATAAATGTTTACTGTCTGCAAAATAAAGAATCTGTACCACAAGGCAGAATAACAGGCTCCTTATATCTGAGTCAGAGTGGTTTTTATAAGGTAACTCCTTCATCTAAACTGATTTACCAGAAGAAGGGAGCAATAATTTAGTAACAAAAATATGAAATATTTAAATTTTAGTTTATTTTTGCTTGTTATCTTGCAAAATATTTGAAAATTTCTGCAGGTGAAGTGTGCAAACAACATATTGGTATTTTGGGTTTTTTTGGTAATTAAATTCTGTGAGTTAAGGCCTTCAGGTAATTTTGGAATGTATTAATAGTGCCAGAGAGTGACCTCAGAGGCATCCTCAAAGTGTCTGGGATGAACTACTCATCTATAAATTAGACAAAATCTAATTTAGTGTGGAAAGCACTTTAAACCCTGTGAGTAATGAAGATAACTTGCTGAATGTTCTGCTCTGATTAATTTATCTGTGTTCTTATGAAGAATCCCTCCTGCCTCAGCTGAGCCATTCCCTTCAGCACCCCAGATTTTGTTTGTTGGAGGAAAAACCTGATCCCAGAAACCTCAGGAGAGCTGAACCCCACCAGAGGCTTCAACCAGAGCTGAGTGACCACATGGAGCTGCCTCAGGTGTGACACCCTCGGCACTCCAGCTGCAAGGAATATCCAAAGGAATATTCCAAAGTGACAGCAGTGAGGAAGGGAGGGGTTAATTGTTTTCATGCCATTGAAAAAGATATTTATCTATAGCTGAATGATAATATAATATAATAATAAAATACAATAAAATACAATATATAATATGATATGNATATAATATAATATAATATAATATAATATAATATAATATAATATAATATAATGTAATATAATGTAATTTACTCCTGGGCTGTGTGTGCACAGTGAGATGGGGATGGACATGGGCAGGGCTTTGTCCCCCTGCTCTGGAGCTCCCAGCCTTCACTCCCAGTTCCCCCAGTGCCTCCCCAGCTGGGGCTGTGCTGCCAGCAGAGCTGCTGAATAATTTCAATCCACACCTGCAAAAGCCAGGAGCCAGCAAGGACTGCCAAAGCAACACCACGAGGTTGTGCTTGACCACCTGTGCTGCTGGGGAGTGCATAAAATGGTTTTGCAAATTATTTAACAGAGAGTAGAAGTGTGGAAGTAGAGGAGAGTGCAGTGAGAACCTTTCAAGCTGCGCGTTCTGTGGTGTTTTAACTCCTCTGGAAAATCTGTGTCAGCAAGGACTGGGTGGTCACTGGAGCTTGTGACTGGCCCTCACTGAGGTGGGATGCATAATTCAGATCTGTGTCAGCAAGGACTGGGTGGTCACTGGAGCTTGTGACTGGCCCTCACTGAGGTGGGATGCATAATTCAGAGTTTCAACATCTACAGGTAAGGGTAACAACTCCGCTTTTTCTCTCTGAAGTATCAAACCCTGCATTTTTAGTGGGATTTCTGTCAAAGGCATAGCTTCAAACAGCAGATGGCTGTTATATCCTGGTTGTAGTGCATACAAGTTTTCCAATAATTCCCTTTTGTTACCAGTGAAAAAGAAACCAAAATGAATGTGGATTTAATTTTTTCTGGAGGCACATTTTAATTTTGGCTTTGTTTGTTTTATCCTTTAAGGAATAGTAGCTCGACCAAGGCAAGACTGTTTACTTGTGTGTGCTTAGGAAATCACAGCTGATCTGTGGAGGTTGTGTCGGGAGGAGACTGAAACTGAGTTTTCTGAGGGAGTTCATAGTTCCTCTGTGAGAAACTCTGTCTTGAGAAGCTGTTGGTTGGAGAGGAAAATATGGAAAATATGTTGTTTTATTCAGTACTTTAAAATAAGTCTGAAACGAGTTATTTCCAGCCTCTCCTAGCAAGCTACTACTACATGGCCACAGGCTAAAAACTGAATTCTGAATTCCCATTTCAGATCCTTCCCACTGCTCACAGTCCTTCATCTTCACAAAATGGTTTGCAAAGTACCTGCCAAGCTTTACCTTGGGAATGAAAGCTGCCAGTACCTTTGTGTTCAATGGATTTTCTGTGCATACAGGTGGCATTTAGGTGCCTTGGCATTGATTGCAGTTGATAACAGGGTTGGACACTCCAAAAATGAGTCTCCAGCCATGAGAACTGTGGCAGTGTTGACAGGTCCTGGTTCTTTCCTGCCAGTGCCACACTTTGCTTTATTGCAGCACAGGCAGCCCTCTGCAGGTTCTGGGTTAGTGTTTGGATGTATTAGTTTGGATTTCCTCTGGTGTGAATAAAGCTGTTCTCCATCTTCTGCAGTGTGCTCATGATGCTCACTTGGTTTCTCGAGGGGACAGCATTTACAAATGAGATCAGTTCTGTGGGGTAAAATTGGAGTTTAGGAAATGACAAACCATGCAGGCACTTTCAGTTGAGTGCTTTCTTCCAGGACAGTGGGAATTATTCACCTCTGAGCTGTGTGCTGGATTGTCCTGGCTCTGTGAGAGGATTGCTTTTCTCAGGCCATTTCCCAGCAGCCTTCCTGACAACTCAGGAGCTGTCCAAAGTTAGGTGAGGGAGATGCTAAGCATTGTTTGAAGGGACTGAAATACTGTTCATTTGGATTAATAAAGCCTCTTTTCCTCCACTTTGTGGAAGTTGGGCAGCATAGAAAAGTGTTGTTTGACACTGTAAAAACATTTCTGTTCACTCTGCATGTAGCTCTCCCATTCTGATTAGGTCTGGTTTTGTCTCAGTAGCTCACATTCCCTTTGGGGAATAAAACCTTATCTAAAATAAGCAAGTTTCAGGCAGTGACCTATATAACACATGCACGACTCTCACCAGCCTGGCAGGCAGTTTGCTGGAGAGTTACAGCCTGGATCAAATCTCAGGTTGTTTGCTTTTACTGGCATCCTTAATTTTAATTTGCTTCCTACGCCGTCGGAATGTGTGAAGGTGTCTGGAGGAGATGATTATGTAAAGGACAGTGGGAGAAGAACAAACATCAACAAATACCTTTGGTTTTGTATCTAAAAATCAGGCAGCAGTTTCCCTTGATGGGGAAAAATTGTAATGTCCTTCAAGAATAGGTTTGCAAAGAAAGCAAAGAGGCAAAATGACATCTGCATTTGACACAATTGAGGATGGAGTTTCCTGTGTGGAAATATTTCCTTTAATCCAGTATTTTTCCTTCTGTAAACAATGTAAGTGTGCTTCAAATGCTACTGCAGGGTGTCACAAAGGCTCTAAAGGCATGGAAAATGACTGGCTAAGGAAAAACCCAACATCTTGATTTACTTTATTGATGCAATGAACCATTCCACTGAAGGAGAGGCTGACTCTGTGGATACAGAAGTCATCCCAAAGTGCCTAAAATGCACTTTGATTGTGCATTGTTATCTTACAGAGCTTCTGTGTGTGGCTCAAAGGGCTGGAATCAGCTCATGAGCTGTTTGTTTGTTTATTCAGAGGTTCTGGGGACAAACCTGTCACAGGTTAAGACATCCCCAAACACCCACAGCAGCCCTGAAGCCATCATGAGCTGATACTGCCTGAAATGAGTGCACTCAAGAAAGTAAACCCAGCAATTTGTGATATTTAAACAGATAGTAACAGGTATTTCTGATATTTCATTCCTCAGGTTCTACTGCTCTTACCTTGTGTGTGCACTAGCCAAGATCCAATGACATTAATTATTTTTTCACAAGGCCAATTTTGACAGCAAAATTTACTCACGGTGCCAAAAGATTGTTCCTGCCTTTCTTTACTGCTTGTTCTGCTAATTAATGTCAGCATTTGATTGATAATGCATTTAATAATGCTCAGGTTGTTTGTTTGTTTTAACTCTCAGCTTCTCTAAGCAAATGGAAACTCTGCTGTCCTGTGCTATCCTTGAATTCTGTTTCTTATAGTGCCTGGCAAAACAATCCCACATTTTCTTTGATGCCTTTTGGGGCTACCTAAAAACAGAGGCCAGACAGAATGAGGGGAATAAAAGCAGTTCTGTTTATGGAAGGGCCTTCAGGTACATTTAGGGCAGACAAAGCCCCCCCAGGGCCTACACCCAAAATGGACCACGGGTCAGGGGTTTTATACTTTGATAAGTTTGGTCCATTTGCATATTGGGGTGAATCTGCCAATTCCAGCTCCAGGGTAATGAAGTCATTGACCCCAGGTTTGCTCCCCCCAAGTCCCTTTTGTTTGCATCTCTGGGGCCTGAGGCAGTGAGGTGTCCTTGATGGCCAGGCCTGGAGAGGAATTGTTGTGTCTGCCCCAAATGGGAAAGCTGCAGCTGCCACTGGGTGTGGAGTTTGGAGTTACACACTGAAGAACTGCAGGAGTACAGATAGATGGAAAATACAAAAGCTGAAATCCTAAGGCATCAGGTTTAGGATGAAAAATGCCTCGCAGGATGTGCTGGATGGGGCCATCTGCAGTCCCTGAAGTTATTCCCTCCACCAGTAAATCCCTGAGGATACTCAGGGCTGTTCACTGACAATTTTTATCCTGTTGGGTGGTTTCTCCCTGGCATGCTGCCCCCAAAACCCCGGGCTGGCTGAGCACCTTTGGGGCAGGCAGTGCCAGTGCCCCACATCGAGGTCACCCAGCCCTTGCCCTCACACTCCACAGTGGCACTGCCATCCCTGCTGTCCTTGCTGTCACCTCTGTATTTCCCCTTGTGCTGCCAGGATCTTCATCTGTCCTGAGGAGGGGAAGTCAAACACCCTGCCTGACTCCTCCTGATTCAGAAATGGGATTAGAAATGGGTAAGATTTCACACATCTTCACAAAGGGGAAGGAGGAGCCTCAGAAGGAAAGCCTGGCTCCTGCTCAGCTCCTTTCCCCCTGCTATTTGCTTCAATTAATGGCTGTGGCATTCACAGAGTCATTTTAATAATGTGTGCAATAGGTGGCATTTAGGTGCCTTGGCATTGATTGCAGTTGATAACAGGGTTGGACACTCCAAAAACGAGTCTCCAGCCATGAGAACTGTGGCAGTGTTGACAGGTCCTGGTTCTTTCCTGCCAGTGCCACACTTTGCTTTATTGCAGCACAGGCAGCCCTCTGCAGGTTCTGGGTTAGTGTTTGGATGTATTAGTTTGGATTTCCTCTGGTGTGAATAAAGCTGTTCTCCATCTTCTGCAGTGTGCTCATGATGCTCACTTGGTTTCTCGAGGGGACAGCATTTACAAATGAGATCAGTTCTGTGGGGTAAAAATGGAGTTTAGGAAATGACAAACCATGCAGGCACTTTCAGTTGAGTGCTTTCTTCCAGGACAGTGGGAATTACTCACCTCTGAGCTGTGTGCTGGATTGTCCTGGCTCTGTGAGAGGATTGCTTTTCTCAGGCCATTTTCCTGCAGCCTTCCTGACAACTCAGGAGCTGTCCAAAGTTAGGTGAGGGAGATGCTAAGCATTGTTTGAAGGGACTGAAATACTGTTCGTTTGGATTAATAAAGCCTCTTTTCCTCCACTTTGTGGAAGTTGGGCAGCATAGAAAAGTGTTGTGAGAGGATTCCTTTTTGATTTCTTGCAGAGGGGATGATGCTGGCACAAAATCCCCGTGCCATCCCCTGCTGCCCTGCTGCTTTCCCTATGACTCAGATCAGGGAACAGCAAAATAGGATTTAAAAATAGCCTGCTTCAAATATATTCCAGTAAATATACAAGGGGAAGAATATTGAGCCTTAAATGATTGCTAAATACCCATTTAGCAGTGACAATGTTGAAATCAGGCAGTGCAGATCTGGGGAGGACATTTGCATGGGCTCTTTGAAGTTTCGTTCAGGAGGTGGCTCCAAGCAATCAAGGCTTTGTGGTGTTGGGAGGGAAATCCCCTCCCGTGATGATGCTGCCTAAATCCACAGGCAGGATTTTCTTTTGGGGCTGACACACACAAATTATTGCAGGTTTTTTCTAGAGGTTGTAACAGACCTGCTGTCTTAGGTACATATGGAAAAAAAGGGCACAAAATGTGAGTTTTGGGCTGTTTTAGCTGACCCAGATTGCCACTCAGTGTTTATCCAGAGGATGTTACAGACCTACTATTCCAAGTTATTTTCTCACAGAAAATATTTATATTTATTTTAAAGGTGAAATATGAGATCCTCGTATAGTAAATGCTTTTCTAAGAGGACAGTATTTCCACTTTTAAAATACAGTATTTTTTTAGAAGATTTAAATATATTTACATGTTAATGACTTCACTGACAGCCTGGGAAACAACCTGGAAATTGCATAAACGTTGTGTGTGTGTCACCATGGCCATGAACACTTGACATTACACATTTCTTGTGCCCTGAGATGCTTTGAAGAAGCATGGAAGCCCCATGAAATCCAAACCTTGCTTCAGAATGGACTGATATCGATTTTAGGTTCCACTTACTCAGCTCCTGAAATTCCTGGAAGCATCAGGGGTGAACCCTTGGCACTCAGCATCCCTCAGCTGCAGGCTGGGTTCTGTCAGAGCAGCCTGGGACCTGCTCAGTTTGCAAAATTAGAAGTCAAAGCCACAACTCTGCTGCTCAAACATCCCATGTTTGTAGATAAAAATACATTTAGAAACTAGGATTTGGATGCTGAGGTTTAAAGAATTGCAGAATGTGTTATGGAAGGAGAATGTGTAAGATTTTTGGTTTCTGCCTTTTGTTTTTTGGGGGTTTTCTCTTTTTTGTTTGATTGTTTTTATCTTTTGATTGGATTTTTTTGTTTGTTTTGGAACTTTTTGTTTTGTTTTCTGCTTTTTGGTTGGTTTTCTCTTTTCCTCTTGTGTTGCTATGTGCTTTCTGAGGCATTTCTCTGCAGCACAACCATTGTTTCCTTGGAGTAGGAGCAACCAGAAAGGGGCAAGCAGGAGGGGAGAAACCAGTTTGTAAAATGTGGTGCCAGTGGTGGGGAAGGAAAGGAGGAAAGGATCTTTAGGGCTGCAGAAAACACAGGTAGGACCAGGAGCAGCTGTGGCCATGAAGCTGAGGAATGGGTTCACTGGTTTTTATTTTGGTTATTAGGGAAAAACCCTCAATTCAAATTCAGTTTGTTTTGTTAGGTTTTTTCCCACTGAACCTATACATTTATAAATTTCTCAAAACCCATTCTAGTTGTGGGGAACAAATCAAAATAAATTGCTGGTTTTAGTGTGTGCCATTCTCAGGTTCAGGAAGAAAATCAAATGAGACAAGAGCAGGCCTGTAAGGAAACTTGGATGGTTTCAGCATGAGCTGTTTGTGTGAATAAGCAGAAATGTAGGAGACTGGTTTTGGAATAAGCATTTCAAGGTGTCTAAGCCTTGTTTAAGCAGAATTTAAAACACCAAAGGTCACCTCTGCCACTGGAAAATCTAAAAGAAATATCAGTTCAGCTAATGCAAGGCTGAGCCACTGCAGTGATAAAATTTTCTTGTTAAAATCTAGAGCAGGGACACATGAGAGAAGTGGAAATTATTTTCTTATTCTTATAAAAGGGCAGGTTATTGTTCCCAAAGCATCCACGGAGAAAATGAAAGATATTTTCTGTATTTTCTGTTTACAATTCTGCTGATCAGAACAGAGGTCAGGGAGGGAAACAAATCCTCTGCAACACTAAGTGTCCACCCACTTAAATGATTTTTAAAAATTTATTTCCCCCATATAAAAGTTGCTTACTCAGTGGCAGCTGTTTGAATAGAATGGGGACAGTTTTCTCTGACATCCAGGAGATTTTATTTCGAGTTGTGCTGAGTGGATGCTCAGTACATTTCCACTTCCCCTAGCTGAAAAATGGGCTCATGGCAAGAAGAATGTGAGCTGTGCTCTCAGCAGCTTATTTCTTCGAATAACGACATTTAAAGGAAGAAATTTCAAGACATGGTATTGAAAACACTGTTTAAAAAGAGGAAAATCTTCATTTTATACCTCTATTTCCATAAATCATTGACAGAATTGACTCCTGCTGTAACAGAGTTCAGCATTTCAGCTCTGCTGCATCTGCATGAGTTACTTGGCCTATTGAATCTATTCTAAACCAGAACCTATTTAATCTAATCTAAATTTCTTCTCCTATTAATAAATTACTAAAATTTAAAATTACTAAAATCTTAAATAAAATTTATATACATAAAATATTAATTATTTTATTTTATTTTATTTTGAAATTATTTTATACT
>VXBC01004663.1:319160-404033 GCA_013399945.1 Ploceus nigricollis | reverse complement strand
ACTAATAAAATTTAATACATTACTAAATTTTATGTCCTATTTAGTGAGAAAGAATTAAAATGTGTCAGAATTATCTGATAAGGAGGGGAAAATTAGGGCTGAGGCTGTGGAAGGGGCTCTGCTCACCCTCATCCCTCTAATAACAATATTCTGCCCTCCCTGTGCTCTCCCTGCTGTGCCTGGTTTGTGTCACAGAGTTTGGGACCAGGACCCCCCAGCATGTGCTGGATGCTGCAGAAGCACAGAACAAACCCAGCCCTGCCACCCTTCAGCTGGATTTCAAGATTTGCTGCACGTCAGTAGGCAGAGCTGATTAATTTTTAACTAATTAATAGCCAGATAGTCATTCCAGCTGGTGGAAAACAGCATCACTGCAGCTAGAAATAAATTCTGGTGACAGGGTACATGTTCCATAGAGCTGTTTTCAAGGAGCCTGAGCCTTGAAACAGACTGGGAATTATCCTGAAGGAAAGGGTTTAAGTTTTTACCCAACTCGTTGTCTTGGTGATCCCAGGACTTCCTTCAGCAGAAAAGGATGGGAATGTGCACAAAGCACAGGAAGTCCTGCAGTGGAGGGTTCAATCATCCCTCAGTCAGGATCCTCCTCAATAAAAACAAGGGAATTCTTTTCCAAAACAAGGCTGGATAAGTTCTGACAGAGAGGGCAGGGACTGCTCAGAAATATCAGGTTTATTAGACTTTCCTAAAGGCAGTGCATGGAGGTTATGCTGGTAATAGTGAATAAACACTTTCTGGTACCATTCCCTTCGCTTTTATGAAGGGTGATTCCACTGTAACTCAGGTCAGAAAGGTTAAAATTCAGGCTTCAGGTCTGGAGTTCTTTTGTTTATTTTTTTTCCTTTTCTTTTTTACTTTATTAAGCATCAGTTTAACACAATTTGCTGGTATTATCTAGATGCTGATGCCTGAGAGGCACGTAGGGAGGTAATTGTTTTGTTTACATTCCACAGGGCTTCTAAATGTCTTTTAATGACCGTGTTCCCTGGACTGTAGCATTAATTCCACGGGCTGGAACACTGAATTTGAGCAGTTGAGTGCCTCAGACACCTTCCAGCAGGATAATTCAACATTTGTTTTCCTGCAGCTCACAGTTTTCCTTGCAGCAGGGTTTTGCTCCCACTAACTAACCCAAAAAGACTCTATTTATTTATTTCTGAGCTGAGAACCTGTAATTAGGCCAGCTGTAATTTCCCAAGGGGACTTGTCAGACATTTTTCCACCCACTGTGTGGAAGGTCAGGTTCTGCACTCTCAAAGTGCTGAAACCACAGAGGGGGAGGGCTTGACATCAAGATTTGGTGGGAAAGGGGTTAAAAGGCTCCCTTTCCAGTAATTTGGAGCTTTGTTGAGCTCCTCAAGTGCAGAAAACCTGAATAAAGCAGAAAAACACAAATAAAACATAAATAAAAGTACCTATGAGTGCTACCTAAACGGAAAGACAGGTCTGCAGCCCAGTGAATATTAAGCACTGGCTTTGCTGGCATTGCCATGAAAAGGGAAAAGAGAAAACACAAAGTCAGACAAGTTTATGGCAGGATCTACTTGTGCTGCATGCAGAATATTTGCATATATTTTCCACACACACCATATGGCAATTATTCAGATTGCAACAGCCCAGTGTTAGGAGCTTCTGTTGTTTTTTCCTGAGTATAGGTCAAATATAGATTGATGTGCTGATCAGTTTGGTGCAAGTTTTGTTTCATGCCTCACCTTTCAGTAATCAAAATGTTGCCCTTTTCAGTTTTGAAGGGTTGAGTCATTTGCCTTTGAACATTTTGCCTCCAGTCAGAAGCCAAGTATTTTATAAAGAGCAGAATTAAAATGGAAGGAAAATGCATTGTGTCTCTTAGAGCTGAACTACAAAGATGCAGAGGCTGGACATTTGTTTGAACCAACAGAATTTTGTATTCTTAACAGTGCCTTTATTTGCAAACTTGAGTTTTTGATGTGCCATCCTTCATTTGGGGGCTGCCTCAAGAACATAAAATAATTTCTAATTCTTCTGTTGCATTCCCAGAAGTGGGGTAGCCTACAAAAATAAAATTTCACAGTCACGTTAACCAAATATTTTATTAATTTGCATGGCAGTCTATGGATTAGAAAAGGTCTGAGTCAGCATTCAGCTACCAACTTCAAAGGAGGAATATTCAGATTAAAGTAGAGTGGATGAGTCAACTCACCAGCTTCTGGAATGTGCTTTTTATCAAGGCAAAGCAATGCTGAAGCTCAGGATATTTGGGAGAAAAGAGATGCTCTGAATAAGTTAGCTTGGAGCAAATACAAGATAATGCAGATTTCCAGCTTCCCGTGGGTGAGGAATTATTGCAATCTTCTTAGGCTTATCCAGCTCCAGAAACTCTTGTCCAGTCTGCAGAAACCAATTAACTAAACAGGCACCACCATGTGCAGAAAGTAACAGCAAATGAGATATTCCATGGCAATGAGCTCAGTTTGTGTCTGTGTGGAATGGGAGCAGTAAATACACACACATCATGGATTCTTCCTTGGATTCTTCCTTCATTTTTCTGTGGCTTTTTGCTGTGGTTTAAATTTCTGCTCCCATTTTCCACCATGGTATTCCTCACCATGGATTTATGTGTTCAGGAGTTTTACTCCTTCCCTGATTTTTGCCAGATAGATTTTTAAAAAAAAATTAATTCCTACATATTGTTTATTTGCCAGTCCAGTTATTTTAGTCCAAGCTGGAACTTATTCAGGCAGGTTTTTGAGGTTGCTGTGAAAATGGGGATGAACCTGGCTAATATCTGTATTTTCCATTGATTATGTTTTCCACAACATGACATAAGCATAGGAATTAAAGAGAAATTTCTAAATTAATATGTTAATTCTGCAAGTTCCTGAGGAAACTGAGAATCCTTTTAGGACCAGAGTTGTGCATGGAACACACTAAAGCAAAATCATGTGTAGTGTAAGTGACAAAACTTGGGGATTATTTTGCTTTTCAGCAGCAAGTCACACCTAAGTTATATTAAACATTTATTATCAAATGACATTTTGACATCTGAGGATAGCCATAATAGCATTCCCAGCAAAATGGGACTGGAAGGACTTCAGGTACCTGATGCTTATCTTCTTTGCATTTCTTGTTCCTTCAGTATTAATTTTTATTAAAAAGAAAGAAAAAAAAAAAAGAAAAAAAGAAGCAAGTCCTTTTGTAAAGCTGTTGTAAATGTGCTGCACTTCAAGTAAAATTTTGGCAGCAGAGGTGGCTCAAATTTTGTTGTAGTTCATCTGTTCCTGTGTGATAAAGCTCCAGACAAGCTCCAGGACATTAGTCACTGCTTTCTGCAGATTGCTGATTTCCCTTTTTCCCTCTTTTTTAAACTGTTCAAGCATTACTGATGTTAATTTGTGCATACAGCCTCAAAGATAAGCTGTGAAATGAGAAATGGAATTTGCTTTGCACGGCTCCAGAGCTGGAAGGATGAAAAACCCTGCTCAGAATTGATGGCCTGTGAGAGATGGGAAGTCAGGCCAAAGTGTCAGAATTTGATATCACAGCTGTCTGTTGGAAATCTGATTTTTCAGAGGAGTTAGAGCTGTAAAAATGAGAATAATTCCACACCTTTCTTTTTTCTCCTTGTCCAGTTTTTGTTCTCTAGGATACTTGTGGTTGCATTCTGCTTGTGGTGGGTTCTTTATTAATATTGATATTTTGAGGTGGCTCCTCCCTAACTTGTTGCATCTTGAGCTGTTAATTTATTTCCATCTGGTAATTCCAGAGGTGAAAGTTTGTTGTCGCCCTCACTTTATTTTTTGGGGTATTTTTTTAGGAAAACNATTATTATTTATTTTATTTTTATTTAATTATTATTTAATTTGGATTATTCCCTGTAAATGATGGTCCTGTTCTTCTTTCAGAGTTTATACATGGCAGCACTAACTTTTATCTGCTAGAGTCAGGCAGATTTAGGACTTTTGCCACAATACAGACATTTATTTTTTTCTTCAATAATTTTTTTACAGAATACTTGTCCAATTTTATTCCAACAACAATATCCTTTCACTGATAAAAAATGTTGGATTTTGGCAATAATACAACAGCAGGTTTTTGCAGGTTTTTTTACAGATTTAGCTAACAATTTCTTNGCATACAGCCTCAAAGATAAGCTGTGAAATGAGAAATGGAATTTGCTTTGCACGGCTCCAGAGCTGGAAGGATGAAAAACCCTGCTCAGAATTGATGGCCTGTGAGAGATGGGAAGTCAGGCCAAAGTGTCAGAATTTGATATCACAGCTGTCTGTTGGAAATCTGATTTTTCAGAGGAGTTAGAGCTGTAAAAATGAGAATAATTCCACACCTTTCTTTTTTCTCCTTGTCCAGTTTTTGTTCTCTAGGATACTTGTGGTTGCATTCTGCTTGTGGTGGGTTCTTTATTAATATTGATATTTTGAGGTGGCTCCTCCCTAACTTGTTGCATCTTGAGCTGTTAATTTATTTCCATCTGGTAATTCCAGAGGTGAAAGTTTGTTGTCGCCCTCACTTTATTTTTTGGGGTTTTTTTTTAGGAAAACTGGCAAATCTTGAGGGGAGCAGCGAAGGTTGCAAACCCTTTGGAATCCTCCCAGCAGGACACGGTGTCAGATGATCCATTGCCTCCATGAGATCCCATCTGTCGTGTCTGTGCACTGAAAAATTCCCATTTCTCAAAGTCAGGGGTGAGGAGCTGAAGGAATTGTGCATTCTTGATGCCAGAATAAAAGCTCTGCTGGCCATTTGTGTCTAGCACTTCACAGATACCTCAGAATTCCAGCATTTCCCAGTGCAAACAGTTCCAGAGTGCTGTTGCTGTTCATGGCTGGGTCTCTTTCCATTGTCTCCTCTGAAATTTGTATTTTCTGCTAAAATATGATCAGCACACCTTCTATAAAATAGTATTTACAGTTCTCAGAGCTGAAAGACAGTGAATTCTGGATTTAAGAGGCAGAGTGGGCCATGGCTGTGTGAAAGGTGTTTTGAGCCAGGTTTTTGGAGCTGAAGGTGCTCCGTTGCTTTCAGGTACCATTTTGGATTACTGGATTATTTAATTATTATTTATTTTATTTTTATTTAATTATTATTTAATTTGGATTATTCCCTGTAAATGATGGTCCTGTTCTTCTTTCAGAGTTTATACATAGCAGCACTAAATTTTATCTGCTANCAGCACTAACTTTTATCTGCTAGAGTCAGGCAGATTTAGGACTTTTGCCACAATACAGACATTTATTTTTTTCTTCAATAATTTTTTTACAGAATACTTGTCCAATTTTATTCCAACAACAATATCCTTTCACTGATAAAAAATGTTGGATTTTGGCAATAATACAACAGCAGGTTTTTGCAGGTTTTTTTACAGATTTAGCTAACAATTTCTTTCTGCTAGTGCAAAGAATGGAGTTGAAGCATTAAAAAACAAACTGCAGGGCACAGCCAGATTTCAGATATATTCAGAATGTTCTGTTACAAATGATGCAACTTGCTAATTGCTTTTAAATTAGGGTATTTGTGCCCATGGTGATTACTGCAAAGCATCATTTAGAGTCGAAAAGCTGGAGTGGTGTCCTAATTGGGGTTTGATTTGCAAGAAGTACTTGAAAAACTTGCTGCTGTGGGCTTGCAGTGGTATTTTAAATTTTCAGTGGCTTTCAGGAAGCTCTCCTTCCAAAAATGTTGTCAGTATTGGGTGACAACTGTGCAGAAAGTAAGGTCTGGGTTGGGTGGAATGGTGGGTTCAGATGTGTAAATAATTTCTTAATCTACCTCCAAGAAATTGCTTCAGAATGTTTTAAAGGGTTTGTTTTGCTTTAAAAATTTGGGCCCGGTTCATATGAACAATATTAAACTTCAAAAGACAAAGTAACAGCACAAAAAAAGAAGAAGCTGTTGATTGACAAGGAGGCCCCTGGTGCAAGGTACAACACTCACTGTGGGGAGTTAAAGAGGAGGATGAAAGAGGAAATATTTTATTTCTTTACCTGAGAAGACAAATATTCCTCAAAAATACTGTTCCATCATTAGAAAATCAGAACAAAAAAAAAATTACAGGTTTTTGAATGATCTGTAAATATGCCTGTAGCATAACCCAATGATTACATTTTTCTTGAGGAAATGTTGCTGCTGTAATCACAGACCTTCAAACATTAGTACAATTTCTTTTCAGCACCTTTTTTTTTGAGAAATTCCTTCCCTTTTCTGTGCCACGAGTTCGCTCTGATTTCTCTGGCACAGTCAGGACTTGGTGTTTCAATAATCATTACTAAGTGGTGCTGTTAAAGACCTTATTTATTTACACATCATTTTAATGGCCAGAAACTAAACCCAGGAAGGGCACAGAAACTCTCTTTATGGATTTAATTTTTCTTTAAAGTCTGGTAGAGTTTGTTCAACTTGAAATTTTTTCCTGTGTTTTGATCCAAATCAAGACACTCCCTGCCAAATTAGCTATAAATATTAAAGAACTCTACAGATAATATTGCCCAAAAGACATTTTCCTTCATGTCTTCAGCTGTGTCTTCATTATATCCAGGATGTTTACAAAGGGAAAAGATGATTTCTACCCTCTTTATTTAATTTTTGGATTTGTGGGTTCAAATTCTAGGAATGCCTGTCTCACACCATGGTCAGAGTGGGGTCATCACTTGGCAAAGTGAAGAAAGGATATAAAATCTCATTTTTTAACCTAATTCATACTTTCTTATTGTGTAGTATTGGTTACTCCTCTGTTGTGCTTCTCCATCTTCCCCTTTTACTCTTGGCTTGTCACAGACTGCTGGTGACCTGTGAAGGGCACATCCCCCCAGCTGGTGAGTGAAACCAAAATAAAAGCACCAATATAATTTCTGGGAAAGCAGAAATTATAATATAAAATAATAATATATTTCTATAATTTCTGGGAAAGTAGGGGAGTGCAGAGAGCATTCCTAATTCACACATAATTTAACCAGAGGGAAGGAGAAGTTATTTTCTGAACTGACTTATTTTTACCTGGAAACAAAAATCTAGACAGGGAGCTGTGCAGTGTGTTCAGTGGAGCAGTCAAATCCCCAGAACACCCGTGGCTGCTCAGGAGGTTGTTTTTCATTTCTCTTGTGTGCTCCATGATCTGCTGATGGCACGAACAGTTCCTTTCCCCAGGGTGTGGAACTGTTTTGAATTTGAACGAGGTGGCTGTGCAGAAGTTTTATGGGCTGGTATAGAAATTCAGCAAGTCAACACCAGGTACTCCATTGCTTGGCATCTGTTTGTGTTCTTGCATCTCTGTGTTCTTGTTTTGGGCATAATGCTGCCATGATCATGGAGAAAGTTTGCTTTTTCACTTTCCATGCCAGATCACACCACTTAGGCCAGCAAGTTCAGTCAGAGTGGCACCTCGGAAGGACACTGGGAAGATGAAAGATTCTTGATCTGTCTGTAGTTTAAGTCAGTCATTATTTTATATACTGATTTCAGTTAACCTTCTAAGCAGTGTTGCTCTCCTACCTCCATTAAGTATTTCCAGGATAGCAGATATAAATCAAGGACTTGAATGCTCATAAACATTTTATTTGTTGCTAAATATCCATAGAATGCTTGTCTTCCACCTTCTTCTCCCACATCTTTTGCTGCAGTGCTCTGTCCTTTCTCCAGCCTCCAAGGAATAAGCAGCTGGAATCTGGGCAAAGCCTGGGGAATCTGTCCTGACTGCCAGAGCCCCAGCAGCATTTGGACAATGCTCCTAGGGATGCACAGGGTGGGATTTTTGGGGCTGTCTGGTCTTCAATGATCCTTGCAGGTCCTTTCCCACTCAGGATTCCATGTGATTTTTTGTTTGCCAGACATGGGGCATCTTTTACCCAAGTCCTGTCCAGCAGACCCCATGAGATACCAGCTGGAATGTGGTGCATGAGAGCAAAGTGATTTGAATATCACAAAGAGAACAAATGGTTTAAGGCTTACAGCAGAGATCCCTTGTTCCAGGTGCTGCCTCTGGCTTTGTAGCCCAGGGATTATTCTAAAGGAGTCTGTGGAAGGTGACTAAAAAACCAAATTCATTAAAGCTGCATTACTCTCCAGATGGGTGAATTCCTAAATAGATGGAGAATTCAGAAATAATTCCGAGGGGGTGGAGAGCAGCCTTCCTAGAGGGACTCACCACATCCAGCCTTTCCTCACCCCCTCACTGCTGCGTGTTCCCCTGGCCCTGGCTGCCCCTGACCCCCTGGGAGCTGAAATGTGAGTGTGCTGTGCCCCTGAGCTGTGCTGGGGCCGTGCCCAGGGCCAGCAGCAGGGGCTGAGCCTTGGCTGGGATTGGGAACAGCTCAGCTGGAGCTGGCAGCAGGGCTGGAGGCACCACGTGTGTGGTGACACTCAGGAGGCAGCACAGAGCAAATGTCCACTCACAGCCCAGCACAGGGCTCTGCCTGCCTGCCCCTCTCCCACACCCCTGCTCCTGGCTCAGGGAGGGGGAAGGACCAGCTGGGAATGGNCTCGTGTTTCTGTGGGGAATGACTGCCAGGGAACCACAGGAGAAAGGGTTTAGAGTGGATCCAAAATCACACAGAGGTGCCTGGCTTGTTTGGATGAAATCCTTAACGTGTTGTCCAGCTATTGATCTGTGAAGAGACGCTGCTTTAAGTATTTTTACACTTCCTTGTATTATTTTCACAGAGTTAACTGGATTGTAAGGTTCCAGCTCTCCCTCAAATTTAGTTGCAAGTGCCCAGAAAGTTACCAGGGCAACAGGATGATCACAAAAGCCTGGCTTTTATGGGAAGCTGAGCTAACTTTTTCAGAGAAAACTCTGTGTTTGTGCATGAAGTNGCATTTCTAAGCCAGCGTTTCTTATCTCAAAGTCTGCATATGGATGCATACAGTGCGGGCCTTCTGTCAGGCCCTGAGAACTTTCTACAAATCCATTTCCCACAATTTCCCTTCTTATTTCAGTGAGAAAAGCAGATGACTGGTAATTGATTTTTGGAGGTATTTGTCAGGATATCAAGTACAGTGTAGCTGTTATATCTTAGGTGCCAGATGCAATTAATAATACTGGGAAATTATCACCTTAAGAACTACAATTAGTTTTAGTCTGAAGATCCAGTGGCAGGACATGACATGAAATGGGTTTTGTTACCTGACTCAGACCTGCAATGCAAGAATTTTAGTTCTTGAACTACACGAGTAAGGGGCTTAGCCTTACTTAAAAAAAATAATCTCTACAATTTCTCCACACTTTTCTCAGTGTGAGCCTATAATAAAGATATTTTTTGACTACTTATGTGCGGGTGTTCTGAACAAAGCCCATCAGATGGACTTTGGATGTGGAAATCTGTTGTGTGAAGCACCCCACAACATGTCCAAAAGCATCAAGATTAATTCTGGACATTCTATCCAACACAGTGAGAAATGTAGGAGTAGAATCCTACCAGTTACAGTCCATGAGCTTGTCTTCTCCCAGCTGGAATAATTGTTAATAATTTTTTTTTAAATATTAATTCATAATGTTCATGATTTCTCTTTTTGTGTGTGTGTGTGCGTTGAGTTTGTTTTCATCAGCTGCTTCAGCTTTTACAATGTCATGACTTTACAATAATTAAATTCACCGTTACATATTTGTACCCAAAACATCCCCTCTCCTTGCTGGTGTGAGGAAGACACAAGTGAGGTGAGTAAAGCTCAGCAGGTAGAAAGATCTGACTCTGCTCAGCAAAATTCAAATGTGAAGCTTGATTTTCCCCAGCTGCCAAGTGCTGCTACTCATGGAAGCACTTGTTTTATTTTTGGGCCCTTGTGTGCCTGAGTGCCTAAATGGTGAAAATTGAGGCACGATGCAGGGGAAGTCGTGCTGCAGGGCTGAAGCACAGCTCAGGGGAGAGAACAGAAACACCACAGCTCTTTGCTAAATATATGTCACACAGGAGGAAGTGGATGTAAATAAGCGATGCTGGATTGATTTTGGCCTTTTTTCCTTTAAATTTATTCTCTATATTCTTTACACACAGATTGGTAGCTCTGTAGCCTATTGTTGTATTCATAGCTGGTTTTCCCAGTAATTTTCCCTATCTCCCCTTCCCTATCCTTCTTTCCCTATCCTAAAAACAAAGACAAAACACATTCCAAAGCCTCTGTCCTATCTTGGTTCTTTCTGGGAACCAAGGCCCAAAACCAGCTCTTTGAGAGCTTCTTGGTGATTTTTGGCGATTATGCTAATTTGATCAACTTTTGAGATAATATTAGTATAGGAAGTAATGTAAAGGTTGGCCTTTATGGAGGCCTCCAGGGGCAGATATGGAAAACATCCACAAAAAACACCCCCCAATGGTATGAATACAGATTTATAAATTTAGCAAATTAGCCTAATTGACAAAAATCACCAATTAGGAGCACGAGTGGTGATGCAATTCCTCCCCACCAGTTCAACCCTTTCTAAATCCTCCCCCATCAGGTGGGACTAAACTTTGTTGATGAAAATGTGTCTCACAGAGCTGTTTTTAGGGTGAGTTTCACACACCACAGGACACTCAGGTGAGGTTTATATGCCATGGGACACTCAGCACCTACCACCAAGCACTGCAGCCTCCCCAGCCTGCCCTGCTCAGCCTCCTGCACCATTCCAGGCTGGAGATTTTGATGCCTTGGAGGGCCCCTAGAGCAGGGGCCAGGCAAGGGTAAGAGAATAAAGTGGGGATTTATTAAAGCCCTCAGCAGGCACAGCTGGGGCAGCCACAGCCTCCAGAGGCTGCACCCAAGGTGGGCCATGGGCACGAGTTTCCCACACAATTATCAGTTTGGGCCATTTGCATATCAGGGGTTAATGCTCCAATTCCAGCTGCAGGTCATGAAGGCATTTATCCCCAGTTTGCTCCCCCAGCTCACTTTTGGTTATACTTTTTGGGCCTGAGGCAGTGAGGTGTCCTTGAGTCCCAGGAATTGTTGTGTCAGAATAAAGTGGGAGAACCGTGGCTGACAGGCCATGGGTTCCAGAGTTATACACAGAGCAGTACAGGGTCTGAAAAACATAAAAACAAATCCTAAGGCATCAATTTCCAAGTGTGGCATGGAGAGGGGCACATGGTGGCATTTGGGTTCTGCCTGGCCGTGCCAGCGCTGTGTCCCCGTGCAGTGACAGTGACAGTGCTCACCTGTGCTGGCTGTCCCTGCTCTGCTCCTGCTGCCTGCCCTGGCACCAAGCTCTGTGAGCAGCCAAGCTGTGCCAGGGCTGTGAAAAACCGAGTTCCTCCTTGGGATTTTTAAAAGTTTAGNCTTTGTTGATGAAAATGTGTCTCACAGAGCTGTTTTTAGGGTGAGTTTCACGCACCACAGGACACTCAGGTGAGGTTTATATGCCATGGGACACTCAGCACCTACCACCAAGCACTGCAGCCTCCCCAGCCTGCCCTGCTCAGCCTCCTGCACCATTCCAGGCTGGAGATTTTGATGCCTTGGAGGGCCCCTAGAGCAGGGGCCAGGCAAGGGTAAGAGAATAAAGTGGGGATTTATTAAAGCCCTCAGCAGGCACAGCTGGGGCAGCCACAGCCTCCAGAGGCTGCACCCAAGGTGGGCCATGGGCACGAGTTTCCCACACAATTATCAGTTTGGGCCATTTGCATATCAGGGGTTAATGCTCCAATTCCAGCTGCAGGTCATGAAGGCATTTATCCCCAGTTTGCTCCCCCAGCTCACTTTTGGTTATACTTTTTGGGCCTGAGGCAGTGAGGTGTCCTTGAGTCCCAGGAATTGTTGTGTCAGAATAAAGTGGGAGAACCGTGGCTGACAGGCCATGGGTTCCAGAGTTATACACAGAGCAGTACAGGGTCTGAAAAACATAAAAACAAATCCTAAGGCATCAATTTCCAAGTGTGGCATGGAGAGGGGCACATGGTGGCATTTGGGTTCTGCCTGGCCGTGCCAGCGCTGTGTCCCCGTGCAGTGACAGTGACAGTGCTCACCTGTGCTGGCTGTCCCTGCTCTGCTCCTGCTGCCTGCCCTGGCACCAAGCTCTGTGAGCAGCCAAGCTGTGCCAGGGCTGTGAAAAACCGAGTTCCTCCTTGGGATTTTTAAAAGTTTAGTAATAACAGGATAAAAAAAGGACAATATTTGCAGCGCTGGGGTGCTCCTGGCCAACAGCCAAAGAACACATGGGGGGTACACAGACAATGTTATCTTTATGCTGTTTCATGTCCTGTTACTGAGGTACATGCTTATTCATGTGTTTCATGCAGTATTTCATGCATATTCATGTGTTTCATGCATTATTCAAACATTCCTGCAAACTTTCTGATGTTTTGGGAACTCCTTTGTTTGATTTCTTCACACTCCAGCTTATCTGCATGACATCCCATGTGTCAGGTCAATATATTTTATTTCTTCTTGTGTCTCCATGCTGCTGTTTCACGTCCTCTGATAAGGATTTAGTATGTCCTCCTTAATTGTAACATGGTTTTCTCTAATTGTCCTCTGGTTTGTGTCACAGGTCTCTTATCACTTGGACAGGTTGCTCAGTGGATGGCCTTACACTGTTTTAGTTACACAAAAGCCTTTTTCACATTTTATGTTTTGCTGAGGTCTATAACACAGTACATCCATCACACTGTTATTTCCATAGGTGATACACAGATATTATATTCATTACACCACTATTTCTATGAGCAACACAGTGCACACTTAAACTGATAGATTGTATTCTGTTAACAAGCAGCTACTTGGTACTATTGCTAAATACTCATAACCACTAACAACACGCATAAGCTAATACAGAAATACAATATTATTTTTCACAGGGCTGGGCAGCACAGGAATGCTGCTGGTGCTCAGCCCTGCTTTGGGGGCAGCCCATGGATTCTCTGGGTTCTGTCTCAGGCAGAAATTGTCTGCAGCAAAGGTGCTGTCACATTTTACTTTTCTGTGAGGCATTTGGGCAAAAGGACTTCTGCTCAGGTGGCAGGGTCTGAGTCAGCTGGACACCAGGCAGGGCCATTCTGGGAGCTGCTGCAGGGAGAGCCCACGGCCTCTTACTCACCTTCCATCTGTCAGAAAATTCCTCTGTGTGAGCAAGGGGAGAAAATAAACCCACATTTTCGTTGAATTCAGCTCAGCGTGCCTGCTCATGACAATTCCAGGGGGATATTTTGAATATGACTCCACGATTCATGTCTGAATGCATTTTTTGTTTTATTTTTCACGTGTGGCCCTTCTTTTCCATGTAATAATGCACAGTTATGACTGTTCCTTCAGGGAGGATTTAATTTCCTCCTCACTCAGGAGTCAATCTGTGCACAGCTCACTGACAGAAGATCTCCCTGTCTTTACCACACAGGAGCTTTTGGAGAAGTGGAATAAAGTGATTTGCATCTCTATATATACAGGGTGTGTGTGTAAGCAGGCTGTGGAAGCATGGATGTGAAATCAGGATTTCAGCTGGGTTTGTGGCTTGCGTAACTGAGGCTTGTTCCCTTCCAGTTGACTCAGAGTGCAGAGGGAATTCATCTCTCCTTGCAAAGGCCATCTATTTCTAGAGCCTTTGTGTGCAGTCAGACTGATTGCTGAAATAAATCACTCTGTGAAGTACAGGAAAGCAAAAGTGATTTTATTCATCAGACGGCTGATTTTAACATACTCAAAGTAAGAGAAAATAAAGATAATAGGAAATAGCCAGGCCTCTCTGTGAAGCCAGTGAGGAAGGACATGTTTGGATTGTGGGGTTTTTTTTTAATCCACATTTTCTGGGATATCAGAAAAAAGTGTGGCTTTTTCTTCTGAGCAGCACACATTGGATTTTCCCCTGTTTTTATTCATGTAGCAATTATTTAACATTGATGCAACAACACTCTTGAAGAAATTGCAACACTTTCTTTAAATGGGAGATTTCTGAATTGCAGTGTATCTGCAATTGTAATATTTGTAAGCATTTGGTGTAATTACAGATTTACAAAGCTGGCTGACAAAAAGGGACTCGGTGTTATTCCAAAATGAATAAGTCAGGAATGCAAAAAGCAACAAAACAGTGTTTTGGAAATTGCCAGCCTGGAAATTAAATATTGTTCTTTTCAAAATCCTCAAGTCCTTCTGCAGAGGTACTGGGAAAAGAAGGGAAGGTGAAGGACACAGAGTATACACACAAAATTCCCTTTTGTAATTCAGTGATGTAATAATAATCCATGGAATAATCCATCATTTGTTATCACCAATTATTTCAGCTGTTTATAAATTCAAGATAAAATATTATTGTGAGCCCATGAACCAGCTGATAATTTGTGTATTGCATCAGTTCTTAGCAGTTTAATTTTTGTGTCACTATTTCTATATAGATCCTCGTGTTACAGAGGTACTGGCAGTACTGGATTCTGGATCTGTGTGGGGCTTTTTTTAATGTTTTTGAGGAAATTCCTGTGTCATGTGGTGCCTGGGAATAAAAAATTCATTCCTTCAGCTGCTCTTCACTGTAGACACAGGTGGGAGGAAGGGCTTGGAGAGAAAAAAATTTTAGTGTGATTAATAATTGCAGGGGTTGCAGGATTTGAACTTCAACCCATTTTTGTTAAATTCTGAGTACTCTGCTTTTTAATTCCCACTTCTAAAATCTCTCAGAGCATCCACAGAGCTCTGCAGCACCTTGGCTTGGCAGGAAATGCCCTGCCCTGTGTGCCAGGCAGTGTCAGCCCCTTGCCTTGGCCATTCCTGTGACACAGCTCCTCTGTAATGAATAAATTAAAATATGGCAGCTGTCACAACTTACAAAGCCACATCCTCTTCCAAGTCTGGAAGGCCATCATTTAGCAAATGTTGGTGTTAAATCTGTTTTAAACCTTTTGTATTATTATAATAATTTTATAATTAACATTTAGAATATTTTGTAATATTATAAATTCATTAGATTATAAGGCTGGTTCTCTTAGAAGAGTTTAAGATGTTTTAAAGATTACTTGGCATAAATTTAGCTTTCTAAAGGGTAGGGTTGTGGGTTTTTACCTGGTGTCTTGGTTTGAACAGACGGGTGTCTGCTAAGGGAGGCAGGAGCCTCCCTTGGAATGGAAAATGTAAACCCCCATTCTCTGAATTATTATAACTTTGAAATTAAGGGGCTCTCAGGGAAAGATATGGGAGAAGGAATAACAGTTCTTTACTAGGAAAACTAAAAATNTGTGGGAGAGATAAAGAAAAAACTGCCCAAAGAACAGCAGAGAACTGCCCCAGCTCTGACAGATGGTGATAGAATGCACACCCCCAGCTAAATCTTTCAGCCTAGGACACCTGGCAATTCCATGGTGATATTTCAGCTTTAATAAGACTGTGTGGCTGTAAGAGAAAGGAAATTGGTGTGAAATGCACTTGGATCCATTCACATCCTCAGGGGAAGCAAAACAGTTCTTCTGACCTGAGATGGAGCAAAGGCAGAGGTTTAAAATGCTCCAGCCCTGCCCTGGCAGCCCGGGGGCCACTGAAGTTTCTGGATTTACCAGGTGCCTCCAGCAGCTCACACTGCATCCATGGCCAGAGCCAGAGGGATGCAGAGATGGAGAGCAGAGATTGCAAACCCCTCAGAGCACAGAGGAGAGGGAGAAGGGATGAGTCACCAGCTCAGTCCCTGCAGTCCCTGCTGCTCACATTCCAAATGGATTGGCACCGCTGCAGCTCCTTTTATCCCTGTCCCTTCTAGCTCCCCTCTCAGCACAATGAGCTTTGTCAAGCCACTCTTTGCTCTGTATTTTTTAGTTCCTTTCTGCTTTTTTTCTCTCTGCAGGCTTTTTACAGTGCCACCTGTGCTGACGTTTTTCTCATTAAAGCAAATTTAGCTCTGGCTATAATCATGAAATCATATGCAAAAGGACTTCTCAAAAGCAAGGAGACCCTCACAACTTGGCTTATGCAAGACTTTACATCCTTAGGAATGTAAATTCTGTAGGCCAGGGGAGGGTTTGGGGCTGATAATTTTCATGTCAAGCAGATTTGAGGGCTTTCTTTATATTTTCTAGCACAATAAGGACATTTGTGTATGAAATAATTATGCTTTTAGATGCCAGGTTGAGGCAAAGGGCGATGACATTTGGAAGATGATGCTGGCATTATAAAAGAGTGGTAAATAATAGCTAAATACCCATCTAACATTCTGGTTTTAAAGCCAGTGGGATGTGAAGGACACCTGGGATTTGCAGGGAATACATTTTGGTGGCATTTTGCTTTGTAGAGAGGGGGGCTCTGAGCACAGAACCCACCTTGTCCCACACCAGATGAACAATACAAACTTTACAATATAAACTTTATAAATATGAACTCTGGGAGAGGGAGCTGAGAACAGCACCTGCAGCTCCAGGGGCTGGAGCAGGAATAAATAGGAATAAACAGCTCCTGCCTGCTCTGCTTTTAGGGCTGTGAGCTCCTTGGGACAGGGATGCCACTGGAAGAGGCTGGGAAATTTGGGCAGGGAAGGAGGGAATCAGCCCATTTGTAGTGGCTGTGCAGGGAGGGACAGACAATTCCTCCAGCTGTGCAATCCCAAATCTGGAGCCTGGTGCTGAAGCTGTGACAGAAACTGTGTTTGGGGAGAGCACAGAGTGAGAAATGGCCACTCTGCTGTGGAAATTCTCCTTTTTCATCCAGGGAAGGTAAAACCAGCCTCCCCAGAGCCATGGAAGCAATGAAAAATAGAAGTGATAATTTTTGTCAAGACCATTGATGCCTGCCAGAATGCTGGCAGTTCTGCCAACCCTCAGCATGCAATAATAAATATATTATAAAATCACAAATATAAAAATAATAAATAAACTCCCTGAAAAACTGCTCCTTTACTGGGACATGTGGGGCTTTAAAACACGAGTTATGAGAATGAAGGCACACGAAGCCAGATGCTGCTCTATTTTCTTATTTTGTTTCAAACATTGTGTTTCCCCCAATGCTATCATGTAGAATCCTTTCTTTATTCCCCGTTCTCATCTGCTGTAAATTAAATTCTCATCAAATTATGGTGTTAATAATAAATATACCACTGAGATTTGCTATTTTCAGCACCCAGGTCAGCAACAGGGGAGTCTGTTAAGAACATTTATGGGTTCATATATTATCTACCTGCATTCAGATCGTCATTCATCATTCTACCCAAATGACCTTGAGCAATCAGGAATATTTCTCTTGTGGAATACACATCCATTGTGTAAATGACTGGGAATTTCATGGAATATTTTAAAGAGTGCTCTTTGTGCCGGGCAAACTTTATTTTCTGTTCTGAGAGTCTCTTGGGCCCGTGGTAACTTCTGTTGTGTGTTGATAAAGGAAGAGAATCATTTTGGTTTCATGTATTCCCAAATCAAAACCTTGTATTGATTTTTTTTCCAGCTGAGAAGTCCTTTTTTTGAAGTAATGCAATTTTTTCTTAATTGAGAGAAGAATTTGTGTAGAGGGAAATAAATTGTTTTACCTAAGAGTCAGTTTTTCTACAGGCACTTTCTTGTTCCCTTGTGCCTCTAAAACTGCAGCTTTAGGGGTTTTTTTGTGTTCTGTTAAATGGCCTGTGTTTTTGCAATGATTTTCCTGCCCTAATTTTAATTTACAAATTAATAGTTAGATAAAATGCTAAAAATTAAATTGGGAAACATTAGCATATTCCTTTTGTAGTCTGGTATTTTTCAGAGTAAGGTACATTGATGTCATGATGAACTAGGTTATGGAAATTGGTTTTTATTGGACTGAAATTTATAAATATAAAAAGGGGTGTAAATTATAAATATATTTTAAAATATATTTAAATATATAAATATATTTTACATTGAGCTAAAGATACAAAAATATATAAAGATCCTTTATATATATGTATCTAATTAAAAAATTAAAAGGAATGACTAACAAGATGTGGAACTGTGTTATTTATGGAGAATTACAAATTGCACCAAAGTGGATTTTGTGGATCCATTTCTGTGCCTCTTTGAGGTCACCTACCACTGCTGCCATTTGAGGTGTCCTTACCTGTCCCTGCCTTCCTGCTGCTCCACTGGCAGCACAAATGCTCTTGGGGCAGCAAGAAAAATCACTTTTCAGTCTGTTTTGTTCTCCTGGTCCTTTCCTTCCCAGCTCCTTGCTCCTCCTGCATCCTTCTCTTCATCCTGTCACTATCACGCTGTGGATAATTCCACACATTTTCCACGTGCCCTGTGCATTCTGGGGTGAATTTCCTTGGGAATGAGAAGCCCAGGAGAAGTCCAGTTAAGCTTGGTGCAGAAAACTTTAACTCCTTGAAATAGCAGCTTTGAAAAAAACAAATCCCCATCACTGTGGATATTTTCTGTGCCTCTGCTGGGAGGTTGGGCAGCAGAGCATGGAGTGTTTGTTGAGGGAGGTTCCACTGTGCTCACTTACCTCTCTTTTAGTTGTTGTTTTTTTAATTAGGGTTAAAGCTTTTGTAAGCAAATAGTCACCCCAGTTCTCCTTTCAAATAAATCAGGGCACCCTTCCTTTGAGGGGAGTCAAATCACGCAACAAAATTAAAGACTCGTATGTGTTTTCTTTAAAATACACGTTTCCTCTTAAAATTTAGGGATCTCGGATGCCAATCTTGTGATTCTTACCAGGCCTGTGAGTCAGATATTTTAATTTTTTTTTTTTGTATTCTAAGTTTTTGCTCTAACAGATTTTGCCTGCCCACAGACTACCTCCCATCTGTTCAGGTTAATTGGTTTTCTGCCTGTGCTCAGAAAGGAGCATATTGCAGGATTTGAGGGAGGAATTTCATCTCAAGACACCACTAGTCCTTGGAGTCTGCTTAAACTTGGTTGCCAGGACTACTCCATCCAAGGCAAATAGGATAAATAATTTGAGATTGTCTTGCAGGAAAATGAGAGCTGGAGCTGGCCTACAGAATGAGGAGAAATGTGTGATAATGAAATGGAAACCTTGGATAAACATTGGGACTGAGAAGGGTTCCAGCTCTCAACTCTTAAATATGTGAGAGGGAAGAAGGGAAAAGGAGTAAGAAGCTGTGAATCCAGGGATGAGACAGAAAGTTGTGATACCTTTTGTTGGGGGAGAGTACCAAAGCAAGCCCTCAGGAAAGTCTGAACCAAGTGATGTCTCACATTGGAACTGCAGATTAATCAAAGTATCACAATATTGTGGGTTGGAATTAAGCCCTTAAAACACTGCTTGCCTCAAGCTGTCAATCCAGGAAAGAGGCTCAAAATGTGGGATTCACACAAGCAGGGAAAGGATGGCATTTTAAGGCCTTGACCCGCTGCCATTTGAGATAGTTTTTAAAAAGCTGTAATTCAGAAGGATTCCTGAATCCTTCCCTTCCCTGTGAAGCTGTGCCTGCCTCTCACTCCCAGCTCAGCCCTTGGGGTGCAGAGGTTGGGGTGTTCCCAGTCCTGCTGGGATGGCCTGGGGGTGTTGCTTTGACCTCAACCATTCCCATTCCTGCAGCTGCTCCTCACTGCTGGCTGTGCTGGGGCTCCAGCCAGGTGTCATTAAAGGATCTGGGAGAGGGAGGTCAATACCAAACCCTCCCAATTACCCCCTTCTCCAGCAGCTAAGTGCAGCAAACAGCCCCGTTGGTGGCTGTGGAAGGGTTTCTGAGGTGTTTTTCCAGCTGGGAATTGTGTCTGAACGTGCAGCAATGCTCCCCTGGCTCCTGGCAAGGAAAGAGCACAGCTCTGGACAGAGCTGCTCACCTTCACCTGCTCCCTTCTGAGAGCTGTGCTGCAAATGGGGCTCCTGAACTCTTTCAGGCACATCATCCTGCCACAGGGAGCGAGTGCTGGGCAGAATTAGAGGGAGAGTTAGGAAGGGAAGATGGAGAGGAACAGGGGTGCAGCTGCTTGTTGGATTAGGATTTTTTTTGACTTAGAGATGGGGTAACTGAGAGGTGTTTTAAAAACTTTTATTCTATTTTTAGTTTTATGTGAAGGGTGAGATAATGTAGATGTTATAATTCATGTTATTACAATTAGGAGTTAACTGTTTCTTAATTATAATATATTATGAGCATTTTTTGGCCTATTAGTTTTTGTCACACTATACTGTAAATGTTTTAAAGTTAATTAAAATTAATTTTTGTGGGTCTTACTATAATTTATCTTTTATAGTTCTGCTTCTCTAAAGTATCTAGTCTTATTTGTAAGGCTATCTTTTGAAACTTGTTTCTCGTTCTATTTCTCTGTCAATGTTTGTCTTATTCTATAGTATTTCTAAGTCAGTATTTTTATCTTAAGGTTTGTATACAGACAGATGTATACTATGTATACTATGAGAATTTTCTACAATACCATTTCCCACATTTCCCCCTCTCTCTTGAATAGAAAAAAAATTAAATGGTTTTGTTTATTGACTGTTTTGCATAGTGAGGTATATAAGGTATTATTATTAATATTGTTATAATAATTAATGTATATAAACATTAATTATTATAATAAGCCATTATTATGATATAAGCCATCAATGTGTCACTGTCCCCAGCTGTCCTGGCTGTCACTGAGGGCTGATGGCAAGATGAGGACACTTAAAATTAAGATTTAGTCTCTTTCAAATGATGAAAACTGGGTAATTTTGCTGAATTCTTTATTGCCTGTGTAGATACCTAATGACAAACTGGACTAAAAGTGACCAAGTTTCCTCTTTCTTTTGGATGAGTGATGCAAAAATATTGTCATAAACTGAGAATTTCCCCGTTTTCTTTGTCTCAGTTTTTGGCATCTAGACCTGTCTTGTGTTCATTTCTGAGCACGAGGCTCCACTTTGCTTTCCCTCCACCCCTCCCTGTCCAGTGTGGGGTTTTTCGTGTCCAGTGTGGGGTTTTTCGTGTCCAATGTGGGGTTTTTCCTGTCCAGTTTTTCCTGGAGCTGTCCCCAAGCCAGAGCAGGCCCAGGTGTCACTTCAGCAATGGGGGACCAGGCTCTCCACACCTGGCATAACTTAAAAAGTGAGATTTACTCTGATGGAAGAAAGAAAACTTTAGGGAATCTAATCTAGTTAATATTATTTTATTAAATAATTATTAATGATTTTTTTTTCATATATTTTTGAGTTTTTCAGTCTTTCAAACTGAGGTAAAATGTAAAAGCAAAAGGCAGCGATGGATTTGGGTCAATGCCAGCTCTGTACCCGTGTGTCTTGTGGAAGCCTCACTGCAGCTGGGATTGTGATGAGTTCTTCTGCTTAATTTTGATCTAAGGCCCAGCTGAGAAAATACCTCAGCTCCTTCCATTCCCTCTGAAATCTTGCAGGAGCAGAATCAGGCAGCAATGGTGAATAGATGGGAATTACTGCTCAAAATACCTTTGGTTGCTCTGATTTTATTTACAGCGATTAATATTTTGGTTTAAAATTAAACCACCATTACTTTTTAATTAGTTATTAGATTGACAGTTGGTGAAAGCCCTCCAGACCTGGGTGGTTTTGCCAGTGATTTTCCAGAGCTGCAGCTCCCGGCAGATGGCAGTGCTGGACTGGATGTGGGTGAGGACCTGCTCTCCTCCAGCCTGGGAAGGGGCAGAAGCTCAAACTCACTCCAGGGATTCCTTACTCCCTAAAAACACACATGGCAGAAATGGATCTTGGTTTGCTTTGCTTCCCTTTCCTGGAAAAGAGGTGGCCTCGGCACCCCAGTGAAGTCTGCAATGGCTGGAGATAAAAACTCATCTCAAGAAATGTTGGGTTTTTGTCTTGAGTGATCCTGGTTGAGCTGACAGAATGTGAAATGCATGTAGAAGAAATGCCCATAAACACAAAAACTTTTATTAAAAGTCTCTAGGATTGGCTTTGGTTGCTCTTAAATCTTCATGAAGGAATCTGCCCTTTTTTTTCTTCACAGTCAATGCATGTTATGGCTGGATTATCCAAAAAAATGAGATCCACTAATAAGAAATCTTAAAAATAGCCTTAAAACAAAACATAATACTTCAGATTCTGTCTGTAACTCAACAGTGTAATTTTTTTTTTAAATTAGCTGCTGGGCAGTGGAACAGGGTAAGTAATTAATGAGAATGGAGAAACTCAGACTGCAGGAGCTTGCAATGAAGTTAATGAGTGCAATGCTCACCAGGTGTGTTCTGGTTGCTATGGGAAATAGGGGTTGGTTCAGAAAGTCATAAAAACTACTAGGGGTAAGAAAGAACCTCCAAAGCAGAAGAGAAGAAAAGATAGAAAATCCTGACTTCAAAAGTAGTCAGAAAGATTCATGGATTTGCTTTTAAAAAAATTAATGGCAGCGACTGCAAATCCTTGTGAATTCTCTTTTGGTTGTGCTGTTAGGATCTTAGGCATTACTTGCTCATTTTGTGTGCTCTAGTTTCTTCCCCGCTCACAAATGAAAAAGAGAAGGATTTGAGAAGGAACTGGCAGAGTGCCATTGTGTGGGATTTTGATAGGAGAGCAGCCTGGAATCAGTGTCTGCTGGAACTGCAGACTAATTTGTGTGGATGCAGTAGCAAAGCAGGCTGAGTGGAGCAGCCTTCCTTCTCTAAACTTGCAGGATGGACACCCTGGGTCTCCAGCTCCAAGAGCTTTTCAACACATCCTGAATTTGTGTCCCAGCAGGATTATTGTGGGATAATCAGGAACACATTCTCCCTCTGAGTGCTGTTATTGTTTACTCGCTGGGAGCATCGTCCTCGCCCGGAGTTGTAAATTCACAAGTGCAAATATTTACCAGTAACCAACTGCAGATTGGGCTCTTACATAACCAGGGCTGCTCTGGGGGGCTCTGCCAAATGGCAGCTTCTCCATGGGAAAAGCATTCCCACCCCCTTCTCCAGATGAAGCAGTGCCAGGGGCTGCAGCCTTGGGGGTGACCAAGGATCCATCAGCAGGGAGGGGACCACAGCCTCGTGCAGCCTCCTGGGGGACCACGGGTGAATCCCACAGGATGAGCTGGGCTGGGTCCACTTCATCTCCTGAGCACCCTGGGCTCAGGGCTGTGTGAAATTCACCCAGGGAATGAGCAGGCAGAGGTCAGCCCTACTCAAACCTCTGAGATTTTGGAACAGGCTTTGCTGTTGTGTGCAAAAAAGAACACAGAGAGGTCCTGTTCTCACCCCTATAGGCATGGGGGAAATTAATCCTATGGATATTTAATTATTGCAACTATTGCTCCATGGTGCTATATGTCAGGAGAGAATGTTTGTTTGCATCTCAGTTGCTTCATGCCTGTTACAGTGCCATGTTTTAGCAGTAAATCTCACATCTGACAGCATTTAGCTGTACAAAAAAAGAAAAAAAGAGGGAAGAGGAAGGGCAGATTTGTTGGGATCCCACCCTGTGTTCAGCTCAGCCCCTGCTCCTCTCAGCTGGGAGGGCTCGGGGTGCTGGGGGTTTGCAGCACAGCCCCTGGCACTGCTGCACCCCCAAATCCCAGCCTGTGGTGCTCCATGTTCCTCCTCTGCAGAGCTGGACGTGAGCTGAGTGCTGCAGACCTTGGCTGGGTAATCCTGCACCAAACACTTGGGAGGGTGTGGAGCTTGTCTGATTCCAGTGCTCATCAAGCACTGAAAACTTGGCTCGTTTTTGCTGCACAAATGGTGAGAAGGGTGCGAGCCATGGTGGGACTTTGTATTATTTTATTGCATAGTTACACCAAAATGAGTGTGCCTCTCTCTGACAGAGATTTTCTGGTTTTAATTCAGCTCCTGATTGGATGCACCATGAGCAAATAAAGTGTTTGCACAGCTGCCTGTCAGACACCACTGTCAGCAAAGTCCTTTCTCATCTCTGGTGGCTTCCCCTTTGTCACAGCATCCTCACCTTGGGCTCTGTTCTGCGTTACAGATCCCAACAGATTTTCCTGGCTTTGAGCTTTATGGACTGTTTCTGTGTAGGGATTTTTAAAGTCCACATTCCCAAGGTCAGGCTCACCTGGGGAAGGGATTTAATGTCCATGTCTGGGGCGTTACTTGTGGTGCCAGTTCATTGTTGTGGAGAACAGTTCACTAACCAGCAGTACTGGAAAATTCTGTTGTTCCCTAATCTGTAGTGAGAAGCTGAAAAACCTCAAAACACAGGTCCTTGGTTATTTGGCTTTTTAGAGAATATTGAAATCAATAAACCAAGCATGGGTATTTGAAGTACAGACAAAATTATGTGATTGTATTTCAAGGTGTAATATTAAACTACAAGATGGTAAGTTTAGTTTTCTAACACACTTGGGAAGCTTAAAAACCATGAAAGGGTGATGCTGGCAAGAACATTTTCTACTTTCTTGGAATCCATTTGCACAGAGAATTATCTGTGCAATGTAATTCCCATGGCTATTGGAACATGAGTGTGGTGGGGTAATTGAGTTTTTGTGGCAGCATTCTGGACCTTCCTCTGAAAATGCATGTCTCTGAGGCTCATTCTTCCATAATAACTGATAAATTCTTTTTGTTTTCTGCTGAGCACAGTGCATGAAATTCTCCTTCAAGGAGGGGAAACTACACTGGAAGTACCACCCAGCTTTCATATCCACATTTAGAGACAGAGGAGACTGTCATGAAACCAATGGAAACTCTGTGTACATGTGAGAAAAAAGCCCACCTTGAAATATTCATTAATTCACCTGCAAAGAGCAGAGGATCACAGAAAGCATCAGCAATTAGCAGTAATTTAATCCATGGGATGTCAGTGAATTATTTCATTAAGGGTTGTTGCTAATGCTGCATGAAACACACTGAGAGTGATCTGACTGCTCTGTTAATGTGCTTTTTCTGGTGGATTTAAGCAATTTACAAGTTGGGTTCATGCCTTTGGTGCCTATCACCCACCCCTGAGCACAGGCAGGCACTGAAATATTCCCAATATTTCCATCCACCTCCTCCCTGTGACTCCTGCCCACGAGGGGCTGACACCTGGGCACGTCCATTAAAGCCATTTAACCCAGGGGTTTGATCATGGACCAGTTTCTCAGTGACTGGAAACCAGTCTTGGGCCAATCTCATCTGCATTTCTTCCTGCAGGAGAGGGCAGCAAAAGCCATGAACTCCTTTCCTTCCTGCAGCTGTGCAGGTGCTAAACCAAGATGAGTTTTTAATTGATCCACTCAAATAAAACCAGGGCAGCACGTGGTTGTCTTGAGTATAAATATAAAAACATAAATTTCAGCTGCATGAGAAAGAAAATTGAAACATCAAATGCTGTTTTACACTGATTATTTGGGCTTTTTGTTCAAATGGGGCCTCAAGTGTTCCTGTAATGTGATGTTAGTGGCAGTGCATGACTTGCATCTTCCCCCTCTTTGTCTCCTCCCTTTGAGTGGTTCATTCAGAACCTCAGAGAGGTTTTTAAGACACAGTTTCTGTGTTAAATTCAGGATCCTCAAAGGTGAAAATTCAAACAATGTCATAGTGTAGCAACACGTTATATATGAAGTAACACTGTAGCCTCTCCAGGCATAAATGATTCAAATTTAACTCAGAGAGTCACACATCTTCCTGAGAAACATCTGAAACACCTTTGAGAATTCGGTGTAAATAAAAAAATTAAAAGGCAGATGCATTTCTGATGGAAAAATGGGTTGGATTCAGTCTCAGAGGCTCTTTCACCCCATGCTGGTTTATCTGGCTTTTCAGACATTGCCAGAAATGACCTCCTGGCAGTGTGAAGTCCTTAGGTTCACTTGATTTTCTTTACCTCAATAAGAAAAAAATAAACTAACATACCTTTTGGTTATCTTCCTAGCTGGTTTGGGTTTTTTCCTGTCACAAACTATTCACCAGGGGCTGCACTGTGGGACATTTTTGCCATTTATTCAAGATTATGTGCCTTCCTTTCTAAACAGGATTGCTCAATAACTGTTTGTACTCCTTTATCTTGGTTATCAGCAGATGAAATGGAAAGGATGGACTACTTAGTTGGTAGGGAAATGCCAAAATTTCTTACTTTATCTTGGATTATTGTTGCATTTGCTACAAGAGATAAGGGGTTCAGGGCAGCTGGTGCAGAAGATGCAGTTTGAGGCTTGAGCACCAAGCAGCAATAAAAGCTGGATTCAGAGCAGTAATATTTCGTAATTTGGCTGGCAATGTTTTCCTGTAGAAAAGTTGGAACTTTCTGTTCATCTCATGAGTACAAAATATTTTTATGACCCCAGCCCTGGGAAAGTGTAGTAGACATCCTAATGAGTCTAACAGATTTGGAAAAGGTTAGAATATGTTGCATCACGTATTGGGTCTTCTGCTGATGAGAGAATGAACGTTTAAAAATACTCATTTGTCATCCCCTTTGCAAAAAAGGAGCTCACAGGAGTTACATCGTGACCATAAATCTTGCAGAGAAGCAATGGGCTCATGGTAAATATTACATAATGGGAGGTGTGGGATTTCTGAGACATTACCAGCAAGGCAGACTGGTGTTTGGGCATGAAAGAGGACTTGTTTCACCTTGAGTGGGCAGAAAATGAGGCATTTGCAGTTGAGCATGCTGTTTAAAAGACCCAGAAAATTTCAGTTCAACAGAGACATTCAGGAGTAGGAGGCACTTTCTTCTGCATTACATCTCCAGTGAAAACACTGCTCAGGCACAGAGCAGAGGCACAAACAGAAACCCTCCAGAATAAAAAGGGTTGGAAGAATAAAAAATGGAAAGAATAAAATGGCTCTGTTTAGTTTAAATGATCAGAGTAGAGGGGATTTGATACATGCCAAGGGATGGGAGAACTTGTTAAAAAAAAAAAGGGCTGGCAATAAATTAGGAGAATAAAAAAGGAGATTGAGGTGGAGGTTATGGAAGCCTCTGAAGGTGTCACAAATAAAGCTGTTGTGGAAAAAAACCCCCACCTTTCTAGCAAGAGCTGTGTGCAGCCCAGACAGGGAAATGGAATAATTGCTGCTTAATAAAACGAGCTGGATCACTTTGGGCAGGGAAATGCTCCACTGAGAAGTGTTTGCTGTGGTTTTCAGGAGTGTGGCCATTGCTGGTGAAGGGAGTGGGGAAGGGGATGAGGGTGCATGCAGGACCCTCATACCTGGCTTCTAAGCAAGTTTTTAACAAAGTTCAAAGTTCAGCTCCAGGCTGCAGAGGTGAGGGCAGGAAATCCTTGCAGAAGAGGAGCAGTGGTTCCTGCAGTGTTCTCCTGCCCTGCTCAGTGTGAGCTGTGGGGNAGTTCTGTCATTCCATTCTGGAAGCTTCTCCACGGCCTCAGGTCAGTGCAGTGTTCTCCTGGGGGTCAGAGCCTGCCAGCACAGAAAGGCTGAAATTCCCAGCACCCAGGGTTCCAACACTTGTGCCCCTCTATAAATGGGCAGCTCAGAGATACAGAAATCCTGGCAGAATTAACTGTGACAGTGCCAGGGTCAGGCCAGCTGGGAGGACTGTGCTGAGATGCACCAGGACAGGAATTCTTGCCTTTGCTCCCAGTAATTCTCTTTCCATCTGTTACGATTGACAACTCTGATATAGAAATATTTGATGCAGTGATTTCAGGTACAGAGACACCATGAAGCCTCAGACATACTGGCAGAAGCAGCTTTTTTTTTCTTTTTTTATGAGCAGTTTATTTTCCCCTTCAAAATGATGGACTGAGAGTGAAGAGGTGCATCAGTCATGTCCTAGCTGGCACGCTGGGGAAAAATGTTTGTATGAAATAAATCAAATTTCAGTTGGGCTTTCTGTGAATTGTCACCTCCCGGGGTGGATGGCTTTGAAGGACAATCCCTGTGTCCTTGGCATGGCTGTGCTGCCACTGGAGAGGGCATTTCAGCCAGCTGGGTGATGAACAGCAAAGCAGAGCTGCTGGAAGTGTGAGCCATGGAAGCTGCTGGAATAACCTGTGCTGTCCCAGAGCCAGGGAAATGCACTGCTGTGCAGATCTACAGCTCCTGCTAATGGAGATTATCATTAATGTAATGAGCCCCAGCTCAGCAGGGAGCACTCCTAAAGCCAAAAGTCACTCAAAGTCACACGTCTGGTGTGTTCTGACATTTATTTTGTTGGGGTGGGCTGCTCCTTCTGAGGCAATTTCTGTATGAAGTAATACCTTGAGAAAACATCACTGTTTTATGTGAGAGTGAAATCGTGGCTGGGTCAGGTGCCAAGGGTGGAACTCCACCGTGCAGACACAAAAAGGACATGTTTTAAATCCAACAGCTCTTTGCAGAATCTCAGGAACATTTAGGAATATCAAGGCCTTTCAGAGTCAGGCTTTAAGTAGGATATTTTTTTGTTTCTGTCAGTTTTTTTTGCAGAAATGTGGAACAAGTAAATACAAGAAAGCCTTAAATCACTGTGTTTTTTATTCTGGTTAATTTCTAATTAAGCATGATCACCTCATCAGAGGTGAGTTGCCCAAAGTTTGGCTGATGGGGAAGGCAGCACAGCAAATGTTGGTACTGTCAGTTGTAGAGCACATGGATATGCTGACACAGAAATCCCCCCTGGTTTCAGTGGGTTGTGGTTTAATTCCCATAGAATGAAAATGCTGTGCAGATCTTATCATACACTGGTTTTGTTAACAGCATCTTATGCTCTTCCTGTATTTACAAAAGTCTTTTTTAATTGAGCTAAAGAACAAATTATTTCTAATCCCATTTGAACTTGAAGACTGGGCTCAACTTGAAATCTTAACTTGAAGACAAGACTTAGTTTCTCTTCAGCTTTTTCTGGCCTGTCACTGAGACACTTTTTAAGTCCATGGAATTCTGGCTGGGTCTGTGTCATTTGTCTGACAGTATCTTTACATGGAGTTCACTGATAATTGCAGTAAATCAGTTATTTGGGAATATTCTGTATACACACACACACACACACACATATATATATATATACATATTAAACCAGGTTGGTCTCATGGCACAATAAGATACTGTGGAACTGTAGGTAGATGCTGTGTAGCTGAATAGGGAAATAAATCAGATTTATTATTTATAGATTTGAAACACCTTTAATGACTCTGCTTCATTGCTTGTCCTTGCCAAGGTTCAGTGAGGAGTGAGTTCATGTCAGGCTGCCTCTATGGCAGCTGCATATTCATATTCTCTATTCTCTGCTGGTTTAATTTTAAATATGAATTGTGCAGCAAGAGGTGCATCAATATTTCAGGTGTTTTGAACAGCCTCTGGCTGTAAGAGGCCATGGCAGTGACTTCAGTGCATCCCTTCCCCAGCTCTCTGCTCTCTCTGTGGGCTTTGGAAAGCACGGGTGGAGTTCCAGGTGGACGATTCCTTTCCTTTTCTGCTTTACCTACAATGCAAAAAATCATCAACAACAGCAGAGAAATGTTCCTGTAACTGCCCCTGATGTGGGGTGTGTTTGTTTTTTAGTTTCACTCCTGCTGGCAGCTCACCTCCCACTCCTCAGAGCCCTGTCCTGGAAAGCTCTGGGAGCTGGTTCCAGCCATTCCACTCTGTGCCGAGAGGAATAAGGCTTAACAGGAATCTGAGACCACAATTGAGTGCAATTCTGTAAATAAATAACACCAAACAATTGCATTCTTCAGCTCCCCTCAGTAAAAAAAATAAAAAATTACCTGAGTACGTGATGAATGTCATTATGATAGGACTGCCTCTTTTTTATTGCAAATGGGGAATAATTCAAGCAGGGCACGGCTGAATTTCCTAGGCAGAGTAAATAAAATGAAAACTGGGTTCTGTCTCACATACTAACTAATTCTTAGACTTGGCTCTGAAACGTTTAAGTTGTGAAATTCTCAGTTTTTCTTTAGAGATATCTGTGGAGTTTTTGGAGGTTTTTTGTTAGGGTTGAGATTAAATGTGTAAGATGGTATTTCTTGTTTGGATTGAGATGTTTATTTGTTTTTATTTATATTATAGTTTTACAAACTATGAGTTTTATAGTACAATACCCTAATAAACTAAAAACGGAGTTGTATTTTTTATAAGGTTTTTTAAAGATAAACTGATGAATCAAGAAATGACACTTAAATTATTTTTATTTTTAGCTTAATAACTAATTACTTGCGTTTTGCAATGTGGGTTTTTTTAAATCTAATTCCACAATAATTTTTAAACTTATGAAGAGGAAGGATTAGTTTTTGTTTTAAAATTTTTATCTTGATTTATATATATTATTATATTTTAAAACTTTAAGTTTTCACCTATGTGATATTACACACTTTTATTTAAACTCCACCCCCACAATCCCAGTTCTGTCATTCCATTCTGGAAGCTTCTCCACGGCCTCAGGTCAATGCAGTGTTCTCCTGGGGGTCAGTGCCTGCCAGCACAGAAAGGCTGAAATTCCCAGCAGCCAGGGCTCCAACAGATACCAAGATAAATTCTTGCAGTCTGTGGCTCAACATTTGGACAATATTGTGGAATATTACACATTTTTATAAAAGTTGTTGGCTAAAGCTGCTGCAAAATTGATTCTCTTTAAATGATTGAATGTCAGGTTTGTTTTCAAGCCTCAGATTGCTTAACTTCAGTCCTTACTACTCCTGTTTATTTTCAAAGCTGAAGTCATTTGTTGAAATGTGAATCGTGCCAGAGTTTGGCTCTTTGGAGATTGCCTCATGTTTAAGCAGAAAGACTGAATTTAGAGTAATAGCATCTCACTAATTACCAGCTAATGAGTATTTTGGTCATCTCACGAACACATACATGCAGTGGACTTGGAGTGAAGAGTAGAAGGGTCTGTCTTGGGCTCTCTGTGGTTTCCCAGCTCCATTCTTCTCTCAAAGAACTGCCAGTAGCTGATATTTGTTAGGGGAGCTTTTGGGGGAGGTTTAATCTCTGAATGGCCAAGTTACCATTTCAGTTTGAGGAAACTGAGTATTTAAACTGGTTTGCCAGTGGCCAAGAGGCAGCTTCACTATAATGTAGCCAAGATAATAGTATTTAAATTAAATGTGTCGTGGGATGCCCAATAATGCATTTACCTCACTGCATCAGAGATAAAAGCCAGGAGCTCATCCTGTTCCCACAGAACTCAACCAGAACAATGCTGTTAAATGCATGGGGACCAGAACTGGAGTTTGAGGTATTTTTTGCAGTGGTGAATCTTTAGTTTTTCAGAGAGGCATTAAAGCTGGCTGTTGATGTGAGCTGGGTGCTCTCCTCCTGAGGCAGATCCCTGATTGTGGGACCTTCCTCCAGCTCTGGCACAAATCTCCTGGCTTTTCCCATAAAACATGCCCAGAATCCCCAAAGCTTCCAAGAGGTGATGCTCACATTCCTTTTATGGGATTCCAAAACAAATCTAGAAAGATAAACAAGTGATTAATGGTATTTCTGTAAATTAGGTTTATATTTAACTTCTACTTTTAGTATTGACAAAAATATTTGGTAACACTAAGCCGAGCGTGCACTTCCTATAACACAATAATGGATTTTAAACTTCATCTTTCTGTGCATTTATTGCAAGAATACAGTTTAAAAAATAACAAAACAAATGCTTTCCTCCTTGTTTTCTTCTTCCCAATTGCATGTTTATACAGAATTAATGGTTGGGCAATATTTTAGTGTGTGATTTCAGTATAAACACTTCTACCATCCATTATCCATACCCTTAAGAAATATCCTTAAGAAATACCCTTATTCCTTATGAAATGCTGCCCAAGGCAGTGTTTACATTTGATTATTAAGAAATTTTGTTTATCCACTATTAAAACCAGGGGTGAAATTCTTCTAGACCACAGTGGAAATAAATTATTAATATATGTATTGCTATTGCTTTCATTGGTGAGGTAGATTTCATGCAATACAACAGCATTTTGTTAGATGTTGGAAATGCACAAAGCTGCTCTTCTTTAACACTTGAGGCGATGTTCTGTGGTGTTCAGGTTTTGAATTGTGCAACAAATTCTTCCTTGTACAATAAAAAAGCACGGAAGGTACTCTAAGCTTTGGCTTGAGCAAAGAAAATGCAGAGAGGCTGATCCCACATTCCTTCAACAACATCAGAGTGTTAGAATAATTCCTTTTTATCAACAGATTTATCTTTTTTGTTGAAATTCGCTTTCAGTCCAAAGCAGACACATTCAGCCTGAGGGATACAAGGGATGGATTCCTGGAGGAATGTCTGTTTGTAAGGCCTGGATCAGTGAATTCAGTTCCATCCCAGCAATCCTGGTGCATAAAAATTGCTCATGAACTCTCCTTCACATTAATCATTTCGTATCAAGTTAGTCTAGAGAAAGGAAAACTGATTAAGAGACAGACCAGACACTCAAATATCTGACAATAGCAGTCACTTTAAAAACAAAATAAAGTTTCTAAGCACAGGATTCCCAATAAACCAGTTTTTCTAAACGAGCTACGTGGATAAAGATGAATGTGAGTGGTTGTTAGGAAGTTGTTCACAGGAAATGAATTTCCACTGCCATTGCTGACTTTGAGAGCAAGATTGTACCTGTTTAATAGGACTCTTTTTATATTGTTTAACGGCTGTGACACGTGTACTTCTGATGTTTCATCATTTCAGTGCATTTGCACTTCAGTGCTGTAAATCACATTATGCTTTTTATTTCAAAATATTGTGGGATGGGGTGAAGAATACAAGGGTGGCAAAGAAGGGGAATTGTGCCTGTGCAGCAGGTAGATTTAATTAGTGTATTTGTGTGTTTTCAGGACATTGAAGGCAATACAGGAAGTTTTCTCTAGACACTGATTACAGATAAATACATCCTTGATTTTCCCTCCTTTTTTTTTTCCTGCAGGGCCAAGGCCTTTCGTGGAAAAAAGGTCCATGGAGAGTATGACATAAAGGTGGAACAGGTAACTGACTTAACCTGAATGTTATTTTTATATTTGTGCATTTATAGAAACATGTATATTTAATACATGTATTTAATCCCTCCTGGAGGCATTTAAAAGCTGTGTGGATGTGGCACTTGGGGACATGGTTTGGTGGTGGCCTTGGATTAATGATAATGGAGATTATCTGAGAGGGCTTTTCCAACCTAAATGGTTCCATGATTCTCTGTGCATTCATGTACAGAAAAATTTACAATCTCTGTACCCCAAACCTCACAATTAAGGAAATGTGATGGTTTGGGCTGGGGCAGAGTTAATTTCCCCCTGGAGCTGCTGGGGGGTTTGGTTTCCTGTGTTTCCACTCACAGCTTTAGCTTTAGCTCTTGAATTCTGTTTATCCCAACCCACAGTTTTCCCACTGTTACCCTTCTGGTGGGCAAAAAGTTATAAAGTTTTACTTTTACCCTCTGGGTGGGAACGGGCACGGGGCTGAGCTGCCAGCTGGGGTTGAACCTCAACAGCCCTTTTTTGGCACCCAAAGTGGGCTCTTCTGAGGGGATTTTGACCATAATTTTCACAGCATGAAAAACATCTTGTATTCAGGAGTTGTTGCTTAGAGACTGTGAAGTTCCCAGACACTCCATGAATTACATGTGGCAGTTCTGTATCACTAATTCCCCACTCAGGAATATAAATGTGCTCTGGGTGCAGTGCTAGCTTGTGGGGGTTTAAAAAAAAATCCATAATAAATAGGAATAGGCATGGAGATAAAATTTCGGGTGCACTAGAATTATAGCTATTTTATTTAAGCTGAAACTAGGGATTTAAAGAAGTCTTTTCACTGCTTTTGAACTTTGAATTCCTCAAACAGATGCTGCTGTAGGAAACATCAGTCCTTGAGTTGTTTTGTCATTGGATTTTCAAGGAGCGAGGGAAAATTATCATTAACTGTGTGTATCCAGCTGATCTAAATTCACTGTAATGGTCCAGCATCCACTCCTTACAGCACTGAATATCTGCTGCCCTTGGCTTGGGAACACGGAAAGCTTTGCCAGGGTCTTCAGGAGCATTGAGGGAGGGGCAGGAAAACGAAGACAGCTGATTTGTCCATTCCCACCTAGGCCAGAGCAGGCAGCTGACAGCACACCCCATCTCTTTAACAGGAGCAAAAACTCGGGGTAAACCTGGAATTCCCTTCCTGTGCTGCTGGAACTTTAATCAGAGAGAGACTGCAAGTTTCTGAGCCACACAAATCCTTTTGTCACTCATCAGCATAAAAATAACAACTCCTGCAGTGTCCTGCTGCTAGTACCATTTATTGTAACAGTAATGATTTCATTTTTACACTGCCTTTCTCAACATGCAATGTCTTCTATCACACACTAAGCTTTTAAAATGATTTATTAATTGGAGATACCCGTTCTCAGTCTCGGAGTGGATTGGCTGAGTCTGACATTTGCAGTGCCTACACAAACATCTCCTTCTCTCCCCATTTGCACTGTTTTTGCAATGAGCTGGGGAGTGCTGTCCCAGTGATCCCAGGAGGTGTGAGGGTGTCTGGGTTTAATGGAAGCAAGCCCTGACTGCAGTGCCTGAGCTGCAGCAGTGGGAGGAACAGCTCAGCCCCCCCTTCCCTGAGCACCAGGGTGTGAAATGCTCCCAGGTCTGCCCGAGGAAGACTTGCAATAATTCCATTTTTCAGGAGCAGACTAACGAGGATTGTGACACTCTCTGTTCTGTGCTGCTGCCCGGCACAGCAAAGACACTTTTATTTATCCACCAGGAGACAGCTGGCTGCATTTCAATTCTTCTGCTGGGTGGTGTTATTGTGAAGTGCCTTGGGAGTCTAAGCTGGTGAAAGGCTGGGGATAAATGTAAAACATCCTGTCCTTTCCTTTCAAATCACTGCAGATTCAGAGTATGGGAGCAGCTCCGTTTAAATTCCACATTTCCAGGGTGAGAAGACTTTTGAAAAAGCACTTTAATTGAGAATTTTGTGAGACAATTGCTCATTAGCACTAGGTCTTTTTAGAAAAAGAGTAAATGCACATAAAGAAAATCAAAAGGGGTGAGCAGTATGAGGAGACACTAAATTCTATAAGAAAATGTTCTTTTAATTCTGCTTTTGTACTGTTTTCTTCAAAACTTTATGTCAGTGTTGAGCCTGTATTAATCTCTTTGATAACATTGTGCAGAGCAAAAATATAATCCCTACATTTCTATGCAGACATGGAGGAGTAAATCCACTTGCTACTGCCCCACAATCCATTTCCACAACATTTTTTTACCTTTTGCTCTCTTTGGATTAAAACTTTCTTGAAATGTGATGCGTCATACTTGACAAATACTGCTGGATCAATGAGGTGCTCATTTTATTCCAAATGCAGATTGTCAGTACTTCAGGCCCTAATGCTGAAAACAAGGGACTTGGAAAAGAAAGGTAAAATAAACCAGACTGACTAATGGGAGTCTTCTCTTCATAGGCAGAATTTTCAGAAATCAACTTGATAGCCCATGCTGATGGCAATTATGCAGTTGACATCCAAGTCATTCGAAATGGCACAAAAGTTGTCAGGTAAGAAAAACTCAGTGGAATATCAGCAAAAAGCAATCAATGGCATAGTGTGTGGATGGGAAAGGTGCTGAGTGCTTTGGTTGTGTTTGTGGATTTTGAGTGATGCCCCTTAGGGAAAGCAGAAAACAAAATACCTGATTTGTGACAACCTTTCTGTGACAGGGAGGACACATCTTGACATTTTAATCATGGGGAAAATGGATTTATTAAGGGAAGGAAGTCCAGAATAAAGAATACATGGCTGAGAGTTGGGGTTATTGATTTGTGGTTTATGTTTGCTACAGAAGGACCCAAATTTGATGATTTTGTACCTGCCAGACCTTCCCAGAATAGCAGAATTTATGTCCAATATGGAATATTTTCTATTGAAACAGATCAAGTCATAACACCCTCTCAGGGCAGTTCCTGGAATATTTCAGCCTGTTTGAAACATTTCTGTTTAAACACCTCAGATTTCCCAGCAGCTGTTTTGTCTAAAAAGGATGATGCCAGCGAAGGCAGGGTAAATTTAACTTTGGGTTTTTTCAGTGAGGACATCAACAGCCTCATAAATGTGAGGGGAAAAAACAGGGCAAAGGAAAAAAATTAAGGAAGTATTAGAAAAGTTGTATCAGCAAAATTATTATGTTGGCAAAATTATTAGCAAAAATACATCCAATATTTTATTTAAATTGTGAGAATTGCTCCTACTTTGGCTGGTGCATTTATGTGTGAGTGAAGTGTAGCTGTTGTTTGGCTGAAAAATTGAATTTAAAGGCAGAGCCACATAAGCATGTCTTGGATCTTCATGGTTTGCAGAACAGCTCTCCAAATAAAAGATTTGAATATGTCTACTCATTCATGTAAAAATACAAACAAACAAACAGAAAACAAAACAAAACAAAAAACCAACAAAAAACTCCAGGAAAAATATTAAAAATTAGTTTATGCTTCAAAATTCCAATTCTTTAATCTCTGGCATGTTTTTAAAATATTGCAGTTTAATACAAAAACAATGATCTTGTGCCAAACCCGCAAGATTATTTCCTTAGCAGAGTAAGAGATTTGATTTTTCTTAGGGTTGGTGGAATTTTTTACCCAATGATGGAAGTTTTGGAGCCAAGAAATCTTGATGGCTCCTCCCTAGAGGCTTTTCTGTACTATTCCAAAAAGTCTTTTAAAAAGTATCAAGGTCAAGTTACCATCAAAACATGTCAGGAGAAAATGAGGGCTGGGAACCTCCAGAAAATAACATCTCCAAAAGATTTGCAGGTCATGAGAAAACTTGGTGAAAGTGCTGCTTTTCTTAGGAAAAAAAGGACCTTTGTGCCATCAGAAAACTCTGAGAATGAGAGAACAATATTATGGTTTTATGGGTAATTTATTTACCCAAACAGAACTACCTGAAGCTGATCATTTTCCCTCAAATCTGGTGTGAGATACCTGGGGACGTGGTTTGTGGTGTGAGAGGGAGGTGCAGGCGTGATGGGAGAGCAATTCTCTGTTTCTGTGATAACTGGAGGTATTTGTTACCAATCTGAGGCCCAAAGTGACCTTGTATCACAGATTTATGAGCAAATTGTTAGTTAGAAAAATCATAGAAATGTCAATGACAAAATTTTGCTGGTTTGGTTTAGTTTAGGAGGAAAAGAAATATTTAACAGGCACCGACTTGTTTGTTTTTTGTGAATGAAAATCATACCATGAAAAAGTTATTTTTTCTGTAACATAATGCTGAGATTTTTAGACCTTGATGCTTGAGCCACAATTAAAATTTTCCTCCTGGCCTCCTTCTGTATGCAGGCACTTCATCCAGCATTAATTACAGAGCTAGAACGATTATGGGAATGTATCATATTCCTTTGAGGAGCTTTTGCAAAGCAAATAGTATTTCTTTATTTTTAATTTTTAAAAAGTACATTCCCTCCATTCTCCAATTGTTTCATTAAGTTGGTCCTTGAGAGGACACTCTCTGTTCTCTTATTTGAAACCACAGGGCTGTCTGGGATGTGTTATCCCCCTTATTTTAATAAATAAAAGTTGCCTCTTTCTTTCACTGAGGGATCTGCAATTTTGATGAAGTCATGTGGGAATTGGAAAAACAGAAACTTCTACAGACACTGAAGAGTTTCATGTACAACCTTAGAAAAAGCTTAAATTAATATAGAAATAAAATACACAAACATTAAACAAAAAATCATAAATGTATGTTTCTATAATTGTAAAAGTAAAGGAAAAATATACCTCAAGTAAGTAAAACACTATATTAATAAAATAGTGAAGAGTTTATAATATAAGGGTGTGGCTGTATAGAATAAGCTAAAAGTTTAAAAATTATAAGAGAAACATATATATATAAATAGAACAAAAACCTATTAAACAAAAATATCTACAGTACAACAAAATTAAATGAAAATAATAAGTCAGAAAAACAAAATAAACCTTATAGCAAACCTTATCCATTAAGTTAAAAATTATATATTACCTTATAACAAAAAAACTTGTTACTACTCTTAAACTACAACCAGCTACTTACTCTCATAAATCTCACAACCTCTAAAACGAAAATATTTATCTGAACAATAAATCATTCTTAACCCAAAACAGTCCCATCCCTTCATTAATAACAGTGATAAAGGCCTCATTAATTCCCCAAGTATTATATTCTGGCTGGGCCAGTAAATTGGATTTCCATGTTCCAAACTCTTGGCACCCCCATGAAACCTAGCTCACAACATCTCAGAGCTGTGCTGCAGATATTTTTCAGGACTCCTGTTTAAAGGCAAGGATTTCTTTACAGGTTTTGCTCACTGAGCTTCAGTGCCATTTGGACGACTCTTGACAGCAAATCCTTAATGTTGCTTTTGCCAAATTGTGCAGGTTTGGGGTTTTTATTTATTTTTACAGTGGCAGTGGTAAAACACTGGCACAGGGTGCCCAGAGCAGCTGTGGCTGCCCCTGGATCCCTGGCAGTGCCCAAGGCCAGGCTGGACAGGGCTTGGAGCAGCCTGGGGTAGAGGAAGGTGTCCCTGCCTTCCACTAGAAAAGAAAATGAGCTTGAAAAGCTCTCTCCCAACCCAAACACTTCTATGATGCTGTGATTTGAAATTCAAGAATCCAGCTAATCTACTTGGTCTGCTGCATCCAAGCTGGGATCTCAGAACTGCTAAAGCAATTTTAACATGGATTTTAATTGTTTTGTTGTTTTTGTTCTACCAGACTGAGAATTCGGAATTTTGTAATCTTCAGTGTCTCACGCCAGTAAACAGCTTGTATTTATTCAAGGCATGTAAATAATTTCAGCAATTTACTATGCTAATTTAATTTACCCTGCAGTTTATACCTCTTTTAGGAAACTGAAATCTTCAAGCCAGTCAGGGTTTTTCCCCCCTATAAAATTGGAATGCAGAAAAGACTCAACAGTCAAATTTAAGAGTGAATGGCCCCTGTTTGGAGGCTCTGTCCTGTTGATTGATTTTTTCTATTTTCCATAACCTTCCCCAGTAACAAAATGTCAGGGCTGGAGTACGGTGAAGATGGTGTCAGATTGTTGGCAGAGGTGCAGGGTGATAGGCAGGAAACCACGGGGAGCAGCAGGGAAATGCTGGTCAGATACCAGAGAGAAAAGGGGGAAATGCAGCTGTAAGTCAAAAAATTCATTTTGACAAGTCTCTTGATCAAAAGTTCAGTTGTGATTCTCTCCATTATGGTCTGACTCCATTGGCCAGCAATGTGGTTGCTTCATCCCTTACTGTCCTTAAAACAGCCTGACAATAATTGTGAAAAAAAAAAAAAAAATTGTTCCCCAAAAGCCCAAGTTCGTGGCAGAGCCCTTTGCCTGCTTTAGTTTTGCTTGTCACTGCTCAGAAAATGGAGAACACAAACTGAGGACATACCTAGAGGTTATAGATGTGATTTATCTGTCAGCAGGAAAACAACCTAAAATCCATGACAATTTCTCTCTCCTCTTAATGGAACTCCATTATTGAGGGGATGCTGAACAGATTCAGGGTGTTGCAGGTTTTCATGGAGCCATCATGGCTCTTTCCATCTTTTATCAATTCCCTTTGATTTAGTGTTTTTCACAAAGCCATCATGGCTCTTTCCATCTTTTATCATTTCCCTTTGGTATGAGTGTTTTTCATGAATCCATCATGGCTCTTTCCATTTTTTCCCTTTGTTTTGAATGTTTTTCACAAAGCCATCATGGTTCATTTCACCTTTTATTATTTCCCTTTGGTTTGAGAGTTTTTCATGAAGCCATCATGGCTCTTTCCATTTTTTCCCTTTGGTTTGAGAGTTTTTCATGAAGCCATCATGGCTCTTTCCATCTTTTGTCATTCCCCTTTGGTTTGTGTGTTCTTCCGGCCCTTCCCTACTCCCTCCCCAGGCATTTTTCCCCCTCTGCACGTTTTGCTGTTGAAGGAGGGCCAGTTTGCTGGTGGATTGTCAGCACTGTGGGTGTTTTTGGCAGGTCGTTCCGGCCCGACTTCGTGCTGGTGCGGCAGCATTCCTACAGTATGGCGGAGAACGAGGATTTCCGCAACCTGATCATCGGCATGCAGTACGCCGGCATCCCCAGCGTCAACTCCCTCGAGTCCATCTACAACTTCTGTGACAAGCCCTGGGTGGTGAGTGCTGCTGCTGCCTTGGAGGGCCCCTAGAGCAGGGGCCAGGCAGGTCAAGAGAATAAAGTGGGGATTTATTAAAGCCCTCAGCAGGCACAGCTGGGGCAGCCACAGCCTCCAGAGGCTGCACCCAAGGTGGGCCATGGGCACGAGTTTCCCACACAATTATCAGTTTGGGCCATTTGCATATCAGGGGTTAATGCTCCAATTCCAGCTGCAGGTCATGAAGGCATTTACCCCCAGTTTGCTCCCCCAGCTCACTTTTGGTTATACTTTTTGGGCCTGAGGCAGTGAGGTGTCCTTGAGTCCCAGGCCTAGAGAGGGATTGTTTTGTCTGATCAAAACCTGAAGACAGTAGCTAGCACTCTGTATGGAGTATTAAAGTTATACCCTAATGCAGTACAGGATTTGAAAAACATAAAAGCTATATCCTAAACTGGATTTAAAAACATAAAAGCTAAATCACTGCACCTGGAAATTTCCTGGGCCTGGCATTTCAGCTGATGCATTGCATGTTTCACTCCCCTTCATGAACACTGATTATCAAACTTCCCTTGCTGAGCAGTGAAACAGTGGAAGGATTAAAAACCAAGCTAAGATATTTCAATAATTTTTTTTTTTTCCAAAGAGCCAGTGTGGAGACAGAAAGGAAAAATCTTTGTAGTACAAATGGAGAAATAAGCGAGGCACCCAACGGAAAGCGTCCCCACTGCTAACACGCTTCCTCAAGTGAGGAAAGAGTGTTTATTCACAATTTGTCTGGGAAAAGCAAGCTGAGAATATTTCTCATATTTGTGGCTTTGAACATAATTCTAACAGGCTCTAGCCAGTGTTTTCCTCATTCCTGTGAAATTTTTGGGGCTATGCTTTAGCAAGGCAATCTGAAGCAACTCATTTCCTCATTGAAAGCCCTTTTCATAACCCTGTGCCTCTGCGGTAGGAGTTGGTCCTTTCAGCTCCCCCTGGGGCACTGAGGTGCCCTGCAGAGCCACTGATCTTTGCCATCTCAGTGGAGAAGCCAAAGCCGTTTTTCTTGACAAGTTTTGTAGAAATTGAGGTGGAGTTTGGTGATCCTTTTGGTTCATGAAGGACTAAATATTAGCAGCAACAAGTTAAAATATGCTGCTGTAAAAGGTGCTGATCCAGAGTGCAGTCCCTGCTCCATTGTCCAACAGCTAAAACAACTTTAAAAAATCCCACTTCTTATAAATAGCCAAAACTTCATTTTTCACTCTGGTATCTGGGTAAGAAAAAAAGAGTTGTCAATATTTCTCACACTGTGGGGAAGTTTTACTACAATACTTTTTATTGCCTTGAAGATGTTAATTTTTTAATACTTACTATGAAAATCCCTCCAAGCAATTGTCAGCAATTGTAAGTTTTTAACATATACCTCTCGCAGCTCATTTTATTATCCTCTTTTGCTGCAGTAAACTGCTGCAGGGGGGGAATAAATAATTGATAGAGCATTTACAACTTCTCAGTACACATTGTACATTGCTGAATTCATTATTTAATGCATCACATTTTCCAGCTGTGTGGCATTTCCCAGTGCTTTGATTCACTGGGTGCAATAAAGCTGGGTGGGGAGGCAAAGCCAGCAGCATTTATATGCAATAAAAAGTAAAGGAATAATTCTTCCTTACAGACTCCCATATCTGTGTCTTTATCACTTTATCACTACTCTTCGGGTGGGTCCTAGTGAGGAGTGTGGCCTTTTAGCATGAGCACAGAAATAATTTCTGTACAAACACCAGGAGCTTTTTTTGGCTTTTTAGCTTGAATATCCTGCCTTGTGTTGGTGGTGGTGCTGGGAGATGTGGAGACCACTGTGTATATCCCAGAGCAGGACGAATCTTCATCAGATTTGGGAGAGGAAAACAGTGGAAGAACTCGTGGGGGGATTTTTGGGATGTTCTGTGTGGGGCCAGGAGCTGGACTTCAATGCCCCTTGTGGGTCCCTTCCTACTCAGGATATTCCTTGCTTCTATAAAGCCATTCCAGAATAGATACCCTGAGGGGTAAAAATCCCTTAACTCAGCCAGCTTCATGGATGCTCAGATGTTGCAGCAGAATCCAGGCACTGCTGGTTTTGCCAGCATCATCGTCAGCCTTGTTTGGTTGGACCAATCTGGTGTGGTGTGTGCTCCCTGCCTGGGTGAAATCCCTGCTGAAAATTGTGGTGCATGCCTGGGAATGAACTCCTCAGTCTGCTGCTGCCTGCTAAAATTAAGGGTAAAAACCACTGTGCCCCTCCACAGCCATGGACATGCTTGGATTTGGCATCAATTAACTCCCTCTTCAGAGCATGGCAGGGATTTCTTCCTGCACAATCCCTTTGTCAACACCAGTGCCCTGATATTTGTGTGGAAGTTCTCTCTACAAACATTTCAAGTGCAAAATCCCCATGGAAAATGGGAAAGCAGAATGCTACAAAAAGCTATAAGTAACAATCTTTATTAATTCATGAGAAATAGATTGACTTTCCTGCAGGTAGAATGTGGAGTGGCAGAAGGGAATTACAACTTTGATAACAGCAGGGGAAAAAAAAGGGGTGTGCAATGGAATGGGCCTTGAAAGGATGGGAAATTATTGAGTCAGCCATGGGCAACTCAATAATTTCATGGGAACATGGGAATCTTCCTTATATCAGAGGAAAATTAGGAGTAGTGTAGATCTGCTAGGAGGGGAAGTCAGTGAGGTGAGACTGGTTATAAAAGGGCTCTCAGATAAAATGAGAGTTAGAACTCAGTGTACAAGGTCTTTGGGTTTTAAATGAATGCTCTTCACCCTGTCAGGTGTTTGGTGTTTTAGGAGCACACAGCTCCAGATGTAGAACATCTTTTCAGCTCTGAGGGCAGATTCACACCCTGTGCCACAAACTGCAGCACCTGCCCTTAATTTTGCAGGAAAGCTTTTTTGTACTCTGGCTTTCTGTGCACTTGCCAATAGACAGTGAACAAATTTGTGTTTGATCTGAGGACTGTTACTGAAAGGTGGGGTGTGGTGGGACGATGGCCAGGAATATATTGAGAACAGGACTTAAATCTTGTATTCCCTGGAGTCAGGGCATGCACAGCTCGTCCAAATGCACAGCAGAAGTTCAGAGCACTGCACAGCCCTGCGAGAAGCTGAGCTGTGAGCAGCCAGGTGGAAGAAAATGTTGGAATGAGTGTGTGTGCTGAGATGTTTGTGCTCTGAAATGTGTTCACTCTGTGGGGTCGTTACAGCTCTCGGGTTATTTCACTTCTGTGATAACACTTAGCACTTAGCTCATGGAAAATTCATGGCCCTGGCTCAAGATGGATTTCACTTAAACGCTAGTAAGGATGTCAGAAAGCTGGGGGGAAAGCATGGCTTTTATAAATAAAGACTAAGTTCTTTATTGCTGAGCTCACACAGAACTGTACAGGAACTGTTTTAAGGTTTGTGCCCTCCTTGAAGAATTATTATGAAAACATTAGAAAGTTTCAGTGAAGGGTCATGTTGCAAAGGAATTGTCTTGGGCATGAAATAATCCCATCAAACAAGACTAGAATTTTACCTGGTTCAATTTACAGCTACACTGAGTTAAGGTGAGGCAAAACCACCTACTGTCCTTGTAGGATTCCAAATTCTTGTATTTAATGGGGTGCAGATCCTGCTGTAAAGCATTTATGAAAAGAAAAAGTAAAGAGGGAAAAAAGAGCATCATTAATTATCCAAAGTTAATATTTGATATCATTTAAATGATCTGTTTTCCTTTAGAGAATGTAATTCAGGAAATAAGGGAGGCTTCCCTTAACTGAGGCTTAGGAGTTTTATGCAAACTTTCTCATAGCACATGATGTCATTGTCCCTGGAGGGATTTAAGATTTAAGTTCCACGTGGATGTGGAGCTTAAGGACAAGGGTGAGTGGTGGACTTAGAAGTTCATGGTTAGTTCCTGGTCTTGGTGATCCTAGAGGGCTTTTCCAACCCAAATGAGTCTGTGGTTCTGTGGAGATGTGTGAAGGCCAGAAGGAACTGCAAAACGTGGTGATGATATCAGAGCCTGCAGCATTAGGTAAAATCCCATTATTTAGACTGGGGAAATAATATTTAGAAAACCCAACAAAACAACATGTATCAAAAAATACAAAAGGTGATTTGCCAGTGTCCTGTGTTGAATTAAAAAAAAAATTAATTCTTCCTGCATGCACTCATTTGCATTATTCTTGTAATGACTGATGTGAATCTTGCATGCTGAAGGGTTTCCTTCAATTGAACCCTGCTGGATTTTAGCTTCAGTTGCAAATATTGGTGATAGGGGTGCAGTATTTTTGGAACACCCCAGTTTATTCCCTGCCCACCCCACTGTGTCCAGCAGCTTGCTGACAAGTGGAGTCAGGCAGGGAGGTGGAGCTGAGTGACACCAAACAGGCAAACTCTGATTTAATTGTCAGGGGCTGTAAGGTTCAATGTCCAAGGCTGCTGTAGATAGAATAAAGGGTTGGGTTTTATTTCAGCTCAGCCTGGCTGTGATGTGAAAATTACAGGCATTACAGGGGCTGGGCTGGGATTTCCAGGTTCTTTCTGACGGTGCTAAACCTTCCAGGCCTGCAGAGACTCCAGAACTGCTGCACTTGTGCACAGCAGCTGTACTCAGCTGAAGAGGAAGAAAACCCTCACAAAATCAGGTCCATGAGGGCAGTTCTGGTTCCTTTAGTTCAGAGGGAAAGCATCCCAGCCCCTGGAGCTGGCTGCACATCTGTTCTCCTGGGAGGATGCAGGGGTGCTGTGGAGGCTTCAAGGATTTGCTGATGCCTTAATCACACATTCACTCTGCTGAAGGAGGGGGCACAACTCTCATTTGTGAGCACTGTGACCCCCATTGGCTGTTGCCAGGGTGGGGGAAGGGTCTGTATTTAGGAAAGAGGGAGTGGAGGGAGTCCAGAGGGATTTGGGAAGCCCAGGTGAGCTGAGCTGGGGCAGAGCTGTCCCAGCCTGTGAGAGGCAGCTGCCTCTGCAGGGATGGGAGCTGGTGCTGAGCAGCTTGGCTCCATCAAAGTGCACTCCTGGCACTCTGCTCCAGCACTCCAGGGATGTGGGAACAGAGGAAGCAGGCAGGAAGGGCTTTCTGGGCCAGGGCTGGCAGAGAGGGAGGCAGAGATACCTGGGAGTGTGTGGAGAGAGCTGGAAGGTCCTGGTGTTCTTCACACAGAGCTCCAGATGGGAACCCATTTGGGCTGAAACATTCTCAGATGTCCCACTCTGCCCCATTGTAGGAATTTATTGTTATATAAATATATAAATTAAATGAAGCTTTGAAATGTTAGAGAAGTGCCACAGAACACTGAGTTATGCCAAAACTGATCTCCTTGCTCAGCCACAGCCATTGTGAGGGAAGGCTGGGGATGGCTTTTTTGTCAAACCTGGTAGTATTGGAAATCTCACAGTTGCTGTTTGTTTCTTTTCCTTCAGTTTGGGAGCAGACAGCCAAACACTTTTTTGCAAGTTTGTTGATATTTTCCTTGCTTTGCTCCTCTTGCCAGGCTTACACAACTCTGTGACTTCATGTGCCATGTTCTGCTTTGCATTTCTTTTGCAGATGCTTTTCTACTTCTCTGTCTTCATCTTTCTGCTCTAACTGGACATTTAACTTCTCTATTTTTACCTTGCTTTCTTGGAAGGTCTGTTTTAACTGCCCTTTCTTGCTATTTGATGCTTTCTAGTGCTCTTCCCCACCTTTTTTTCTCCTCCGTGTTGCTGCTCCAAGTTGGTCTCTTATGCTTTTTCCACTCCCAGTTATACTTTAAAAATCTTGAGCAACAGATTGGAGCACTGGCAGGACATTTGTCGGGACTCTGCAGGGAGGAGCAGAAAAAAAGAGATGAGCTCTGTTCCTTCCAGCTTCCTGTTGACACAAATTATTGAAGCTATGCTAATGGGAGACACAACCACACAGAGGAGATTCAATTTTGTGTCAAAGCATCTTCTGGAGAGCAAACAACAAACAAAATGAATGTGTGCAAGAAGAGAGGCATTTTGAAAACCTATCTGCTGTAAATCTGGGAGATTTTCAGTGCTATTCCATGTTTGGTTTAAAAAAAGAAATTCTAAATGTTTATTTCACTGTAAGAAAATCCTGTGCTCATTAGTAAAAGTCACATTTTATCAGATTTATCAGTACAATAATGCTGAGCAATGGGATAGAATTTGGCTGGTTCTTGCTCTCTTTTATATGCCAGAGGGGATCTTCTTAAAGGTCAAGGCTGGAGAATGCTGATCTGCAATCTGGATGCAGCTCAGATAGGGAAGACATTTAGGGACACTCAAATTTAATGTCTGCCATCATGATGGATGTTAGGAGCACTGAGATGTACTTCAGTCAGTTTTACAGATTCCATTAGATCAAACCTGGGGCCAGCACTGAACTTTCTGGTATCAACCACTCTGGCAAGATTGATCTCACTGCCAGGTGAAGGCAGGGCAGCCAGAGGGGTGCAGGGACCTTTTCCTGCCCTCTCACTGCAGGAAGCTGCTGAATTTCCCTTCCCTGCCCCAGGGCTGCCTTCTCTCCCAAGCAGGGCAGAGCTGCTTCCTGAGACACCAGGACGTGGGTGGCAGGGCTTGAGCAGCCCCATGTGATGATGTGTGGCACCCTCTGCATCAAATCCCACGTGCCTAACAGCAAATATTTGCCTCAGTGGCCAGTTCTGTGGCCTTTATGCATAGGAATTTTGGATTTACAGAAGGCTGTGGATTTACAGATTTCAAGTGACGTCAGAGGCCTGTGCATTTCCAGGGCAGACAGAGAACAAACAAACAGGTGCTTTTCCTCCAAGCAGAACTTTCTTAAGAATAAAAAACCTGTATAAAAAAACTAAATAAAACCTGTTTTAATTCTCTGTCAGCCAGTGAAGATTTTGGCCTCTTTGCCCAGTCTGCCACTTAGAGCAAAACATGTTGATGGATTTGTCGTGCAAGAGCTGAAAGTAAATTCACAAAACTGTGTCAGAGGGAAGGTGAAAACTTTGTAAGCTTTTTGGTCAAAAGACAATTTAATACCAGGTTTGAATATTGAACTAGAGCAAAATTCATACATATAATTATAAGTATAAATGCATAAGTAGAACTCTAAATACATTAAACTTAGTAGTGTGTTTGTTCTTTGCACCTTTTTATAGAGCTGGTTTAGTTTAATCTAGTCTTGGAATAGGAAGGGAATATTCCAGCCTTCCTTGCTGATTTTGCTTTCCTAAAATAAGTAAGGTCACTTGAAATTCCTGTTAAAAAAAAAACAAAACAAAAAACAAAACAAAACAAAACCCCAGAGATCCTTAAATAATAAATAAATCTCAGTGTGGTGATGATTATTCTGTTCCATACAGTTCCATACAGCCAATAATTCTCTCAGCTCTGTATTTACCAATCCTTGCTTGCACTCTCAAGTGCTTTATATATAAAATGAGTAAGGGAGTATTTTGCTTTGACCAGCATTTACTGCTATCAGGATAATTTAAAGCAAAAATAGAATTTTGGGCTACATTCTTGAATTTTTCAGTAGGTTATTGCCACTTTGCCCAGTTTTCCTCTGCCCTAAAAAGCAGCAGTGGGAACTCTTGACATCCATGACAGACTTTCATTGCATTGGACATTCCTAGGGGCAGAAAATTCAAATGGACTTTTTAACTGTTTCTTGACTTCTAGTGGAAGAAACTGTTTTCAAACAGAGGCTGTGAAGTTAAAACTCAAAACAGGACTGTAAAGCTGGGGTTCAAGTCCTTTGTATTATCTGCTGGTTCTGCTACAGTAGAGACTCAGAAACTCTTTTTGTGCTTGGTTAAGGAAAATACCCACACCTGAAGGCCAGATTATGGAAATTAAGTTTGATTTCTTGTGCAATCTTAATAAGTAATTACAAAGGAAACCTATGTGTTAAATACCCTATTAAATTATCTTAGAAAATCATTTTTTCAGTTAAAATCTAGGTTATATCTGCTTCTTCGATGTGTGACTGTGGTGACAGAGCTGAGGAGGATCGAGGGGTGACACTCCCCTTCCTGACACAGGAGTCTGTCACCCATCCAGGAAAATCCCTCCTGTTGTGATGGCTCCACCAGGGCAATCCCCACCCCATCCTCTCCAGTGCAGCTCTCCCACATCATCTCCACAGCTCCCACCAGCACTGCCATTCCCCTCTGGCTTTCCTGGATGTTCCACTTCCATCCTCAGCTCCAACTCCCTCTGAGATGGATGCAAAGTGTCCTGGTTTCTTTTTGGGGTGTGTGAGCACCGCCCCTGCTCTCTGAGGTGATTTTAGTGGGTGGTTCAGTTTAAAATGCAGTGCAATTCCTGTTTGGGTATCAGCCAGCCCAAGGAGTCCTCTGGCTTTCCCTGCTGGGCCTAGCAGAGGTTGGCTGGTGGTGTCTGAGGAATGGCATGGCACCCTGGAAATCCACCATGGAAACCCACCCTGGAAACCCAACATGGAAATCTCCACCATGGAAACCCACCCTGGGAATCTCGACCCTGGAAATCCACCATGGAAAACCTGCCGTGGAAACACACCATGGAAACCCACCATGGAAATCCACCCTGTAAATCCACCATGGAAACCCACCCTGGAAACCCAACATGGAAATCTCCACCCTGGAAATCCACACTAGAAATTTCCACCCTGGAAATCCACCATGGAAAACCCACCCTGGAAATCCAACATGGAATTCCAACATGGAAATCCACATTGGAAATCTCCACATTGGAAATCTCCACATTGGAAATCCACCCTGGAAATCTCCACCCTGGAAATCTCCACATTGGAAATCTCCACCCTGGAAATCCACCATGGAAATGCACCCTGGAAATCCACCCTCAAACTCACCCTGGAAATCCACCACTGATTCCTTCCTCTACAAGTTTCCTTGAACTCAGCATTTTTATGGAAACCTCCTATTTGAACTGGACCTCATCTGTAAAAAGCCCCACAAACAAGAAAATCTCTTTCTGTTGCGGTGAGCCCCAAACCCTTCTGAGAAGTGCTTAAGCACAAGGCCATCAAAATAAACAACGGCACCAATGTTTCCCTGGTCAGAACACTGAGCTCCTGTTCCCATAACAGTGGAATAAAGTGCATTTTCTCACTGCTGGAAGAGCACCCAGGAAGGAGTCCCCAAAGCCTCTCACGTCCACAAACTTTTTTCCTTCTCTAAATTTTCAATCCAAAATAAAGGGCTCCAGAAGGCCTCTCGATCTAGGCCTCACGGTATTACCCTTTGCTAATTCTTTTATACCAGGCATGTCTTGATCTGTGTTCTACCCTTTTATGCTCATGGGCTGTTTTCCTTCATTTTAATCTGCATGTCTTCCTTAAATCTCGCTTTCCTCACTGTTTACACATTTTGTCAGTGCCTCTTCCACCAGCCAAGGTGTCTCTCCTTGCCAGATGCCTTCTTGCCCAACCCTGCAAGCCAGGAGATGTTTTTATGTCTCTGACTGTGACCATTTTCTGGTTCTTTGGGATTTTTTTAAATCCTGTTTTTCCAACTGTTGTAGAAAACTTTTTTTTTTCTCTCATGGATGCACTCTGGTAATGTGTAAGCCAGTTCATGTAGCTCTTCCAAGGGCATGAGGTTTTTATTTAAAACTTTTTTTTTTTTTTTTTTTTTTTTTTTTTGCATCCTGTAGAAGCTCTTAATGGTTTGCATCTCATCAGCTGTAATTCTAATGTGAAAATATTCCAGCAGTTAATTACATGGTGATTAGCAGTGGGAGAGCTGTGCCTCTCGGATTGCTGTTCTCATGCTGCAGGGGAGGTGCTGGAGCCCAGAAAATGCCCTTGGAAATTCTGGAAGGCTGGAGCAGACAGCCCAAATCCCTCTGGGAGGGGCTGAAGCCCACAGGGCTGAGCAGCTCCATCTCAGGAGGTGCTGCAAGAGCCCCAGAGGGCCAGGAGGGAGCCAAAAGGAAAGGAGGTGAGGAAATACGAGCTGCAGTCAAAGACCGGGGGAGATGCTGCTGATCCCAGGGCAGGGCTTGAGGGGAAAATGCACCAGGCACAGATCTCACCTGGGAGAGGCAGGGATCACCTTGGGGTGATCCCCTCTGGGGGTCTTGTGCAGGCTGGGCTGCAAAGCCTCAGAGAACACCTCACCTGTGGTACAAACTCACCCTGCAGGGTCCAGGGGAGCAATCCTTGCATTCCCAGTCCCACTGTCCTGCCTTTGGCTTTGGGTCCTGCTGGAAAACTATTGGGATATTGGGACACAAGACAGATGATGGACTTTGGACCTCATTAGCATAAGAGATTTGATAACAGGTTGCCTCCTCAAGACCAAACAGAACTTTGAGGATTAAATCAAGACTGCAAGAAGATTCAATCAGAGGGGTTTACTGGGAAAAAGAAAATTACATCAGACTTCTGCAAGCAAGAGCTGTTTAAAATCTATAAATTTATGTGATGATTAACCCAATCACTGTAGTAAAACATTACTAGCCTTCCTAGAATAAGTATATAAGCAGTTGTACTCCACAATTAATTGGGATTATTTGACCATCACACCAAACCCCTGTCTCTCTCTTCATCACTGATAGAAAGCCACTGGAGGAACACAGAGTTCTGCTGCCAGTTCCCATCTCCTCTGCACTCTGCAGAGTGCCCAAACTGATTTGTAGGAGCTGTTCCACCCTTCAGTGGCCATGTCAAGGTCTGGGTTGACTTTGGGAGTGTGAACACTTGTATGGAGCTGTGTGTCAGCTCCTGCTGAAGAGGAGGGTGTCAGCTGCAGTCAGAGTCTGCTCCCCTCCATTCTCCTGTGAGGTACCAAATGTGTGTGAACTCAGCCCTCTGGAAAAGCACTCAGGGTTTGCTAAAGTGTAAGAGAAGAAATGTTCACCAATCTCAACAAAAAAGCACATGGAGGACACAAAAAGGTAACACAGATGCTTCCCAGGTAATAATAATATTAAAAATACAGTAATTTAATATTAAAATGCAGTACAGACACTGTGTTTAACATGCAGATATAGTGAAAAATCTTGGCCAAATTTGATTGACTCTCACAGAGATCGTGTGTCAAACGTAGCCTTCCAGCCCTTTCCACTCAACTGCTTCATTCCTCCTCCCTCTGAAGGATCTCAAATATTTGTGTCTCAGTTTGTTGGCCTCCAAGGGCCCCTCTTTGTGCTTTTGAACATCTCTCACTCTCACAAGATAATCCAGCCTCTATGGAGTGACCAGCCACATTTCTGAGCTTCAGCCTGAAAAGGGACATTTCAGCCTGAAAAGGGACATTTCAGCCTAAAAATGGACCTCAGGTCATTTTTCCTGGTGCCATCTGAAGAGAAGAAGAAGTCATTGTGTCATTTTCTTTGCCAAATCCCTAAAATTGTAACATGAGCAGCCCATGATGCAAACCAATTCATCTTTCAGCTTTCCAAACCTGCAGACCCTGCAGGAGCCCTGTGCAGGTCACTGTGGGGCAAAGGGACCTTCCCTTTGTGCACTGAAAGGGAAAATCCCATTGCAGAGCCCTCCATCCCTGGTGAGCACTGAGATCACGCTGGAACATTGGAGAATTTTACTTCAGCAATTTCAGTCACAAATTCTGATCCTCATTAATGCATTTGGAAGGAGGCAAGTTTATAGCTGGACATCCAGAGGAAAAGTGATATTTCATGGAAATTCTTCACTCTTAAGATGAGCCCACACCTTAGAGCAGCCAGAGATGAGTTAAATCTCAGCTGAAAGTGGTTTTTTATGGCAGACAGGTTGAAGGAGTGTTCACCCATCCAACTTTTCCCATTTCCCTGCTCCCAGAGAATGGCAGCTCCTCTGGGTGGGTGTAGCAGACTACCCAGAGAATCTGGGCATTGTTTCAGTTCCCATGAAGCACTAGATGGCCAGCTGGAGTTCTCACCTTGTAGAGAGGACAGGTAATGAACCTGAAAAAGTGGGAAATCTCTGACAGAAGGGGTTCAGTAAAACCCACAGCCCAGGGTCCTGCCTGAGCAGGGAACAGGCCAAGGATATGCCATTCCTTGAGTTAAAATCCTGCTCAGCATCCCAGGAAATTCCCCACTGGAACAGGCAGTGCCACAGATCCTGCAGCCTGGCAAGAGGGATTAGCAGCTTGCTGGAATTAGAGGGAGCACCATCTGCAGGAATTAGTTTTAAATATCATATCTGATTATCTTCAAGGGAGGAGTTGGTGTGGTTTGCTCAGGCACAAACCCCAGGCTCTCAGAGATGGCATCCATGTAATTAAGCACATTTTAGCTCCTCCAGGGTGACAAGCAGAGGAATTATCTGACTCTTTATGGAGACAGCAAAGGGATTTTTGGTAACTCCTGCTTGGTTACAGCACGATCTGTGCAGTCAAATTTAGAGTTCCAGTCTTGGGGTGGTGAAACTCCAGCAAGATTTGATATGAAACCAAAGGGAATAAATGTTTTTTTGACTAAATATTTCTCCTCTGTGTCACACCTTGCTGGAGAGGAGAAAAAGCACAGCTGTCACTGTCCTGTTCTGTTGTAAAGGAACAATCCTGGCCTGGGTGTGGAAGGATTTTATCCTGACTAGAAAAGAGCTACAAAATACAATACAATACAATGCAATACAATGAATGCTAAAAATCCCAACCATATTCCTTTTAAAATAATAATCTACAAACTGTAAACACATGTACCTGAGGATATCCCTTTTTGACTGAAAACAAGATGCAAAATTGGAAAATGAGAAGGAAATTCAGCTTGCTAAACTGAGAACTTTTTCCCACTTTCTTGGTTTTTTCTTAAGATGTAAAAGTTACTTCTGCTGAAATACTAAGCTCTAGGAGTTGGAGGGCTTTTAGGTGATTATGGGTTTTGATATGCATGTAAAATACTTTAGTGGCTCTGTTAATATTTTCTATTTCATGAACATCCCATGTCTGTAAACATTTGACATTGCATTAGATAATTCAGTAATTTATCATCTAAAAAGATGATGCTCCTGCCCAGGACTGGTGTTCTGCTGCTGAAAAGGAAAATATAAAAATATATAATCCAAATCTCACCTAAAAATTGATAGAAGGTCATTAAAACTTAAATGAAATTATTCTTTATAAATAGGCCAGCAGCAATCAGGGAAAACAAAAAAGATTTGTGGCAATTTATGGATGTACAATTAGAATGCTGAAATTTGGTGTGAATTGGGGCTGAATTGATCAGGTTGCATTTCAGGGGAGAAATTATTGACAAGAGATTCCCAGATTTGTAGACATGGAGGTGAAGCAGCATCTCAGCAGGGTAAAGGATAAATCATCCCCCAGCTGGGGCAGTTTGAGAGATTTCTCTCTTTTGCCTCAAGAACTGGAACCTACTTTTCCTGCCTGCTATTTCCCAGCTGAATTGCTGGATTAGAGGACACTTTGGAGTGATACCTGTCTGTTGTCTGTGGTTGATAGTATATTATTTTAAGTAAACAAGCATTTGCCAGCAATTAATCACAATTACAGCTTTCATATCTCTTGCATCAATGCCACAACCCCTACAAAAAAAAGCCATTTTCTCAGTGTCTTTTGCTCCCTTCCAGTGAAAATGGAAAAGAAAGTCGGGAAAGAATCATAGGAAACATAATCATATGATTTTATTTTTTCTTTGGAGGTTTTTACTTAAAGATAGGTAAATAGATTTATTTTAACCTAACAATTGCTTGGCAAAAATCATGTATTTAATGGTCAGTATTTTCTAGTGGCATTTGGAATTTGGCTCTTGAATCAGAACCAAATATTGGGTAAGTTGTCAGGAATCCTATTCACAAACCACCTTATTTTGGTAGCTGTGATAGTATTTCCTTTCCTTGAGGCCTGACTTGCACAGCACACAACCCAACTACAATTCCTTAGGCTTTTGGTGAAGGCTGCTCATCATTAAGGTATTTTCCACTGGCCTTCCAAATTTAAAGATGTATTTTACCAAACCTAAGTAAACACCACTAAATTAAACAAGTCCTCTCTGCCAGCTGGAAATGCAAGCAAAGCTTCACAGGGTTTTTTTACCTCTTTAAACAGTTTTTTGCTCTCCCTGCCCCTGAGCCTCTCCTCAGAGTAGGTATTTTATCTGCATTATGGACAGAGTTCTATTGTTCCGTGCTTTTTGTGCTGTTTGCAAGCAGCAAATCCCACTATTCAGTGTTGTGCTGAGTTGTTTATGTCCCATGCTGGCACGGTGACAGCTGAACACATCACAGGCACGGCCGAGCCAGGGCTTTGGAGCCCTGGAACAGCTCTGGCCTTGGGCTGCCAGAGCCCTCCTGCTCCCTGGAAACCTCAGCCCGGGCTCAGGAGGGATTTCCTTTCCCAACTGTTACCAGAGGAGAGTTATCTGCTCAGCAAAGAGAAAGAACAGCCCCAACTCCATCTCTATTTCATAAAGAATTCTCTTGGTTTACATGTAAATGTTCTGTGTGAAGCTGCTGCAGTCCAGAGTACAGGTAGGCAGGATGTGTCACGGGAGCTTTAAAATATCAGAATATTCTAGAGAAACCATGAATAGGAATGGCATAACAGGGAGCAGTTTAAATCATCCCCATCTTTGGTGCTGGGCAAGAATACTCTGATTTACTGTGTGGTGTTATATCAGAATATTCTGTAAGAAACATGAACAGAAATGGCATAACAGGGAGCAGTTTAAATCATCCTCATCTTTGGTGATGGGGCAAGGATGGCCATGTGTTATATCAGAATATTCTATAGAAAACATGAATAGGAATGGCATAAGAGGGAGCAGTTTAAATCATCCACATCTTTGGTGGTGGGGTGAGAATATTCTGATATAACACATGATGTTATATCAGAATATTCTAGAGAAACCATGAATAGGAATGGCATAACAGGGAGCAGTTTAAATCATCCCCATCTCTGGTGGTGGGCAAGAACACTCTGATTTAACATGTGATGTTATATCAGAATATTCTCACCCCACCACCAAAGATGTGGATGATTTAAACTGCTCCCTCTTATGCCATTCCTATTCATGTTTTCTATGGAATATTCTGATATAACACATGATGTTATATCAGAATATTCTATAGACATGAATAGGAATGGCATAAAAGGAGCAGTTTAAATCACCCCATCCAAGGATGGTCATGTGGGAATGGCTCATGGCTGCAGCCTGGGAGATGAAACTTCTCCAGTTTGTTCCTTACCTGCCCTGTGAGCATGGCAGCACTGTTACTTTTATCTCTTTGCCAACACTGCCAAATCAATGTCAGGGAAGTGCCAGCCACCAAATGAATGGTAAATATGCCTGGGCTTTAGGTTTAAGATGACAGAAAAAGTAAAATTATAATGATTTTATCATCACAGACTCATCTCCAAACATACAAACAATGAGATATCTGAAATCCAGCATTCCCATGTATTTCAGTCCTGTACCTGTGAGGGTTTAACTTTTCTAGGTGTTTCTGTGTGTTGGTCTGTACATGAAGTCACAGCTTGGGTGGATTAAAGAGTTGTGTGAGGAGGAGGAGAGATCTTGATCTGCTGAGTTTATCAAACATCCAAGAGAAGAAGCAAAATGTCCTGAGTAGGAGCTCATTTGGGCACAGTGTGGTTTCTCTCCTGAGCTTTGTTTTGCTCTGCTTTGTTTTGCAGTTTGCCCAGCTGGTGTCTGTCTACAAAACTTTGGGCCCAGAGAAGTTCCCCCTGATCGAGCAGACGTTCTACCCAAACCACAAGGAGATGGTAGGTGCAAACAGCAGTGCTAACCTGCTTCCTGTGCCTGTAAAACAGGGACTGGGGGACACAATCCCCTTTTCCCACTTACTGCCTACGCCAAAAGCCATTTTGGCAGATTTTGGTGGGGGTGGGACGGGGTGAGCACTTGAAATCACTGTGATGGTGAGCTGGAGGGTGCTCAGATGGGACAGTGGTCATTTTTCAGCTGCCCAGCTGCAGATCTCAGAGAGATTAAATGCTTACAAAGCCACTGAACAGCTCTGGAAGTGCAGGAGTCACTTTCGTGGTTTGTTTTCCCTCCAGTCCTTTCTGGTGCACTCACAGTGCTTGTTGTCTTCGGAGGTGATGCACTGGGCACTGCAGAGCTTTGAACTCTGCCAAAATCAGGCTGGTTGTGACTTGTGATCTTCAGGTACCTGAGCTAACACTGATTCCCAGTGCTTTACAGACAGAAAAAGAGCACAGATGAGCCTGACAGAGTCCAAGGAGCACCTGGATGATGGTTTTAGGGTGTGGTTCAGTTTTAGGCAGCAGTGAGGAGCAGGGTGTGGAACACAATGATCCTTAAGGGATCCTTCAAACTTGAGATTAGCTGTAATTTTATTGAAAAAAGCAGGACTTTTGGGTTCATTGCTAAACTGCAGTCCATAGAAACAAAAAACATTTCATTTTGGGGCAAGAACTAGTATGTCAGACTTATTTTAGTTTATATGGCATATTTTTCTGAGTGTAGCAACCCTGTGAGTGGTTTTCCCCATCTTCATTCCTCTACACTGCTCATTAAAGCCAGAACTTGTTATTTCTCTTTTGTTTGAACTTTTGAATGTTGTTCTCCACAGCCAAGTAATTTTTTTAACATATTTCTATGGTAATGAACGTTAATCTAGAGAAAATGAACCGTTTGGGTACTGCAGAACTGCTGCAATAGCTGCCTGTGATGACACTCATTTGTTTGGTTTTATTCCTCCTGAAGAAAGCATCTGGAACTTTGTGGCTTGGGAAATAATCAGGCAATGTGGTACAAGACAACATTTTGTTTGAATTTCTGGAGTGGGCTGTAAGATGATCTGGAAATCAGAGTCTTCTGATGCTGCACTGAAACCATATCATGTTATTTTGTTTTGGGTTTTCAACACTTTATCAACAGCTGGCCCAGCTGGCATTTGTTGATGCAGAATTTGGCAATTACAGTTTAAAATATTTTTTTTGGTGTTCCTCTTGCTCCCTTTTTGTTCTCCAAATGGGAACCTGGAGCTGTCCCCTGCTCCAGTGCAAACCAGCTCAGGGGGGGCGTGGGGAGAGGGGAAAAGCCCCAAATCTCTGGGAATTGAGGGTCAGCTGAGCGTGCCAGAGGTGCTCCTTTCATCCTCTGCTGATCATTTGTGCCAAGGCTTTAGGCAATACAAGGTAAATAAACAAAGATGCCATTCTTTTGTGTAAAAACGGAGCTGCTTTAATGAAACACTTTTTGAAACAGAAACATTCATCCCAGACTGATCACAAAAAGCGCTGGGAGGCTTTTGAACTCATTGCTGGTTGAGTCATATCTACAGCCTTTCCCTCAGTAATTAGTTCCCTTTATTTCACTGCATTCCCACCTCTTCTGTTCTCTGCAAAAACAACACAGCTTCTCCAACGTAATTGTTAAACAATTTAATTAAAACCTAACTGGAACATTGAGGAAACACCAGCAATATTCCAGGTGGTGATTTTTTCCCTGTTCACCTATACAGCCTCCCTTCTCTCTTCTTTTCCCTACTCTCACCAAAAGTCATGTGAGCCATTTTCAAATTAAAGTCAAATGTTGTGCCAGACTGTATTTCTGCTCTACTCTCTCATGTAACACAAACACAATTTCAAGAAGTAAAAAGAAAACGTTGTAAAAAGAATCTGCTGTTGATAAGGTATCAATGCCACTACAGTAAAAATCCTGATAGTAAAATAACATACTCAGAATGCCACGTTGTAATCAAGCCTTTTGAGAATCTTCCTCGGGGAAAATAAAATCTCATTCTGAGCTAGGTTTTTGTAAAACTTTTCTTGCCACATTTATTGATATGAGGGAAAAAACCAAATCTTGGTACCATCCATTGTGGGAAGTTTGGGCAGATTTCTGCTCAGCCAGAAATCAAAGTAGACAGACCTTCATTGTGAAATACCTCATGAGGGATATTTTATAGCAGGAAAAGTAGGAAATCTTTAAAAACTAATTGTGGCACACAATTTGTATCACAGTGTGTCCATAAATATCAGAGAAAGCGTTTCTTTGTGCAAGGTGCACAGAGAAGGCAATCTGGGCTGGCTGAGTTGAGGTTCAGGTCTAATTACTGTAAAACTGAAATAGGACCAGAGCTCTGGGGAGCTAAAAAGCAGAAAATACCTGTTTGCTGTTATCCAAAAGGCACCATCCCATCTAAATGGATTTGGAGACAAATGCTACAGGACTGGTATTGAATATTAACCATTGAATATTAACCACTGAATATTAACCACTGAATATTAACCTTTGTGGTTATTAAGCTCTGTGGGCTTCTCTAGGTATTGGTTTGATCTGACACAAGGAAATGAGGCCTGGCTTTGAATCTTTCTGGAAATTAACAATACAAATGCACAGCATTATCAGTAAATAGCTCTGCCAATACTGTCACTGGAATATCAATTCTTTTTTTCGTAAGAAATGTAGCTTTTTATTCTTTTTGTTTCATTTATGTAAGTCTATGGTCCAAATTGTTAGTGTTGGGAAATTTTTGGTTTGTCTTGAGTACAGCAGAAAACAAACTGGGCTTTACATCTGGCAGCACATAGATATGGTTTTAATTTAGGGTTGTAAATTAAAAGAGCCAGACTGATTTATAGTAAATAAAAAGTGAAACATTGGCTTTTATGTATTATGGGACATATATTCCTCAAAGGAATAATGAGATGTTTTCCTGTTGGCCTTGCACCATTTGCATTTCACTGGAAATGTATAAATTTAGTCACAGAAAAAGTAAATCTTTTTTAGAAAAGTGTTTCCAAATCTGTCTTTAGATAGTAAAATCTGTCAGAAAAGGCAACTACTGGAGATTCCCATCCTGCCTGAGGGCTCTGCCCCTTTTTTTCTGGAGCACAAATAGTCTGAACTTTGGCATTTACACTTCCCAAAGTTTCATCACTGTGAATTGAATTACTTTTATAAACTTAAATACATGTGTGAAGGATTAGTTACTAACTCCAGTCATCAGTTCAGGAAAGTTATGGTGCTAAAAAAGTTACAGGCAAAATGTGCTGTAACCCTTCTCTAGTCTGAGTTCACAAGTAGCCAAATTCACTGACAGAGTATGGTGGGTGTTCATGAATGAAAAACAATTAAATCCCATTAAATAGGGTCAAATATCTGAGAGCTTCCAGAAATCATTGCAGTGTAAGTTATGCAATATTTATGGCATGTATTTTCAGGTGAGTTTCTGGTTTTAACAGTGCTGGGGTACAAGTAGTGGTCATGTATTTAGGGAGGTTTTAAGGGCTGCAGCTGCCCTGAGGATGGACATGGTTTTTGTAGCTCTGAGCAGTTTTAGCCTGTCATCATTTGGGCTTGGAATTTGTTCCATGGAAAGCTTGAATCCATGGATTAATGGTTTAACCCATGGATTAAAAGTATGGCTTTTCCTTCAGCAAGGTGTGGTTAGTCCATAGGAATGCTGACTTGGGATGGGGGTTTTGATTATCAAGGCTGTTTCTTAATTCAGTTATCAATGGAAGTTACAACTCTGTGGATAAAGGAAGCTGTGACATAAGGAAAGTACAAAATGTGGAGCACAGATTGTTTTAATCACAGAAGTGTTCAACTCGTTTCAACAGATAAGGAAATATTTGTGAATCTTTTTTTTTTAATAGCACATTGTTATAATACTTTACATATACACTGTACAATAATTCTTTCGTGTCCAAGACTTTCATACAGAAAAAAAAAAATAGTTCTATAAAACATTCCGTAGTTCATCGGAAAGATTTGGAATAAAACACAGGGAGCTCTTAATCTGCAGGTTATCAAAACAGGGGGCAAAATTCTGGCAAAATTTGTTCTTGTACATTCATATTGGCAAAAAGGGGATTTGTTGTGCCTTGGAGGACGTTGCCAGCCCTCTGTGCAAAGCATAACAGAGCAGAGCAGGTGCCTCCAGGAGGTTTGTCCCTCGTCCTGCACCAGTGCCAGCCCCACAGACCCTTTGGGGACAACCGGCGCTCGTTTCTAAGCGAGGTGCGCGGGCAGCTCAGAGCTGTGGGCTGCGGGGCGGGATGGAAGGAGCCTCCCAGGGTGGTGCTGTGGGCAAGGTGGGCGCTCAGGGTTCGCTGATGTCGATGAACTCCTTCTCGGGGGGAGGCCCCCCCCGGTACCAGCTGCAGGTGCCATCGCTCCTCTTGATGCAGGCGTAGTGGCGGGCCTGGTGCCCGTAGAGCCGCCTCTCGATCAGCCAGTCCGTCCACAGGCACTCGTTGGGCGCCGTGGTGGAGCAGGGCACCGTGTAGCACGTGGTGATCTGGGGAGAGAGCTCCTTCAGCACCCTGCAGCCACCCTGGGACTGGGGGCATTCTCAAAGGTGGGAATAAACGTCATTTATTTACATTTATCTGCTCTGCACTCACATGGCGGCTTCCTTCGAACCGGGGTTTATTGTCAAAAATGTGAACAAACGGTGTTTACCTACGTTTATCTGCTCTGCACTCACCTTGCAGCTTCCTTTTACTGGGGTTTATTCTCAAAAATACAAGTAAATGATGTTTATTTACATTTATCTGCTCTGCACTCACAGCTTCCTCTGAACAGGGATTTATTCTCAAAAATGTGATTAACTGTGATTAATTTACATCTATCTGCTCTGAAATTTCTCTCAGATTTGCAGCTTCTTCTGAACTGAGGTTTATTCTCAAAAATACAAGTAAATGATGTTTATTTACATTTATCTGCTCTGCACTCACAGCTTCCTCTGAACAGGGATTTATTCTCAAAAATGTGATTAACTGTGATTAATTTACATTTATCTGCTCTGAAATTTCTCTCAGATTTGCAGCTTCTTCTGAACTGAGGTTTATTCTCAAAAATACAAATAAATGGTGTTTATTTACATTTTTCTGCTCTGCACTCACTTTGCAGCTTCCTTTTACTGGGATTTATTATCAAAAATGTGAATTAACAGTGTTTATTTACATTTATCTGCTCTGCACTCACTTTGCAGCTTCCTTTTACTGGGATTTATTATCAAAAATGTGAATAAACAGTGTTTATTTACATTTATCTGCTCTGCACTCACCTTGCAGCTTCCTCTGAACTGGGGTTTATTCTCAAAAATGTGAACTAACAGTGTTTATTTATGTTTATCTGCTCTGCACTCACCTTGCAGCCACAGCCCATCTGGTACCTCTGGTTCAGGCTCTTTTTCTGAGACAAGGACAAATCATCCCACGGCTCAATGTAGTTGCACAAGTGGATCAGCACTTTGCCATCACTTAAAATTTGGCCTGCAGCATGGAAAACACAAAAAAAGTCAAAGCAATAAGAGTGCTTTCTAAATATTCTAAGTGTAAGAATACCTTGAGCTTTTAACTAATTGCACCAAATTAGTCGTGCTTTTTAAAAATTAATTTAATTATAACAGAGAGAATATTCTCCTAATTGCATGCGGTATGGATGTAAAGGATTGAAGAAGGATATTTTCCTAAAGATGTTGATAACCTGCCAGCAAGGGGTGGATGCAAATGCAGTTAAACTGGATTTTAGGAGTGTCTAGAAAAATCTGTAGTTACTTGGAACCCCAGACCTGCAGACAGACAGGCAGGTGTTTTCTCATTATGCACCTTTGCCTTCCTGGGAAAATCAGTACTGTTGGTTTTAATCAAATAATAATGGCAAATACTGGATAAAAATTCCTTCTATTTACTGATTCTATCATTATTGACCTTCCCTTCCTTTGGAACTGCTCTAAGAGTGCTGCAGGAAGGGTGGACAACATGTAAGCTCCCACTATAACTACAGCTGAACTCAATTTTTGCATCCTGTTGTGTTTGTATTTAGTACATAAATGTATTCCTTTTTAGCATATTTTAGCAAATTCACTCTAAGCAGCTACTTCTGACTCTCCAGGAACACTGCTTTTGCTCCATTTTACCTGTTAGAAGGTACTGTTTTTTGTTGTTGGCTTCTAGTTTCACTCCACAGAGTGATGAATCAAAAGGGGTGTAGACATACTGGACATCCTTGAGCTTCTCAAATCCTTTAAACATCTGAAAATGATCAGAAATAGAGAGTCAGTAGTGGAAAATAAGCATGAAGAGAGTTGCAAAAAAGAGCTGGAAGAGATACAGGGTGAGTCTCTTTAAAGAAGGCTCCAAAGTCTGGATTAATGTGAGAAAACACCAAGAACTGGACTTTTTCTCTCCACTTAATGAAATTCATCCAAGAGTTTTAGGAGGGAATTAAGTAGGTCTTGATTTTTTAAATTATAGCTTTTAAAATGTGCTTTTTCAGCGTCTTTCATGGATTGTTAAAACTTCCTCTTCAGTTTATATTCTAGTGGCATATTCCATTCAAGGAGCAATGCAGATACAGCATTCACCCTGACCAAAATGCAAATATTTCTCAGTGTATTCCTGTGGGGAATTTTCTCTTGGTCACTGGAGTTGTTGGGATCTCCTGGGACACCGAACGTGCTGAGGAGCTGAGCATTTCCTGAGCACTGTTTTCATATTTGGTCAGCAAAGCAGAGTGGTTCTCCATATCCCAAATTCTCACCAGTGGGACCTTCCCAAATAACTGTTGGAAAACATCACCCAGCCCTTAGGATTTCCACCCTGCAAGCCCCAGAATGGAGAGATTTGGGATCAAAGCCCTTTTCAGGCTGGCTGCCCCTTAACCAGCAGTTTCAACTCTGAAAAGAAATCAAAACTGAGCCCTTAAAAGAAGAAAACAAGCTGAGCTGTGTCCAAGCCCAGCGAGGAGGGAGCAGAAGGTGCTGCTGAGTGCCTGTCATCACCTCGTGTGCCACCACCAGCCCGGTGACATCATGCCACGTGTTGACAGCTGGGGACAATGGCAGGGGCTCACAGCTCTCCCAGTTGCAGCTGGTGTCCCTGGAAAATGTGTTTGTGTTCCTCAAGCCCTCCCAGGGGATTTAAATAGCACGGGCCACTAGAAAATACTCTGTAATATGTTGGTTTTTCTGAAGCTTTATTTATGGAGGGGGGAAAAAAGCCAACGTTGTTGTCACCGCGCGGCCGATCCAAAAATATTAGCTGGGATTTGAAATGCTCTGGAGAAAAAAACAAACAGACCCAGCCAGACCAAAACACAAAATAAACTGGCACCCTGTCCAAAGCAGCAGTGGGAATCAGAGAAAATCTCCAAAATGAAGGGGGAAATGTGTCTGTGCAGGGCCACCACGTGAGCTCTGCAGGTGAACTTTGCCTCAAGCTCTCTCCAGGTTCAGAAACCCTCAGGGCATTGTAGGGAACAGATTTTCCATGGATACCTCAGCTTTGGTCTCAACTTTGGAGGCTTTGTGCAGACAGCACACCTTGATTTAGCTATAGAACTCCTAAATATCCATAGTAATTCGTAATGGAGATTTAGTTAATATTTAAATGAGTCTAATGTTTGTTTTGTTGCAGTTTTTTTGGTTCCTTGGTTGGGTTTTTTTTTAATTACTGTCTGACGGCTCTCTGGTTTTGACCTATATAATTGTTACAGCATTTCTAAAGATTATAATCTTGTGTTTAACTCAGCAAATCATATTTAATCTTCTCAATCATATTCTCCCTTCTCTAACAGCATGGATATTTCTCTGCAGAGGGGTAAGGTGGTTGGGTTTGGTTCTGCATTGATGTGTGTTCCATGCTCACCTGAGCTCCTGCTGGGACTTGATTGGAATAGGAAAACAGGGTGAGGATTTGGGGGACAGAGAAATGTGAACCTGCTACTAAAGTCTGCATGGACACTGTCCCTGTCCTCCCGAGGGGTGGAACCAGCACCAGCACATGGCTTTGCTTGAAGATTTTAGAATGAGTGTGATGACCAAGTCAGTTAGAAAAATATTATAAAGAAATATTCAATTGTATATAAATCACATATTGTCTTCTCTCTTTAACATAATGCTGTGAATATTGCAAGAAAAGAACAGTAATAGAGAACATTTATGGCTTTATGACCCATTGCTATAAAATGAATAGCCCCATTGTTATTTTTTTTTATTTCTGAAAATGAATATCAAAATTATATCTAATATTTCCATCTAGAATAACAATGTTTTAATGCTAAGCCTAATGCACTGGATTTAAAATGAGAGAAACAGAATTTAAGCCATCACATTAATGGAACAGCTCAACAACCCTGAGAGCAGTAGAGCAGAGAAACAGCAGCATTGTGCTGAAGGTTACAGTCAAATATAACCTCCAAGGGCTCTGTGCTCCCTTTCCAAGAGGGGAGAACTGATGAGGAAAGTGTGAGTATCTGAGTGGTCTAAAAGCCCTCCCCAAAACTCACACTGAGGTGATAATTTCTGTGAATTTTTGGTGCTAATTTTTGATGCATTTTACAAAAAAAACCCAGGATGTTTTCCAAAAGAGATGCTTGGAGGGTCTGTTCTTCCTTGTTGTGTTCCACAAAGCAAATTCTCTGCCTGTCCCCCTGCCCTGGATCCCCAGAGGGGGCCCTGTGGTCAGGGCCACTGCCCCTCCAAAGGAGCCTGCAGCTTTGGGACTGCAGGCATCAGGAGAGAGCAGCAGCAGCACTTGAGAGGAGATTGGAATGGTGAGCAGAGAATATCCTCACCTTTCACACTCACTGTGGAGTTAAATGCTTCAAAATGCTGTCACCTGAGGGGGACATGGTGTGAGCAAGCTATTGCTCTGAGCTCAGCTGCTCAGCAAACTGAGGAACTGTTCAGCTGTTTCATTGTCACCTCAGTCACATTCTTGGGATGTCACAGGTCACTGTCACTCCTGTGGGTTCACCAGGCACAGTTGCCTTGCTGGGTTTATTTTGGTGCCACTCTGGGTGCACAGAGGGTGGGCAGGTCACAGAGCTCCTGTTTTCCACCCAAAATCCTTCCCTTCCCAAAATCCCTCCCTCCCTGAGCAGGGAGCTGGGTCCTGGGGCAGGGGAAGGTTTGGTCCTGAATTCTCTCTGGTCAGGAGGAAGGATTTGAGGGGTGGGGGTTACCACAACCCTTCTCTTGTTAGTCTAAGCTTGTGTGTGATGATGTAGAGCATCTTTATTAAAAAACACATCTCTGCTTTGTCCAGGCCTGGCTGATTGGAATTAAACAAACACCTCTTCCTGCTGCCTGAGTTTTGAACAGGCCTCCACTGGTGAAAATTAGGGAGAAACTCCAAAGCAGCTTCAATACACAAATATATTTCAGAGATTTCAGTGTGCTAAAGGATGGGATTATAGGCTGAAAATAATCACTCAGATTAGATTTCTCATTCTTCTTGTTTGTGCTGAGGTAGAGATGATTTGCATTTCTCTCAAGCTCCTGGAGTGCTGCAGAGTAGCAGCAGAACACTGAAGTGCCATGGGAGGAAAGGGAATTCTCTGGCATTGATGTACTTATTTCTGTAAGGAAACATTTGAATGTATCCTTAATATTTAAGAAGATTGGAAGTGGGAGATGGTGACAGCTTTGGGGTTTGTTTTAGCAAGGTAGAGACTGGCTTGTTGAAACTGCTATAAAACCTTACCAGAAGTCAGGTGTGATAACCATCCCTGTGAATACTTTGACATATTCTTGTTTACCAAAGATTCTTCCTACTTAAACTCCTGTGAGGGGATTTTATCAGTGGATACAACTTGAATGATTGATTTTTTTTAAAATGCATGTAGCCATGCATAATGACCTTCGTAAGTGTTCCCAGTAAATGGAAAAGTGCAAAAATGATAAAATAATATTCAGTGAAAAATGAGAGCTGAAACTACCTTGAAAACCAGCCCACCTCACCTGTGCACACGCACACATTTTAATTTAGAGAGATTAACTACTTCTTGTGTGTTCCATTTATAAGTAAATGATCATTTTAGTGATCATCATCATCATTTAAACACCAGTGAGAGTTTGGTGGTGACTACAATGGGCTCAAGACATGTCTTGTCCAATTGTATTAATGAATTTATCTCCTTATTGGAGCTGAACAAGGAGTGGGGAAACCCTGTGAGATTCTGAATCTGTGGCTTTGGGTGATTGCTTCCCCAGCAGCATTCATACCAATGGATTTTTGTTTGTGTGACTGTGAGGGAAGGACTCCTGGCCCTGCAGATATCCCTGTTCACCATGAGCAAAGGCTTTGCTCCCTCTCTTTGCAAAGTTTGGATCATGCAGAGCTGCCACACCAGCAGAGCACAGGTGATCAGGAATCCTCCAAAACCAGATGTGCTGACACCAAATGCTCACAGAATGAAGCTCGCAGAAGAAAGCACATTTTTGGTGCCTTCAAAATCACAAATAACAAAATTCTTCATCAAAATATCATTATTTAGCAAAAACCTCCTGAATATCAAAAAACCTTCCTGAATATAATTATTTAGCAAAAACCTTCTGAATATCAAAAAAACCTCCTGAATGTCATTATTCAGCAAAATTCTTCATCAAAATATCATTATTTAGCAAAAACCTCCTCAATATCAAAAAACCCTCCTGAATATAATTATTTAGCAAAAACCTCCTGAATATCTCTCAAGTTCCTGAAGTGCTGCAGAGTAGCAGCAGAACACTGAAGTGCCATGGGAGGAAAGGGAATTCTCTGGCATTGATGTACTTATTTCTGTAAGGAAACATTTAGTCAAACAACATTTAGTCAATATCCTTAAATATCCTTAAAATTTAGTAAGGATGAATTAAAATTTTCCTTTTCTTTTTCCCTTTTTTTAATCCCTCCTGTGATTTATTCATCTGGGTCTAACTGTGGGGGCAGCTGGAGCCTTTTCCAGTTTTCCCAGCATTTTGGGGTAAATTATTTTGGGCTGAAATATGCAGAGGTTATCAGCATTGAACTTCAAAAAAGCTGAGTGATTCCATGTACCTTTATTTGTTTGATTTCATACCGGATCATTTTGTGGGTATCAAGGGGATCATCACTGGCAGGAACCACCTTTTCACTGGATATTTTTGCTCGGATCACTGGAAGAGAGAGAGAGAGAGAGAGATTGAAATGCACGTGAGCAGCTGCCCAATTTTACAAGCAAAAATGAAAATTATACTGATCGATTTTGGCATTGTTTTGACACTTCAGGTACGAGTAGATTTTAAAGATTTTACCGTAAGAACACCAGCTGAGCTCCTGAAAACAAAAGTAAATGGGCTGTCTGTGATGTAAATCTGAATTCCCAAGAGTCTGGAAACCTGATTGATGTTACCACTCAGTTTTGACAAAAAATGTCCATCAAAATCTCTGGAAGACTTGAATCCCATAAAATTTGACAAAATACCCATCATTACAATCAGTGAGCAGAGGAAAGGGACACGTCTGTTGATTACAGAATTGTTGATCAAATAAATAGACTTGAAATAAGCCCCTGAAAGCCTGTGCCAGGCAAGATGAAAGCATTGATTTCATGCATGAAATTAGAATAATAATCTTATATGCACTTTTCTGGAGTTTAACAGAGCACACCATTATTTGTGTTAACCTGTAGAAATAAATTACTCCCTGTTTGGAATTATTTAATTTATTTCCTGTTCTTGAATCAAGGAGAGTAGGAGATTTTATGAAAGAAGAAATGGATTCTTTTCCCTTCTCCTTGTTTGGGGCATCTCTCTTGCATATGATGTTTAAAATACACCAGGAATCTTTGGAAAAAATAAAATTAGACTGAGTTGCTTGGTGCCACCAAGATACATGTATCAGAACACAACTTGTATTTCAGCTGAGCAGAATTTTGTTTGGCACAACTAACAGAACATACCCATTTCCTCTTTGCTTTCCAATTTAGTTACTCGATCAGGAAGCACCATCAGAAGAACAAAAGCAATTTCTTTTCTATGCAATTTCTTATTTTCTGGATTAGATGTATAATAACAATTAAAACCACCTAAAATTGTGTATGTTTCCCTTTACAGGCAAAGCTAAAGACAACAAAAAAGCAGAGACATAGTAATATTCATTATTTTATTGTGGTTCTAAAGTGGTTCTAAGAATATGGAGCATGGCTAAAATTCCTCTGGGGATTTTATCCCCCAAAACTAGTGAGAGCCCCATTTTTGCTCCATTCTGGATGGCCACTGCTGCAGCTCCTGGGTTAGAGCAGCCTGTGCTTGTGGAGAGGCACTGGCAAAGCCAGAGCAGAGCAAAGTTTTGTGACATCAAAATCACACGTTCCCCCCCCAAAAAACCCATTTTTTTACTAGATTGGCCTAATTTTTATCATATTTAACATTATGGTTAAAGAAAAGGAATAGGAAACCCAGCCTGAAACACAGCCAGGTACAGGTCAGTCCCACCTAACCCTGGACAATTCCCATTTCCTCACTAATCAGCTGAGCAAACTGGATGGAATAATCAACGTGTTAAATTATTGTTCAAATCAACGTGTTAATTATTATTAAAGCTGCAGATGGCTGCAGCTTCCAAGCTCCAGCAGGATGCTCCCTCCTCCTGAGCCATTAAACCCTTCTCGAGGAGCATTTTGGACTTGTTGGGAGGGAAGAGTTCTCTTAAGTACAGCAGCAAATTCCTCATTTCACGTGGAAAGTGGCAGCATCTCTTTAATCATCTGCAGATGTGAGCGACCCCACAAATTAACTGTGTGTCTGCAGTGCTCTGATCTCCTCCCAGGGGAAAAGTGCTGTGGGTTGGGTGTGCTCTACCCTGCTGGCAGGGACAAATTAGGATGGTGTTGCTTTGTTTTGAGATGCTCTCCTTTGCATCATTACTCCCTAAAAAAAAAAAAGGATTTCTCATTAAAGAGTCTATTCAATTCTGAAGGAAAGGGCTGAGAAAACAACATTATTTTCCCAGTACCATAACATGCTTTATGTGCAGGAAATCTTTTCCTGCCTACTCAGTGTGGGATAATTAAAACTGCTTTCCCCACATGTTCAATGTTGAAACATTGTGCATTTCCATATTTTTATGAAATTCTACCTGTTAGCACATGAGAGGAAGGTTATAGATAATCCCCGATAGCTCCAGGGGTCTCCATGGAGTTGTGCAAGGCTGAAAGTGAAACGTCCTGGGGTTTGTCATGCAGAGATCTTCTAGTGGGTGTGTAGATGAAAATGAGAAGTATTTTTGTGTTGTGTGTGTTTTTTCGTTTGTTTAAGAGAAAACTTCCAGACGGCAAAGGAGGACAAATTGAGATTTTTTTTTAACAGTAAGAAAGCTTAATTGTCTAAACTTTGAGCTATTTGGGTTTTACCCTTCTATTCTCCTGAAACCAAATGCACAGAGTTCTTTTGGCGCCTTTTAATTCTTCTTGGGTTCCTTTTTATTTTTATTTTCTGTGCATTAATATTTTTTTGCCATCAGTGTCGTCTGGCTGTCTCCTCAAACCTCTGATTCATGTGGTTGCTCCTGTTTTTAACCACAAGCACTTCCTGCTGGAGCATTCCTGGGCATCTCCCTCTCCTCTCTGGTGGCTCAGGGGGCTCAGGATTCCTCCGACTCTGCACTTCTTTTCAGGACATGGTTTTGAGCATTCCAGGGCTGGCTTGGCCTCTCTGTGTGAGTGAGAACAGCCTCTGGTTGTTCAGTAATAATGTCATTTTAGCTGTTATTGCTTCCTTATGAGGAATTTGCATCTATGGAATACATAGGCACGGATTTCACGTTTCAGTGCCAGCAACTCCGAATGCCTCGGATTCGTTCTGCACTAAAAATACAGACTTTAATATTTCAGTGGGAGGATGTAGCTCCTCTGTGGACTCAACTTTGATAAAATGGCATTTTTTATCCTCACTTTGCAGCTGGAGGTTGTCTCAGGTGACTGAACTGCAAGCAAATGAATTTGAGGTACAGGAGGACAATGCTCAGTCCTTGGGCACTCCCCTGAAATGTGTTAAGAAAATATTTACTCCTTCTTTCCTGAATAATAATGAGCCTCTCCCAGCCATTTGTAAATCAGTAGGAGATCATTTTAACTGGGTAAAACACAGAACATATCTAGTTTATCATTGATATATTTGTATTTATACAGTCAGGGTTTGTACAATACAGAAGTGTTTATATGCAATAAGNTATATTAATATATAAAATACTGAAATTAATATATTCCCTAAAAGTAGTGTCCTTTTCAGACTCTGAGTTATTTCTAAGGCAATAAGTGAAGGAAAACTGTTGAGTGAAGAATTACTCTCATTGTTACAAGTTGGTATTATTAAATAAGACATTCTGTATTACATTATTTAATATTTTATATATTATTACTGTACTTAAGTGTTGAGTTTATCCTCAAGCTACTTTTCACACTGCAAGTGTTAGAAGACAGGCAACTTTACTCAGCTAAAATAACCAATTTTACTCCTCCTTCAAAAAGGAAAGGGAGTTGGAGTTTACTGCCCAGATAAACTTTATAATCCTAAGAAGCAGGAGGTAAAGGAGAAGGTAAAAAACTGATTAACAAATGAGGTATTTTCCTCCACTATCTGTTAAGTACCAGCAACTGCATAGTGAAAAATAATTATTTAGGAAGATATTTAAGATACTGCTGGACATAAGAACAAGAAATTCAAGAAATTAAGATAATTAAGAAATTTAGGATACTGCTGGATATGTAACAAAAAATATGTTATATATAAATCCTTATGTGCATTCTTGTTTTAAATATAGATAAATAGGTAAATATATATAGGCATATTGAGGAAGAATCTGTGTTTCAGTTGTGCCTCCAGTTCAGGTTTTTGACAGGCTACACCAGAGCTCTGTGAATAGAAATGTGATCTCCACCTCTCTAAGCAGCCTTCCCCTCCAGAAATCAGGAAAGTTTTGTTCCTATCTCACAAGTTTATAATCACAATCAGCTTTGCTACAAAAACCTTGAAATGAGACTTCAAAAACTATATTGACAGGAAAAGATGTAAGCCACTAAAAAGTTATCATCAAGATTCATGAAGGTCTTTTTTTTTTCTCTTATATTTCAAAGGCTCAATTTAGCCCTTCCATTAAATTACCTAAAATACAGAGAGTAAATTTTGAGCACTCCTTTCTACCTGTCTCTTTAGTGTCTGACACTTCAGTCAAGCTGCTCTTAGATGTTCTTGCTCTTGGAGGGACAAGGAATAAAAGGCACAAGGAGAGGGAGCTAAATGAGAGTGTGTGGCTGTTCCATGGGTGGAATGAGGATGGCATCCTAAATATAGGTAAAAAGCATCCAAAAAGGGTTTTTCTGAAATAGAGTGTGCAGTATGAAATGTAGCAGAGCTATGGACACAGAATATGGATGTGCATCATTTTGAAGGCCCTTATATTCAAATTANTGACTGAACTGCAAGGAAATGAATTTGAGGTACAGGAGGACAATGCTCAGCCCTTGGGCACTCCCCTGAAATATATTTATTAATATAAATATAAGAAAATATTTACTCCTTCTTTCCTGAATAATAATGAGCCTCTCCCAGCCATTTGTAAATCAGTAGGAGATCATTTTAACTGGGTAAAACACAGAACATATCTAGTTTATCATTGATATATTTGTATTTATACAGTCAGGGTTTGTACAATACAGAAGTGTTTATATGCAATAAGGGTAGAAAGACAGGAATTAACAGCATCTCTCCCAAACCTGGCTGATTTCCTTCTGGAATTAGCTACACTAATTAATACTAATTAAATAAACATCACCTTGTGTGTTAGAGATTTTTGTGATCATGAGGAACTACTTTTATTACGGGTGCATTTCCTTACTCTGAGGAAATTCCCTGCCTTGAGACTGATTTTACTCCACCACAGTGACAAAACCAATGAAATCTGAAGGGAGAGAAGAGACAAAGAACTGAGCAGTCACTGTAGGGCCCATTCCAAGGCACAGATATGGATGGAATCTGGATAAACCAAATCCTTGAAATTAATGAAAATTAATACATTAATATAAAATATATTNGAAGGTAAAAAACTGATTAACAAATGAGGTATTTTCCTCCACTATCTGTTAAGTACCAGCAACTGCATAGTGAAAAATAATTATTTAGGAAGATATTTAAGATACTGCTGGACATAAGAACAAGAAATTCAAGAAATTAAGATAATTAAGAAATTTAGGATACTGCTGGATATGTAACAAAAAATATGTTATATATAAATCCTTATGTGCATTCTTGTTTTAAATATAGATAAATAGGTAAATATATATAGGCATATTGAGGAAGAATCTGTGTTTCAGTTGTGCCTCCAGTTCAGGTTTTTGACAGGCTACACCAGAGCTCTGTGAATAGAAATGTGATCTCCACCTCTCTAAGCAGCCTTCCCCTCCAGAAATCAGGAAAGTTTTGTTCCTATCTCACACGTTTATAATCACAATCAGCTTTGCTACAAAAACCTTGAAATGAGACTTCAAAAACTATATTGACAGGAAAAGATGTAAGCCACTAAAAAGTTATCATCAAGATTCATGAAGGTCTTTTTTTTTTCTCTTATATTTCAAAGGCTCAATTTAGCCCTTCCATTTAATTACCTAAAATACAGAGAGTAAATTTTGAGCACTCCTTTCTACCTGTCTCTTTAGTGTCTGACACTTCAGTCAAGCTGCTCTTAGATGTTCTTGCTCTTGGAGGGACAAGGAATAAAAGGCACAAGGAGAGGGAGCTAAATGAGAGTGTGTGGCTGTTCCATGGGTGGAATGAGGATGGCATCCTAAATATAGGTAAAAAGCATCCAAAAAGGGTTTTTCTGAAATAGAGTGTGCAGTATGAAATGTAGCAGAGCTATGGACACAGAATATGGATGTGCATCATTTTGAAGGCCCTTATATTCAAATTAATTTCTTTCTATAAAAATCTGTCTTTTCACCAAAATGAGAGCACTTTCATACACAATATTCAGCTGTTTCTGCTCACTTTTCTGCTGGGAGATTAACTCAAACTTCTGTCCTCTATCTATGATCTATCTATCAGAACCTTTTCACTCTGTGGGGTTCAGGAGCTTAAAACTTGCTCCATGAATGTCTCAAATTCCTGGAAGATCCCACCCAGCATTTTGGTGAAAGGAAAATCCCACAGTGACAACTGCAAACTCAGTTCAAAAACTTTCTTGTCCAAAAGTGATGGTTTTGGGAGGTGGGGGAGAGGAGGGCTTTTATTTCCTCAAAAGTGTATATGTAGACTCTTTTTTTTTTCCTCAAAAGAAGTTATTGAAAGAGAATTTTGTCTCATTGCAACACTTTTGTGAGATCCAAGACTGTTTTACATATCCAAAGGAATCCCAAAATTCTGTTCCATTTTTTTTGCAGCAGTTCTGATCCCAGGCTGCTCAAACATGGTTGGAACATGACACTGGCTCTGAGGTGTCTTGGGTTTATGCACTGAAAGAATTTGTCTGAAGAACGTGCAGAAGAGTCCACATGAAGGGTTCGGAGCTGTAAAGATCAAGTTTTCAGGTCCAGTGATTTAGAATAATAAAATAGAATTTAGAAAAATAGAATAATAGAATTCAGAATATGAGAATAATATTAGAATAAAGCAGGAAAGAGCTGAACTGGCTCTGGGCTCTGCAGGCCAGGTGGCAGTGGTTGTCCCTGGGGTGACAGGCTGGGGTTACTGCCAGGTGTGATGTTTTTCCTTTATTCTGCTTTCTTAGCTGGCTGCAGCAAAGTAGAAATCCATTCTCAGTTCACCTGTGGTAATTCTTACCATTTCACACCACCTGATAAAGATGTGCTTGTCTATTTTTAAGAGCTCCTCACTTAAGAAACTGTATCACTTTCTATGTTTCCTATTTTGTATATCCTATGATATACATGATATGCATATGATATTATATGATATTATGGCATATAACATATGATATTATGATATATAACATCTGATATTGTGATATGTAATGTTTCCTATTTTATATATCCTAATTTATTTTGCAGTCACATAATGAAAGCTTCCAGAACTGCTGCATTAACTAATGGTGTAATAGTGATGATTTTCATTTGAATATTGGGATAAACCACTTAGAAATAAACCACTTAGAGCAGAAACAGCTGAATATTGTGTATGAAAGTGCTCTCATTTTGGTGAAAGGACAGATTTTTTAATATATTTTAATTTGGATATAAGGGCCTTCAAAATGATGCACACCCATATGTGCAGTGCTGGTGGTGCCACAGGTTTTGTTCCACTCAAAACAAAGCTTAGCCAGGAGTTTTCCATTAACAAATTTCCTCAACCACAGGACTGGTGATTTCCTTCAGGGGCTTGCTGTGGGATTAGGAAAGAAGGGCTTTTATTAACACCCTGTCACCACAAGAGCTAAAATTAGTATTCTGTAAGAGAAGGCTGGGGACAATGAGATGTTCAGCAGTGCCCATCTTCAGTTGGGGAGGGGAATGAGTTCAGAGGGCTCCGTGTGAGAGCAGAGGTGAAGCTGGAAATCCCAGAAGGGGACTGGAATTCATGGGGGGAGCTGCTCCAGAGGGAATGTCTGTGTGCAGCCTGGCCAGCAAACACCACTGCAGCTCAGATTTGCCTCCACTTGAAGTCAGGCATCTGGAAATGGCCAAGAATTTAAATGTGAGCAACCAGAAAGCAAAATAACTTCAAGTTTGTGAGCAGAACTGCAGACACCTAAAGTCAAGTTATGGTAAAATAATGCCAGGAGTCCAAGAAAATCTCTGGAGAGAGGGTGTGACCATGGTATTTCATTGGCCTTTGTGTGTGAAGGGCACAGAAACTGAACTCAGTATGTTATGGTCCACTCTTGGTGTCTTGGAGGAGAATAATGGCAAGAAATCCTATCAGAGCTGCCAAGGAGCCCAAGGACAGGGTGGAACACTTTGGTTTCAGGAATACACAGATATGACAAAAAATAATCTTTAGGTAGGGAACTAGACATCTGAGACACTTCACTTTTCTTGCAGAGAGGGAACAAAGTCAGCAGGCAAAGAGGAGGAATAATCAACCTTGAAAAAGAAGAGGAATCTGCACAGAATTTGTCACAACAGCTCAAAATTAATGAACTCCCTTAAAGCAACACTGCCCAGGACAGAATAGATACCTTGGACAGAATTCCACATTAAACATGGTCTGTTGGCTGCTGATTTATATTGCTCACAAAGCCTCTAAAATGTACAAGAGGGTGTAAAATCTTCCTCCATAATTACAGCAATTGTCCCATCTGTCCAGCATTGCCACTCTCCCTTTCCCTGCCTTTTTTTAACTAAACATGCTGGATTGTTCAGTGGTGTCAGAGCTTTACTTGCCATATTTGCTTATGGTAAAGCTTTGATTCTCACCAATGAAGAGAGCAAAGTAACTTGATTAAATATTCATGTATACAGAAAACATTGTAATTTCTCAGAATACATATGAGAGGAAGAAAGAAGCTTTGGTAACACAGCTTGTAACTCTGATTGAGGCTCCCAGGTATCACTAATGCCACCAAAAAGAGGCAAAAGTTATTAACTGATTGACACAAAATAATGTTTGAAAAGAATTAATTTAATACTCAATGTGTACCTTTACATACACACTGATATTTTTATCAGTGTGTGCACACATATTTTTATCAGATATTTTTAGATTATTTTAGAGATAATTCTGGGGAGAATTAAAGTTTTGTTTTCTTGGTGTTTCAGTATTTGGTTTGCACATGTTGGCTTCCAACAGGAGAGGCAGTGCTGCCATGTCAGTCATTTGAAATCTCTGGGAATGTATTCCATACATCCCTGGGAGCAGGGACCATCTCTGCCATGAGCAACCACCCCTGCCAGTGCCACCAGGGTGATTTTATGGCTCAATAAATTGCCTTTAACCTGAACTGTTTAAGACCTTTCCAAAGCAAGTCCCTGAACAGCAAATATTCTGGGTTTATCTGCTCATGCTGAAGGATTTGCCAACTACACTCTCATGAAAATGCCAATATTTTTTATCCTTTTCCCACTTAAAATTGCCTTCATTTTTTCTCTAGTCTGAGTCCAAAAAAGGAGGATCTGCTGGTGCTGTAACTCCATCTCACATATTTTGAGGTGGTCTGTATTGCACGGTTTGTGCTCTGTGTTTGTAAAAGTTCTCCTGCTTTTTACTGCTTCAGGTATTTCTTTGCAACTTGGTGGCATGTGAATCCTTGTCTTTATTTACCATAAGTAACCTGAGCTGAACTCAGGCAACTCTCACTTTTGCAAATCAATTCCTATTTAATTGGATCTTTCAGAATCTGGTTGTTTTGAGTTTACTGGGACACTCCCAGTCAGTTCCAGACCACCTCTGCCATGGGTGTCCAAGTGTTTCACCTCCAATTGGCTTTGTTGGGAGTTTTTTAAGCAAAACTTGCTGGCCACCATCACCCCTTCTGGAAATAGTTTAAAATATCCATTTTTTAAATTCTTGTACAGAAGATTCCCAGTGTTGGGGCAGGGGTAGGCTGGAAGTGGAGTCTGGGCACTGAGTGAAGGCTGATGTGTGTCAGAATGGTTCAGGCAGTGTTTGTGGGGGTCAAAAATGACTCCTAAACTCCCACAGGAGTGCTGCCAAATTCTTGATGGTGCTGCCAGGTTGGGGATGAGATGGATACAACACACTGCCAGGAGAAATATCTGGGAAATTTTTCCAATGGCTCCTGTGACAGCCTTGGAGTGCAGGTGTCCCACACAGCCTTTGATGCTTTCAACATCCAGGAGACTGCAGCAGAATTATTGCACAGCTTGGAATTGTTTCAGACTGCAGGAGAGAGATGTTTGCTTCAGGATCTGCTGAGGTGCTGCTTCATCCTGATTCTTTCAGGAGTGGAAACCCTACATTTTTATTTCTCTTTTGAGAACAAGTCAGTGTTGAATGCTCTTTGAATGATCTTTAAACAGCTGGAAGAGAACAAACGTTTTTAGCAAATGGCTCATCCATCAATTAATCTTACAACAGGACAGAGCAGCAAACAGGAGCTTCATTTCCAAACTGTAACTCAGCTCACATGTGTGGGGCTGTGGGATGGGTTCAGTTCTAGCTGCAAGCAGAATGAGCAGCAGCAAAGCTGCCCCAAAACTGAGCGAGGGTGGAAAAATCTTCTCCTCTGGGTTTGTAGGATGGATTTCTTATCTGTGAGCCTACATTGTCACTCTTGCTCCACAACTCCCAGACCCAAAGCTGAGGAATCTTTAGTTCAAAAGATGTTTCTGCTAGTTGGGATATAAAGGCAGTTTTACTTTTCCTGCTTTGTATTTTTGTTTCCTGACATTCCATCAATAAATGCTTATAGCCAGCTGTAAAATAACGAAATCATTAGCACAGTAATCAACTGAAGCACAGTTTCTGAAATCAGGAGAAAGAAAAATTGTGGAACTTTCTGGACTATTTGAGCAAAGGTGTTTTGGATCTGTAAGCACAGAGCTTGTTGAAGAATGTGACTGTAACTATAGCAGGATTTTCCCTTTATTCTGTGAAAAGCAATGTATGGAAGAGCATTTCTTAGTCTTGGAGACGTTTCCAGTTGCATGAGAAGATAAGGGTGGTGAGATAATCCAATCTGTAACTGAGAAATCAAAGCCTTACAGGGGAGTTAGACTTGGACTAAAACTCCACTTTTGAGAAACTTTTGAAGACTGAAAACCCCATAAATACTCTCCAAGTTGATAAAGCAGATATCAAGGAATTTTTTTAATTACCTTGTGATAAGGATATTCATTTGCACTGCATTGTTTCTCAGTGTAAATGCTTTGCAGAATTTGATTGCTCTGCAGGTTTTTATTAACCCTATTAGGGTTCATAATAAACCCTATAGGGTTATTTTATTAACCCTACAGAATTTATTAACAGACCTGTTCTAGTCTGCATGCAAACTGCATTCCCAGTTCAGGCTTTTGGGGTGTGGAAGGCCAATATTTAAGCTCATTAGGACTCTCAGGTAGGTCAGGATTTTGTGTATCTCTGTATTTTTGGCTCAGGATGCAAAAATTCCTTGTGTTGAAGGCAGGAGTTGATTGGGTTTGCTTCCTTGTTAAACCAGAAGATTATGTGGTTTTAGCAATTTTTTTTTTAATTAGAAGAATACATTCAGTTTATGAGAGTGAGGTTTTAGAATCTCATTTTTATAAACTTTCAAATAGAAGAGACGAGTGTATTTTAAACAGAAGTGTGGGATTCTTTTAACTTAAATATCACCTAAAAGCTACCCAAACTGATTTCCAAATGTAGTTCAAGGTCAGCTTTATTTTCACAGCTGCTCCTCGTGTTACCAGAAACATTTCTCTCTGCTTCACAAGCCTCAGATACCACATCATTTGACTGGTAATCAACATCTGCCTAATTTCAGCTGGAGAATAACACTCTCTTTATGCTCCAAGCCTGTAGGACAACAAGCATGATGTTATTGTGGATTTCCATTCATGGGACACAGCCCTTCCTCGGGGTGGGCAGAACCCCACATTGCTGAGATAGCTTTTAATGAGAAAGTTTGGGATTCAAGTTGGCACATTAATGGGATCAGGAGTTTGGCAGCCTTTCATGGTCTCTGTTTTATATTATTTAGTCTTTGTTTCTAAGCTTTGTTTCTGTCCTCAGTGTGTGTACAATGTTGTTTTTGAAATGATGGGGTTCAGTTTCCCAGAGTTACAACAAATGATTTTATTTAAAAGTAACTCAGTTTTTTCGTTTCCTTCTCCCAAATTTAGAGCACACTCAGCAACAAGTTGGTGTGACTGAGTTACTTCTAAGTCAGGCAACCAGCACAATTCTTCTGAAATTTCATTTTACTACCCAATAGCCAGCTCTGGGTTTGGTTTTTTTTCACTAAAGCTAAATTATGTTCCATTTTTCAGCTATGTCCTCATTGACAGGAACGTTGTGCTCTCCTTAAAATCCCATCCTGTTGTTCAGTTTTGTGATGCCACCTCATTTTACAGCCACAGCTTTGAGGAGCTGGGAGCAGTGCCATGGAAATGCAGCGAGCAGGGGAAGGAGAGCTCAGCTGGGTTTTCCCAGAGTGAGCCCCATTTTCAGGCTGAAGTGGCAGAGCTCTGCAGAGCACTCATCCACGGAATATTGGGAGTCATTTCTCAGAGCTGCATGGGACTGGCAGTGTGATTCAAGTCTTGAATTCAGCGCTGAAAAGTGAGTTAGGAACTAAATTTCCATGGATTTTTTAAGTTCTCAAAGTGTTTGCTCCTATCCTAAACCCTCAAGTAGATGTCGAGTTATTTGTAGGTCTTATTCAGGTCTTACCCCTCCTATTCCCAAACAGGAAACTCAGGCTCCATCCTAGGAAGCTGTTGCACTAATATTTTAGTGCAATTTATTTTCACTATTTAGCTGCAAAAGGAAGGACTCAGTGCCATTCCCACAGCAGCATTCCAGGAATTCATTGAATGGGAATATTGAGGTTTTTCACTGGATATTCAGGTACAAAGACACAGAATTGTAATTAGGGATTGACACCACAGCATTCCTGCAGCCAGAGGTTTTGTAGGATTTTTGCATTTTTAAAGCATTTAGGAGTTCCAGGCTATGATGCCAAGCAATTTCTGTGTACTGCAATTATTTCTGAATTGCCATTCATGGGCATTTTTACCAGTGATGGGCCTTTGCAGGGTGCCAGGTATTTTTTCTTCTCTCTAAATGCATTAGCAACTCCTTTAAACTAAACAACTGCTTAGAATTCATGCTGTCCAGTTTTTTACAAATTTTATTTGAAAGTGCTATTAATATGCATAAAAGAAAGGAAAAAAAAATATTTCTTTTGTACTTAGAGAAGTAAAGAAACCTGGTCTTCTTTTCCCTAACTGAGTTTGACAGGGCACCGTACAGCCAAAATTGATGACAGATAGGTTAATTTCTCAATAATTTTTGTTGAGGAACCTAACATTTGTCATATAACAAAATGTGGATATAAGACTATATAAAATATGGATATAAGGATGATTGTGAATGGTTCCTACCTGCCAGCACTGGTTTCCTGACCACTGGTGGGACACACAGGACTGGAATTCTTTTTTCCTCAGCCCCTTGCTGAGGAAAAGGCTGAGATTTGCCCTATTTTCAACCCCTCTGCATAAACCTACTAATATCAGTTTTGAAATTAATATAATTTCAGCTTGTTTTAAGAAGAGTCATTGGTTCTGGAGGTGTAACTGGCAGCACCCTCCTCCAGTGGCACCAGTGCTGCCTCCTCACTAAAATCCTTGCAAGAACCACACTCAGGTGGTTTTTTTGTCTGTTCTTTGGGACAGAACTGGAACAGCACGAGCCAAGTACAGCATCTCTGCCATCCAATTCCCAATTCTTGGAGCAGAATGTCAGCTCCCACTCCTGGGTGTGAGCCCTGAGGAATGGCAGCTGCACATTCCTTCCTGGTGGAAGTGTGGCTCTGGAAATGTGCATCACTGGCTCTGGAAATGTGCATCACTGGCACTGGAAATGTGCATCACTGGCACTGGAAATGTGCATCACTGGCTCTGGAAATGTGCATCACTGGCTCTGGTTTGCACTCAGGGGAAGGAGGTGCTGCAAAGCACTGGGATCTGCCTCTGCTCAGCAGGGCAGGAAGAGAAATGAATTTTCCCTGCTATGGAGAAGCCCAACAAGCTGTAGGAATTGCAGGATTCCCTGAGCCCAGCTCAGGGGGTGTCTGGGTGCCTGTCACCCAGGGTCCTGCCAGGAGCTCTCTTGCCCAAGCACCAGCATCAAGAGCCCAGATTTTTAATAGGATCCACAAAAACCTTCCCAGAAAGCCAAGGTTTGTCACACCACTGTCCTTTGTATAGTTAAATTTGGCACAAAAGGGCATTTTTAAAGAACCAAGTATCTCCAGTTCTCGAGGTTCAAGAGATCCACTGCTTGGATGGACACTGAGCCCCCAAAGGCACGAGGGGCAATGGCATCACTGCTGAATTTGGTGTCAGACCCTCCTGAAGGGCTCAGCAGCCTGGGCAGTTTTACTGTGTATAACTCAATAAAATAACAATAAAACATTGAATTTCACTGCCCACCTTTCCTCTCCTCACTTGGAACAAGCACCATCCCCATTTCCAATGCATTCCCTAAAGCTGATTTTTCCCACCAGGCAAAAATGACTTCCCACCTAATAATGTACAAATTAATCCATTCCAGCACAAAACTGGATATTACATGGCAGAGAGGCAAAACTGTGGGACACTGAGCCATGAAGGTTTTCATTTGAAACTCAAGAAAGAAGAAATAGCATATTGTGATCATCTCCCAGAAGAGCTGACTCTGAAAACTTAATTCTGGCGTATTTAAAGCAAATTTGTACTGTTTTGTTTAAATGTGATTAAAATTTAATATATCATCTGGCACATCTTTACAGTGCTTGATCTCGGTGATCTTGGGAGATTTTAATGGGCTGAAAATGCTGCCAAGCTCCAGCTGTAAAGTTTCCATCCTATTTTGAAATGTGCCACGCTTCTCCAAAGCTGCAGAACTGTCTTCTGAAGCTATATTATACATATATACATATATATATATATATGTATTCAAGACCTGTTAGTCATTGCTGTTCAGTAAAAATATAATTTTCAATACATTTTTAAGAAAAAACAATAATAAGACAATTTAAATCAGAAAGAATACAACCAATTTTGAAGGGAAGTGGTGTTACACAGCTAAGAAATGTGAAGTATTTGCATATTTCTCCTACTGTCCAATAAATAGCCCAAGGGGTAAAACCAACATGAATTTAAAGTGCCAGACTTCAGAAAGGAATCAGAGCTGCCCATAGCCCATTTTTGCCTCCAGACTGCCTGATTTGAAGCTCACACTGGTCCAGAATTGAGGCCAGGATGATAAATTCAGTGGCAAAAGGGAAATCTGTTACCTTGGCACTATCTGGTAAACTCAATTGCATCCATGTTTCTCTCCAAAAAAAGGCAATTATCCAACGAGTTTTCGTGTGCTGGCTTGGCACTCCAGGGCCTCACTACTGAATCTGTTATCCAGCCCCTCCTCCCACATTTTTGTGAGGAGAAAACCTGGGCATTGTGGTCTGCCCTGGTAATTAACATGGACATCTGTTTGATTAAACCCCTCCATTCCCAGGGCAAGTCCTCTGGGGGCTCTGTTTGCCAGGGGCTGAAGGAATTCAGCACATTTTAGGAGGGCCTCAGCACCATTTAGAAGAGCCCAAGAGGGATGTATCTCTGGTTCTGTGTAAAAGGTGTGTGTCCTCTAGTGCCAGGTGCTTCCCACAAATGAGGAGTTACCTCGCTCTGGAGTGAAATTTAACACTACTGAGAAGCTCATGACAATTTCTCCAATCTGTACTATGGGAATCAGAAAACCAGAAACTTCCACAGACACTGAAGGGTTTGATCTGCAGCCTTGGAAGAAGCTTGGATTGGTGTAAAAATACAATACAGACATTAAGCAGAAAAATGATAAACTTATGTTTCTGTAGTTGTAAGTAAGAATCTGCCTTAAGTAAGTGAGAAACTGCATTGCTCAGATGGTGAAGGGTTTATAATGCAGGGGTGTGGCTGTATGGAGTGAGCTGAGAGCTCAGAAGTTAAAACAGAAGCATTTGTGTGCAAGTGAGACAGAAGCCATTGGACAGAAGTATCTGCAGTGCAGCAGAAGTGAGCAAAGGTGGTGGGTTAGAAAAGCAAAATAAATTCTGTGGCAACTGTCCATTGGGTTAGAAAGTTCTGTATTGCCCTGTAACAAAGAACTTGTGATACCCTTGAGCTGTGGCTGACTGCCTGCTCCTCTAACATCTCACAGCCTCTGGGACTGATGTTTATCTGAGCAATAAATCGTTCTTAGCCTGAAAATAGTCCCACCCCTTCATTACTAGCAGCAATAATGATGCTGTACAAAATCACATCCTCTGAAGGCTCTGTGGGAAGGTGAATAAATGCAAGGTCAGGTGGATGGCAGGACTGGCACAGCACTCCTGATTTACCCTGGCAAATCCCACGGGCCTTCCCAACCCTTAACCCTGCAGGCCTCTCCTCTCATCCCTGATTTTGGGCAGGACCAGGAGCTCTCCCTGACTCCAGCTCTGTCAGACATCCCCTGATCACTCTCAGGTTCTGTGCTGCCTGGGGGCATTTAGAGCCACAAAAACTTCCTGGCAGTGAAGGACAAAGTGTCACAGCACCAATCATCTTAACTAAAGGCAAAGCAGAAGAGCTTCTCCAGACTTAATTAATTTCTGTGCTTGTTTTTCCTTGGATCTCTCAAAAATGCTGTTGCTGAGTGGCTTCACACATTCAATTAGAGGTTCAGGGAATGTCAATTCCATCCCTCCACCTCCATCATAGTCGTGCTGGAGGAAATTAAAATATTACCTTTACACAGTGGCTGAAGCACATGTGGTGGTTGGGAGCTCCATGAGCAAGTTTGAGACTTTATCTCTGGTTTTACTGCAGAGGTTTGGGTCAGGGCATCTTTATTTTAATAAGATGTGCTAGGAAATCCTGCGAGGGAGTCCTTGGCTGTGTTTGTGGCTAGACAGGATGAACTTAATGAATTAATGAATTTAATAACTGAAGAACTGGAACAGTCTCAGCACACAGCGGGGAGCCAGGTGGCCCTGAGGTCCCCGAGGCCACAGGTGTGTCCCCAAGGCCACAGGTGTGTCCCCAGGCAGCTGTGGAGGCACAGCCCCAGTTCCCAGGGGATGAGCAGTGCCTGGCCAGGGCTGCAGCCTGGGGTGCCCCTTCCTGCCAGGCACAGCTCCTCTCCTGGGCACAAAGGCTGCTGGCACCAGCCTGGGGGAGCTGCTCTGCCAAGCTGCTCCCTGGAGCTTCCTCTCACACAGGACAGGCAGCTCCACTCCAGCTCCTGCCGAGGGGTTTCACTCCGTTTGTGCAAAATGTTGTGGCCAAAGCATATCCAGTAATTCAGCCGTGAACACTCAGAGCAGGTTTTGTGTGTGTGTGTGTGTGTGTGTGTGTCTATGCAAATGTATACACAAAAATATGTGTGCACTTATTGGCATGAAGAATTCCCTTCATCTCCCATTTTGTGATACACAGAAATAGTATTTTAAAAGTGTAAATAGTGAACAAAGGGATCCTTGACATAAACATTCCTCAGCCAAAAGAGGAAGTTTACTTAGATAGGAATATTTATAGGAGTGAGAGCTTGAGCATCAAGTCCAAACATTGTAACATAAAACTATAGTAAGTATCTAAATAAAAAGTAGCATGATATAGTTCCTATTTGTAAAATACATCTAAGAAATGAGTAAGTATTAATCTGTATCATCAGAATGGCTTCTCTGTGAATGAAAATATTCATTAAGGTGGCCAAGAATGAACATTTTGAGTTTCCTCTATACTGTAAAATTGTTAATTTTGGAAAATTTTTACATTAAGTCTGTTGAAAAGCTGTCACTTTCTCATGCACAGTTAAATGCACACGCATTTAGTTGTAGCACGACTTTTATTTCCTTTCACTCCTTAAACACCCCCAAGCATGTAATGCCTGGTGGAGGTACCTCCACAAAAGGGATTGCAGATTAAAAACCAATTTAACTGATGGCCACAAACAGAGCTCAGAGTTTGTCATGGCCACAAAGATTTTCTGTCAGGGCATAAAAGCAATGAATCAGTATGCAGAAGGTATTGCCTGCCCCATAGAGATGCTAATTCTGTGGCACTTTGGAAACTCATGTTCTACATTTACTGTTCACACCCCATGGAAGTTAACCAGCCTTAGCCTGAGTTAACGAAATCAAAAGGCTGCAAAATGTCACATTTTCTCAAAATGTCACATTTTTTCATCCCCCTGCAGCCTAATTTTGGGATCTTTAGGCTCTTTCTATGAGTTGTTTGACAACCGTGGTGCTGCCTGGCTGTCATGAGGCACAACTGTCCCAAACCTGGAGAGTTACGTTCACACAGAGCTGCTGTAGCCAATTTATCTGCAGAAAATAAAGGGCCCATCAGTTTCCTGCTCCAGAAAATGACAGAAAACCCCATGAATAAATTAAAGAAAGTATAGAATAGCAGAACAAAGCTCAAAAGTTTCAGCAAGTTAGCACTAGGGACTTACATTTTGTAGTNGTAAAAAATAAATAAAAAGCCACTGTCCAACCCAGCAATCCCAACAATTCATAACCACAAACCCTTCTGGCAGCTCGCGGGAAGCAGAGCAACCCCTGGCATCTATTGCCCCGCGTTCGGGGCAGTGCAGAACAGCTCCCCCCAACCCTTTCCCCACACCCCCGCTGCGGGAGAGCCCCGCAGAGGCTCCGCGGGCCGCGGACTCACCGAGCGCAGCATCGCACAGCAGCTGCTGCGGGTGCGCGGGCGCGCAGCTGCAGCCGGACACGGCCGCGGGCAGCGCCGCCAGCGC
>VXBC01004663.1:282031-319015 GCA_013399945.1 Ploceus nigricollis | reverse complement strand
TTTTTTTGGTTTTTTTTTTTCCCTGAAGTGCTATAAAAATATCTATATGACCAGTTTACACATTGCAGGCATATTTAGATAGAATAATTTATATATAGCAGATACAGCTATATATAGCAGTAGATATTTGAAAGCGCAGGTATTTTCTAAGTTAGGACCTAATATACAAATACATAAAATATATCAAATATATAACATATATAAAGTNGCCCTTTCCCCACACCCCCGCTGCGGGAGAGCCCCGCAGAGGCTCCGCGGGCCGCGGACTCACCGAGCGCAGCATCGCACAGCAGCTGCTGCGGGTGCGCGGGCGCGCAGCTGCAGCCGGANTCCGCACGGGGGAAAGGCTCTGCTGGAGCCGCGGGGTCCGGGCCGCGCTGGGATGCTCGGGATGCTCGGGATGCTGAGGATGCTCAGGATGCTCGCCCCGCGGTGCTCGCTCCGAGCGCTGCCGGTGCTCACTGGCTCCAAACCGCCCGGACATGAGACCCTCTTATTTATGGCCCCGGCGCCGAGCCCGGCTCCGCCTTCCCGCGCTTCGGAGCTCGTTCATTGGTGACATCGTCCCAAAGAAGCTCGGGAGTGGAAATGTTAATCACCAAAAGCTCCCACAAAACCAGCTTTTACGCGGATCTGAAGCTGATTTTCTGAGCGTTTTATCTCCTCCGAGTAAGTTTGCGTCCAGTTTGGATTTAAAAGCCAGCCCTGCGATCTTATTTTGGGCAAGTACACAGAGCTGTCCTGTTTTCAGCTCCGTTTGCATTCGCAGCCCCGATCTTCCCCTGCACTTCTGGGCATTTTCCTGAGTTGCCGTCCCCGCTCGCAGGCTGGACAGAACTTCATTCATGAAAAGGAAACCTCAATGCTCTGCTTGTGAGCCTCCAACAATCGCTGGTTACAGGGAATAACCAATTACAAATCAAAGCCGCAATAAAAGGCATTTAAAACGAAATTATTTCATCGCAGATTTAATTTAGAATAGCAAGGAAAAATATCCCAGTGTTGCGTTTTGGAGGCACAGCTCCTTCCCTGCGTTCCTTATTAATGCAAATCCTGCTCAGCACAGGTCTGTGTCTGTGTTTCCTGGCTGATGTTGGAAATGGAATTCAGTGGAATAAATGCAGAGTTCAGAAATCCTTTTCACCTTCAGAGCTTTGGTTGCTGTGGCAATCTGGATGTGTGTAACCTGTGGGCACCCTCTTTTTATAAAGAAAAATGTTCCATGAGGAAGCAACCCGAGGTTTGATTAGAGAGTAGTAAAGAACATCTCTGGATTGGCATGCAGGACAGGGCTGCTCAAACAATTCTGTGTTTTGTCACAGCCCAGATCAAGCCTAGGAATTGAAAATTCATTAACATGACCTGAACCATTCCAATCCAGGCTCATGAAAATGTATTTTATTGAGGCTGAGGTTTAGGTGTGCCCAAAGCAGCTTGTTACCCTTTGAGAGAAGTGTACATGTTTTACAACAGCAGATTTATTTCATTTCTGCACAGTTATACAAATATTGGTGCTCTGATTATTCTTCTTTTTAATTCCCATCCCCCTCAAGACACACTCTGTCTGTTAGAAAAAAACCCACAAATATTCAGAATTATTAGAATTGGGTCTAGTTTATAGCCTTTAGATCCACACCAAACACTGAGCCAGGAATCCTGTACAAAATGTCCTGATTTCACACAGCCACACTTGGATTTTTTACTTTTCCAGCCTAAAGTTTTGGCTTCAAATCGTAAGGTTGGATCCCAGCCCAGGACTAACACCTGAAAATAATTTAGACCTGTTAACATCTCTGTTCTTACCTAGAAGAAATGGACTTCTTTCATGTGAGGGAAGGGATGAGAAGGGCTGGAAGCTTGCATGGGGAGTTCCAGCTGCAGGGAGGCAGGAGAACCCCGGGGCAGGTGTGCCAGGTCAGCACCTCTGGGACTGCCAATTCCCAAACCTCGGACTGGGGAGTGATGAAGGAATTAACTGGGAGCCATTGATTGGTTTCCACCACAGGGCTGCTGTTAGAGATGATCTAAATAGACCAATTTGATCAAATTCCATATCAAATTCAATTCACAACATTCAAATAATAAAGAAATATGGTGGGCAAACACTCTACTGGTCCCTAAGGCACATTTTGTCCAGGATTCTCCAGAACAACACGTCCAGCTCTGTTCTGGGTGTCCTGAAGACCTTTCCATCTAGTACAATGAAATTAATTATATAATCAATAGAAGAATATTATGCTCAGAACAAAATTTAAAAATTATTTTATGAGAAGTTACAAATTAGTTGTCCACTATCTTCTAGACAGAGAAGAGAATTAAATACTTTCAACTGAATGTGTAGGATGCATGTTATGTTTGTTATTTTTTCCAATTACTAGTATCCACCAACAGCAGTGTGGGCATTAATTACCATCATTGATTGTCTTCTAACAGCTCGCAGAGTCCTGCACTAAATCCACTGGGCTCCTGCTGTTGGATGATTCCCCTGGACCCCAGAGTTTGAGGTATTTTGCCCTCTGGAGGTGACAGGTGATGGAGGAATGAATGAGGGACATCACCCTGAGAGCTCAGTGGGGAGGGGCAGCTGTGCCAGGGCAGCTCTGCCCCGTGGGGCTTCCTGCCCTTCCCACCTGCCCATCCTCTCCTCTCACCCTCAGCCTTTGGCTGCAGGAACACCCAGAGCTGAGGAACACCCAGGGCTGGGGATAACCCAGGGCTGGGGATAACTCAAGATTTCAGGATAGCCCAGGATTTCAGGATAACCCAGGGCTGAGGAAAACTCAGGGCTGAGAAACACCCAGGGCTGGGGATAACCCAGGACTGAGGAAAACTCAAAGCTAAGGAAAACCCAGGATTTCAGGAAAACCCAGGATTCTGGGATAACCAAGGATGCTGGGAATGTCCAGGATTCTGGGATAACCCTGTTCTGGCTGTGCTGGGATTTCCTCCTGCCCGTGCTGGCTGCCCTGCCCAGCCCGTTTTCCAGGCAGGCAGCCCTGGGCAGTCTGTCCATCCCACCCTGGGCACTGCTCAGCAGCACTGCTCTGCTGGCTGGAGCTCACACAGCCTGGCAGCTGTGGCAGGAGCACTGAACTCTGCTGCACGGGGATTGTCCAGACAGCTTTTTGAAGGGGTTTTCCTTGTCATGGGACATGCCACAGCCACCTCATTGTCCCTTCCAGCTGTCAGGCAGCTTCAGTCTACTCAGAGTCTTCTGCTTGAGCTGGCTGCTCCATGCTTTAGCTTCTGCCAGTGCACAGAGTACAATTTTGTATCCATATCAATCTGATTTTCTCATCATTGTGGCAAATGAATCTTATTTAAGAATGGTAGTGGGCAGGATTTTCCACACTCATTGTGATAATTCACTTGTGGGGAATTTTAGAAGGAATTTGAGACGGGCCCTCTGAATTGTTTTTGATGATGTGGTTTATTTTTCTTATCTTCTACATAGGTAGGAAGGGTGAATTTGGTTCACACCATTATGGCATGGTTTAGAAGGTCACAAGACCTTTAGTTACAAGACTTTTTAAGGAGTTATTGACTAATAAAACACTGCTAACAAGGATATATGTGGTTTTGACCTAATCTTTAAATATTTTGTTTTATGGACTCATGCTACAGTGTAATTTTTTTTAGGTAATCATGTTATGACACACAAACTTACACTACTGCTTTCTAAACTCCTTGTTTACTTCTGTAACTTCTTTTATTTTTTCTGTATTTTAAACTCTAAAACTCTAAACTTTCTTCTTCTTAACTTACCGTGTCTCTGCTTTAAACTATAAATCCACGTTCTCACTTCTAACCCTTAAGTTTAGAAGCCTTTTCCAAGGTCTCAGATCAAATCTTGTGTTTAATTCTAAGCTTTGGCTTACAGGCCCAAAGTTCTGAGGGTTCTTTGCATTTTGGATTCCAACAACCCATAATTTATCTGTTGCCTACTCGATGCTTTGACTCAGTTCTTTCCTCCCTGGTTCTCATTTGGCATTGCAATTACCTCTAAAATCTACTTTCATTTTACCTGATGAAGTCACACTACACATCTTGTACCTCACCTGTGCAATCATGTAGAAAATTCAGAATAACACTTCACAAAATAGACGAGCTTTTATGGATTTTAAATTCCAGTGCCTCTGTATGAGCTACAGCCTTCTTCAAACAGGAGGGTATTTATAGCTGTCACCTCTGAAATACTACAGTAAAAAATCCTTACAGTTTATAGGCACAGCAATTTGGGTAATTGTTTTATAAGGTGGCAAAGTGTTACTTGACTTTCGAGGCAGCAGTTTTCCTAACAGCTGGTGGAAGGATGAATTAAACACTGACACGCCAGAATCAAAATAGAATTTGTTTCTGCAGAGTTTTTGTCTTCAGAGTTTCTTCCAGAGCTCTGTGGGAGCTGCTCTCATTGATTCACTGCAATTACACTTTGTGTTTTCCTTCCTAATGACAATTTCTGTTTTCATGCTGTGCAGGTTTGAACACAGCAGACTTTCTGCCATCAGATCACTCTGTGTTCATTTACATCACTGGGATTTTTTAACAGACACATCAGTTGTGGGGACAAAGGCATTCTAAGGGGATCTCCTGGTGGTCTGGTGGAGTGACTCCATAACCCAGGATGATCTCCAGCCTTGGCTGATTTCAGGGGGCACGTGGAGCTGCTTTGTGCAGCTCCAGCCTCTCCAGGTGGTGGTGGCAGTGTCAAAGGGAGCTCAGAACTTCCAATTCTGCACCAATTCCCACTGATGGTCCTGGGAACTCAGGTGGCCCTGGGACCTGTGTTGCACTTAGTTCACAAACCTCTTCAACCTTCAATTTTGGGTCAAGGACTCACAGATCAGGCACATTTCCCTCTCCCACTAATAAATTTAAGCTGCACTCTTTTTATCCCCTTGAACTTTTAGTTTCCTCACTGCCCTAACTAAAAAGATAACACAAATCACCTCAGCCTCCCCCTTGGCTGGGGGGTATTAAACCTTACTCCTTGCAGAGAGAGTTTTACACCTACTTTTAGCTGCCAAGGGGAAAATGTGGCTCCACATCCCCAAAATTGTGCCTGTGCTTGTTGAGGCCAGCAGCTGGTGGGGTGTGGGGTTTTCTGCTGAGAGGCCAGGCTGGGCTGGCCCTGCTGGTGACAGAGCTCCTGCCTGGCTGAGCCCCCACTTGATCTGGAAATTGTGTTTTCTGCAAACCAAACAGACCAGAGAAAGTACATCTGCTGCTTGTTTATTGATTTAGGGCTCTTCCTGCCTGTTTCTGGGAAAGGAAAAAAAATGAATAAAAGGCCACCTTCATTATTTCACTTTTAATTTCCTTTCTCCAAAGTAAGCAGAGCAAAATTAGATTTAGGCTGATGCATATTCCACAAATAAATTACATGGAACTAGAGTGGTTAAATGAACTTTGCTTGGGGATTATTGGAAAGATAAATATTTAAACACTGAACTTGAGGTAAGTCATGTTTATGCAACATCTGGGGTTTTTTTGTCACTGCTTCTCCGCCTCCTCTTTCTTTTTCCTATTGTGGCTTTTCTAGTCAGCTCAACCCCGAGGACATGAAAGCAGGGTGAATACCACCTTCAGAAAACTCTGTTCTCTGTATTGTTGCCAGCAGAGGGTTTTTTTGACTTTTTTTTTTTTTGCAGATAATCTTTGCCTGGTTCTATTTTTATAGAAGTCTTTATTATATTTCACACTATGTCTCAGTTAAAAGAATTCAAAGTAAATTTAGAAGAATTCAAATTATATCTCTTGGGAAAAAAACCAGCTTGTATTGTAATTGTTCAAAAATATTTAAATTGCAGTAGAACTTATAAAGCATTGAGCACCATAGTGCATGAAGCTGAAATTTGAAGGTTTTATTTTAAATTAATAGACTTATAATTGCAGGATGACACTCTATTAACCAGAAACTCCAGAAAATTTCTGCAGTAGGGGAGGGCAGGGATCTCCACTCCATATGGAAAAATGCAAACAACAATCCAGGTGGGGACTGTGCTGGTTAATTCTGTAGCCACCTACTGGGTCACTGAATTACCTGCACCACAGATTAGCCAGGGTGGTATTGGAGGTATTGTGGAATTTGATCAAACTAGAACATTCCTTTTTACAGTAAAAACAAGCAAAGCACAGTTTTGAAATCTTTAAGTGGCCAGATACTGAAGATTGATACAATAAAGTATTTTCTTTTTAAGCTCACAGTACAAAACAATCTTAAAATTTAAAAGCTGATGCAGATGAAATACTAAGGAACCATCATTAATAATAATAATTATCCTTGCTGTTGTGACATCAAAAAGAGAATAATGAAATGAACTGGCTTTTTAGATTTTCATGCTCATCTAGAAGTGACATTTATCCTCCCTGGATAAAATTTGAATTTTCACTGTTGTTATTTTGACTAATGGCATTGGATTGGCCAATGTCAGTGTTCCTCAGCTGTTTGCAGATGTGTTCCCACAGCGAGCCAGGAGTTTTTCCAGTTGCTACCAAGATTTATTACCAAGCCAATCATATTTGTAGCTGACTATACATTTTGAAAATTTTATTCCACCTTTGCCAAATATTCTGCTTTCTGTCTAATTAATAACAGTAGTTTATTGCATTGCTATTTAAGTTAGAACTCCTGGTAATGCTATTTTTTATTCTGCTGTATTTTGTGGATATTAATGTGTGTGGAAGGGCTCATGCAGTGCAGACCCTTCCATCTCTCACATTTATGAACTTGGCAGATTTCTCAATTTCTCTGGTTGCTCTTTGGGTTTTTCCCCTCAGTTTTTAATTGCCAGAATGAAATTTCTGAATTTTTAGAATGTAGAATTTTTAGAATGTTTAGAATTTGTAGAATTTTTACTTTCCTGATTTTAAGAAAGCTTTCCAAAAATCCACAATATTTTTGCAAATTGGCCTTTTCCCCTCAGTGATACTTTTCAAAGCAAACAGCTTTTATAGCAGTAATTACAATATAAATTATAATTATCAGTAGTCATAATGCAAATTAAAAGGAAATCCATGGAGCTGGTAAATTTTCACTGTCACTATCACTCTTGTATCATATATAATGTTCACCAAATGCAGAAATAGTCTGGGGAGTGCCTGCAAAAGAGCAGACTGGGAATGGGATGGGAGGATGCAGGTCGGGTTTTCTTTGATTTCCATGGGACATTTCAGGTTTCGTTGGCAGGACAATCCCCTGGCCATGGGTTGGTGGCAAAGAGGTGCTGCACCATGGCAGAGGGAAAACTGGGATAATTCCACTCAGAGCAGGAATAAAGGAAAAGCTGCTCAAACCCCAAAATAGCAACTGCTGAACTTCATGAACCTGTCCCAGGGACAGCTACAAACAAGGGAATGCTGGCATCATTGAATTTTGCCTGCCTGGTTTTTTCCCTCTCTGAAGTTTGTGCTGCAGCATCCAAAGCCTCTTCCCTCAGTCTGTGCTGGGATGTGGTGGAGCATGTGGAATATCAGGGTCCAGAGAAAATGATGCTACTGCATTTTTCTGAGGGAGAAAGCACTTTTTGTTCCCTTTTTCTTTCTTATTTTTTCTTTCTTTTTTTTTTTTTTTTCTTTTAATGTGAGTTGTGTTGGTTGCTGTGGGCCACAGAGGATTCCAGAGCTTTGGGATGACAGGAAGATCCGTGGCCCTGTTAATTACAGGAATGCACTGCTGTGCTCAGAGGGCTGCAGCATTTCCACTACAAACCCCACTGCAGTGGTTTGCAGCTCAGACACAGAAATGTGCTCCTGCCCTGATGAATCTCCAGTCTGGCAATGATTTGTTCCCCTCCTACTCCCAAGAAGTGAAAAAAAGAGCCTGGTTTAAAACCTGAAAGTGATACAGCAGTGACTGGATGTTGACTAAGCAGGAACTTTGGTTGCTGCAGTTTAGCAAGAACTTCACTGCTAAATTCCTGTAGGGGTGACTTTTACTGTGTAATGCAAGTGCTTCTGGTTATTCTGAAACCAAGCAGTGCCTCATAAAACCTCTAACAATTCTTAGTTTATGTTCCAGAGCATCAGCTTTGCCTCTGACTGTATTTCTTGTGCTAGAATGTGGCACTAAAGGAAGGGTTTGGAGCCTGTAACACTGTCCTGCTGCTGCCCAGTTTAATTGCATGCTGAAGGTGTTCAGCTTTTTTATTTCTAGTTACAAACCTCTTCTGTGAAATGAGGTTTGTGCTTGAGTGATAGAGGTTCAATAGATGCAAATTTCAAGTGGAAAAAAAGGATTAGGGTTAGGGTTAGGTGAATGTGTTCAAGTGAATGATGGAAGTGAAAGTGGTCACTTTTTGAGAGACAGAAGCATTCCCATTTCATTGGATTAAGTGTTTTCATATGCTTCTATATATTTGATTTCCTACTCAGTGGTTGGATTGTTCCAAATTATTCCCTGCATTCTGGGCAGAAGCTGGAGCCTTCCCTAGAAAACTTGGATGCTCTGTATCACAAGCTAGGACCTGCCTTTAAAGCAAGTTTTTGTGAATTAGACATCACTGCTTTCATAAGTGGCCAGAAAATGTATTTTCTGTATATTCAGCCCTGCTGAATAGTGGAAATGAAGGGGGACAGGTGGTTAATTTGGCATCATTGCTGATTATAGCCTTGGAGAGTATGAGTTTGGGGGTCAGAAAACACAGAAGCTAAACTTAAAATAGGAAACAGCAGAAATTCAGTTTAAAAAGTGAAGTTAAAAGACGTACTAAAAATGTTAAGATTAAGAAAAGTGAACACCAACTGGTTGTATTGGGAATAACACTGTGCTCAGAAAATACACCCAGCAAGTCACCAGAACACAGAGGCTGAACAGTTTGAGGCTCCACATGGCCACAACAGCTTTGGCCACATTATGATCATGCTTCAGTAATTTCCCTAGGTGATGCTGTTTAACCACTGAGCTCGTGGTCGCTCTCTTCTCTAATGTTCCTGTTTTGTTTCCCCCCAGCTGACAATGCCAACCTTTCCTGTTGTTGTGAAGATTGGACATGCTCACTCAGGCATGGGAAAGGTGCAGATGCTACTTGTTGCATGTTGGGAGCCTGGGGTTTGTCCCTTACCTGTGCATGTTCCTTCCCTGAGATTTGACCTTTGATCTCCCCAGACTCTGTCTCGGGTCCCCCCTTGCAAATCTCTGCGTGTCCATGCTAAGAAAGCATCTCTCTTTAGGAAAATTAAACATGCCCAAAGTATTTTTACAAGGAGGCCTTTGCAGTTTGAGAGTTGCCCTGTGTGGGATGTGCTTTGAACTGTGCTGAGATGCTTTCTGGAAGCAAAGCCTTGTTTATTAATGTATTGTCTGCACTGAAACTCTTCAAGAGTCAAGGTCTGTTGCACAATCCAACTTTTTGGAGCTGGGAGTGTGGGAAGGTCTTGCCTTGGTTCTTTGTTGGTTTCAGCTTGGTACTGAATGTTGATTTCCTGTCTTGATGTGCTGTCTGTGATTGTTTCATACCTCTGTATAACTGCTGCTTTCTTTCTCCAAAGTAATTGCATTTCAGTGGTGAGTACAGATGTTTTGGTGTCACTTATCTCACAGTGCAGGGCCAATGGGAGAGCATTTAAATCCCATTTTCACTGCTATCAGTGACAACTTCTAGTCCTTGCAGGGTAACTTCACCCACTGAAAACACTTCAGTGCTAGAAGTGGTTAGATTTTAAAACAATTAATCAGAGAATAGTTACATTTATCATCCTGAATCTCCAAAGCTCCATGCACATAACATTAGCCACTACTTTCAGATAGAAAACTGATTTAATTACAACTTGTACTGTATGTTATTTTTTGCCTACGACTGTTTTGCTTTGTTTCATATTTAGCAAATCATTGGAAGTCCAGCAGCCAATTTAATTGAGGGCAGACTGAACCACTAATTAAACTGCACTTTCTGTGGATTGCATATGTGAAGTGTTAGAATGTTTATGCTGTACTTTGGATATTCACCTCTCATTTAGAGAAAAGGGGAAATAATGCACAGAAATGTTCCTCGTGTCAAATGTCTAGAAATGATTTTTTTCTTTTAGCTATGAAATATTTAAAACCCTCCAAGATTAAATGCAATCAGAGAGCAAAGGAAGGTTTCCCTGGAAGCCCAGCCCTCCTGAGGGCACTGCTGGCAGCAGCATTTCCAGAGGTCCCAGTTAGATCCACACAGACCAGTCAGACTTCAGAAAATCAAGCTGGAACCAGGCCTCGTGTCTGGTGTGTGGCTCTCAAATGGCAAATTATTCTGCATCTTTCTCCATTTGAGCGCTGGGGGCGAATACTTAGGCTTCAGGCTTTTATCTCCACCAAAGTCCATTTATTGTGCCACCTCCCAGCCGTAGCCCTCAGGTTTTCCAGTCCCAGGAGAAGGAGAAGCAGCCAGGATGCTGGGCTTGCAAGGAGCTGCAAACTCCTCATGTTGGTCACCATGGGAAATGCTGACCCTGCCTGCTCCTCAGCACTCTGAATGCCCTTTGGATCAGAGCCCCACTTTCCTGTTCTCCACCTGCCCAAGGCTTCTCTCCCCAGCCCCTTTCACTCCTGCTTGCCCAGCTCTGAGCTCCCCACAGGGATTGCCCTCCCTGTCCAGAGGTGATGTCTCTGTCCTCCCTCTGCCCTCCGAAATCTCCTTCTCCTCTCCCCTAGATCAGCATTCCCCACTTGTCCGTGCCCTTCTCCTTTCAAGGTGCAAAAGCTGATGGTTTGGTGCTGCTCACCACCTCAGCAGAGCGTTCCACACCTGGGAGATCCCACCCCTGGAAAGCCCAGATCCCTCAGAGCAGAGGGGAAACTGAGAATAATGGAAAATGAGACTAATGGAAAATGAGAATAAAATCTGCTGCCTGGAGCCAGCCCTCTGTGCTCCCCGTGCTCCTGCCCTCCCCAGGATATCGGGACCCTTCAGCTCCTCCCTCATGGGAAAAGCTGATGGGATGATGTGAAACCTGGTGGGCTCCACATATATTCAGTTACCAGAGCAATTTACAGAACCAACAAGAATCTACATCCATTGGAATTGCATGTCACACCTAAAAAAAATAAATTTTGAGGCCTGCAGATCTATATTGACTAACCCAAAAAAACCAAAAAAAACCAAAAAAAACCCAACAAAAAACCCCAAAAAACCAACAACAACAACAAAAAACCCCAGAAAACCCCAGAAANAAAAAACCAACAACAACAACAAAAAAACCCCAGAAAACCCCAGAAAACCCAAAAAACAAAAACAAAACAAAACCCAAAACAAAACCAAAAACAAACAACAAACAAACAAACCCCCCCCCCAAAAAAACCAACCAAATAAAAAACCCCAAAATAAAATTCCAGTGCCTGCAAATTGCTTTCTCCAAATGAGCAGGTAATATTTTGTCTAGAAAAATAGATATTTTAAAGCAGGAATGTCATAGAACCTAGAAATCAGATTAAATATCAGATTTTTTTTAATGTTGTCAAAACCATGCTTCTCATGAATGCCGTTTGCAACCGAATTCCAGATTTTATTCCTAATTACTCTTTTCTTCTTTTGTCTGTGCTGTGTTCTTGTGGCTTGATGGCTCCAGATCAAGGTAGACAACCACTACGATTTTCAGGACATAGCCAGCGTGGTAGCACTCACTCAGACCTACGCCACCACTGAGCCCTTCATAGACTCCAAATATGACATCAGGATCCAAAAAATAGGCAGTAACTACAAGGCATACATGTGAGCCAAATCCTTATGTTCTTTCCTGCTTTTGTTTCAAAATTGATAAGCACCAGTGAGGTTAAAGGGTGTTGGATGAGTCTCTGAGATGGTGCCTCCCTTGTCACACTCTCTGGAAAGGGTATTTTAAACTTTCTGGATTTATCAAAATTCTTTTTATCAGTTGATTGTGGCTGGGCAGAGGAGGATGAGACACCAGGTGAGCCTGCCAGAGGGGTTTTGCTGCTATCTTGTGTTCATTATTTTCATTTGAAACGAGCAGTTGGAAGAGGGTTTGGTTTCACAGAGGACTTGTTAATTCAGATTTTTTCATACCTTTTCATCAATTTAAGGACAATTTTTCTTCAAATTTTTCTTGTCCCCTTTGATGATAAGTTGGGTGGCATTCATTCACACAAACAAACATGAACTGTCACACTTTAATGGAACAAAGTCCTCTCCTTTCAACAGAACCCATCAAAGAAACAATCCAATCTTGCAGTGACCTTCACAGAGATCACGAAAACCTCTTCTCATGTTAGAGCCCAGGTGTTTGTTTAAAGGCCATGGCTGAAGGAGAAGCTCAGGGGATGTTTCAGCCTCCCAGAGGACATTAAACTGGAGCAGCACTCAGTTGTGATGCAGCAGTGGAGCTCTGGTACCTGTGCTCATGCAGATTTTTACTCTCTTGCAATTATCAGGCAGTGTAATCTGACAAACACTCTTTTTGTTTCTCATTTTGTGACAAGTTGGATCATCTCACGCCTTTGTTCCCTCACACTTAGAATCCTGAGGCAGGGAAAATGTACCAGAACGTGGATAAAAATACACAGTTACATATCCACACCCACATCCAAACACAGGGATATTTCTCAAGGAACTCCTGAACATTGGAGGGATCAATGAATCCTTGTAAATCATTTGTAAGGTACAGTCAGGTTCTTTATCAGTAAAGAATTGCAAGCAAACCACAAATATGAGAGAAGCTGAAGCTGGGGTTGGGTTCAAGCAAATCCATAAAATGTTTTATAATTTAAAAGACAGGGTTGATGTCAAGAATCAAATAATTTAGAACAGCCATGAGGAAATAGAAACTTTGGTCCAGGGTGGGCGAAGGGGAGGAATTTCTCTCCTTAGTTTGATATGGGAAGGCCACACACTGCTGAGTTCTCCCCCAGACACTGCTGGCACGGGATCTGCTGCTGTGTCCTGAGCTGGCACTGGAGGGACACGTGGGACAGAGCATCCTGGCCTTCCCAGAGCAGCTCAGAAATCACTGCTCCCTCACGTGAGGGGCTCAGCAAAGCGCAGATCCGGTGCAAGCACAGCTCCCATGGGTCAGATCCACCCTCAGTGTGGGCACGGAGTCCTTCTGAGCCCAGAACTCACCGAGCACTGCAAAATCAGCATGTTGGAAATTTGAGTTGAGTGACCAGGCAGGACACCCAAAAAGCTCACAAGCTCACAAGGATGCAGAGGTTTCTGGAATATTCTGTTCTCAGTGTTTTTGGTGATTCAGGACTGTGATTTAAGCTCCCTGTGGAACTCAGGTGTGTTGGGCCTTCCCCACCTCTCCCTACGGGCTCGAGAACCTTAAGCAGATGCTACAGCTTTATCCCCCGGCTTTCCCAGCAGAGTTCATTCCAGTTCTGCCTGTTTGTCTCACACTGCTGCTCCAGACCTGACTTTCCCTGGTTTTCCCCCTCTCTGAGGACACCCATCCTACTTTTCTGGCAGCACCACCCATGTCCCCTCTCTCCTCCTGTCTGGGCCGTGCCTTGCTCCAGTCCTGCTGTTTTCCCAGACTGCTCCAACCTTCCTGTCCCTTAGTCCTTACCCCTCATGCCAGAGCTGTTCCCAATCCCCAGGATGTCCCTCAGCCCTTGGATTCTCCTCAGTGCCACTCCCCAGCCTGGCTCTGGCCCTGCTCCCAGTCCCAGCCCTCTCCTCCCCACAGACATTTCTCTGTTGCTCTGCAGGGCTGGATGGGGCTTTTCTCTCCTGTTCCCTCTTTTCTCTCTTGTTCCCTCTTTTCTCTCCTGTCAGTGCTTCGACAGGCAGATTCCTTGTGTTGTGCTTCCTCTCTTTCCCCTTCCCAAATAAACAGAGCTGATTTTTCCCACTTGTACAGCTCCCAAGGGCAGAGTTTAGGGATAAGTCCCAGCTCTTGATGGCTCCAATATGTGGCCAGGTACCAGATGCAACACTGGGCTCATCCCCTGTGATAGAAATTGGACCACAGCATTTTGTAGAAGAGAGCCCCACTTTTTTTTTCCCTTTGACTTGAAATTTAAATGCTGTTCAGCATCAGGAATAATTTTGGAAGAGTCAGCCATGGTAAATTTATCATTCTGAAACATAAATGTTTCTTCTCTGCAGAAGAAGCAGTTGGCCTAAGGGACAGCAAAAATAAGTTAAAATGACAGCCTGTTCCTCCTACCTTGTTATTTATTTTTAAGTTTCTACTCAGAAACTCTGGGTTCATCCAAATGCTAAAAGCCTAGCGATCATTTTTTCTTTCATACACTTAAATCACACACCAAAATGAAATACGGATTCGTTATTGCAAAGCAGTGTGGAAAGGAGAAGATTTACCAAACGTCTGAAGAATTTTTCATGTGCACATACATATACATGATGTCAGTAGAATATTGTTCTACAGCTGGTTCTCATTTTGCTCTGTGACACAGGAACAGAGCACTTAGAGAGCCACCACAAAAATACCAGCTGAACATTTGTTTTTGTAGTTTAAAGAGAGTTATTAAGAGCCTCAGTTTTATAATTCTGTGGGAAATTGTGGTTTAAGTGGATCCATGAGTCACCAAACACTGGTGCTTATCATCTGTCAGTAGAGATTATGGCCAAAAAGGCAGGACTGGATCCCTGTAAATACCACAGCCCCTCCGGAGGCTGTGTGACACACACTTAACTGCCCTGGGCACCCGGGCAGCATTCAGCTGACTTCAAGGAAATCCAGTTTAAAAGGGTCACACACCATGCAGAAAAACAGAAATACAAAAGCTCTGTATCTAAATCTCCCCTCCAAAAGCAGGACTGTGAGTCCAGGGCTTAAAGTTCTTTGATCAAAAGGTCAATAAACCAATAGTAAAGCACATCAAGCAAAGGAATAGTGCTGGAGGATCAAACCACAGAGCAGGCTGCCTGCCCAAGAATAGTAGGCAGACATTTCTACATATTTTTCTGATGACAAGTACCTGTCCCAGCAATTTGGATTGGATACTGCAAATGCTACTAAATAAAGCAGGAAGGTGTTGGAAAAGGGGAAGCTCAAGTTACTATGAATTGTTTAGCAATTCTAAAACAGTTCTTCCTTCTTGCAAAGACCAAATCGAGTGCAAACATGTTAAGCCTAAGTGTAAAGCACTTAAAGGTGTAGGAGTTGTTTTATTTATTGTTCAGTGTTTGGTTAAAGAGGAGGAAATAATGATGTGAAAGGCTCTTGGCAGTTATCAGAAGTGAAGAAGGGTGGGAAACCTACATGTTTCATACATATAATTACAGAAATCATCTCTAGGGCTTGGGGTGTCTGGGTGGGTAGTTTTGGATTACTTCACCATGATCTCTCGTTCTGGAGTTCATCTGTGTCAAACCCACAATCTCCTGAGATCCCACCAGTTAATTCTGTGTCCACAGCATTCCCCAGCCCTCCTCTGACCCCTGCAGCATCCTCACAGCCAGCCAAGCATCCATTTGGAGACTTCTGCAGGAGCTTTTCCCAGTGTGGAGGGAAAATAGGGCTTAAATCTGGCCATCTTTGCCTTTCTAGTCAGCGGTGCTGGGATACCATCACTGCAGCTGAGCATCTTGAGTTAAATACTGGCTACAAGCCTTCAGGATAACTATTTCCCCTGATTTGGTCACATCTTCCTTCCTAAAAGACACCTAGATGAGTGCATGCTGATGAATTCCTGTGAGAAGTTTGTAAGACGATTGAACTGTGATTTGTGGGATTTTCTCTCTGATGCCAAATGTCAGTATGGAGTAGTAATGAGCCTAAAATGATTCATTTTTAAGCAGGCACATGTATATATACACCACCTTAAAAAACTGAGCAGAAATCACAACACAACCTCTTTTCTGGGCAAGGTTTCCTTAGACACAGCACTCAACAAGCACCTTCTCTTCTCTCTCTTCTCTTCTCTTCTCTTCTCTTCTCTTCTCTTCTCTTCTCTTCTCTTCTCTTCTCTTCTCTTCTCTTCTTTTCTCTTCCTCGTCCTCTTCCCCTTCCCTTCTCTCTTTTCTCTCCACAACACAGGACATGCCATCACAGAAGAACTTCATGCTTTAAAGCCCAGCAAATTTTATGAGGGTCCCAGAGAAAAGTCAACATTCCCCCACAGTTGCTACTGACCCTCATAATTAACTTAATGGAAAATGGAGAGAAGGCTCTGGCTGCTGCCTGATACACTTTTAATGCATTGCAGATGTTCCCTTCATTTTACTAACTGGAAACACTTCATAACTTGTATCCATAGCCTGTTCCCAGTACAGCATTTAGCTTTCACAAAGCAGTAATCTTCTCAGCCCTGGGAGCAGTCCTAAGGTCTGCAGAGGGAAAAAAACCTTCACATGGGTTTTTTCTTTCTTAGAGGTTAAATAGAAGAAAGAAGGTGAACTGACATAGAGAGTTTAGGTTATATCAGTAAATAGCAAAGAGTGAACACTGGAGGAAAAACCAAAATCCGGCTGCAAAACACATCTGAAATCACTTCAGAGGTGTTAGACACATAAATGTGTTGCTCTTTGAGTGTTGGGACACAGTGGGGTGGGTTTGAAAGGAGAAGCTGAAGCTTCTTGACATTTACCTTTGCAGTACCAGTGTGTTATAGATAATTCAGTGCCTTTGTAGCTGGCACCAGCTCAATTCTAACACTGCCCCTTCACCAAAGCAGGCTGGGCTTTTAGAAAAAAATTTAAATAAATGAATGGGGAGCAGAAATTTCCCAGCCATTCTTTGTAGCTCCAGTACAAAGTGTATTCCTGACAATGCTCTTACAAGCCCTCACGGTTCAGATGTTCTGTTACAAGCTGCCACCTGGGGAAAAGGTGTCAATACTGCTGCTGCACTCATGGGAAAAGCAGAGGCATTGGATAATGGGAATGTGAAACCACTGGCTGCCTTTGTAATGTTTTCCCCCTTTCAGGAGAACTTCCATATCCGGGAACTGGAAGACAAACACGGGCTCTGCCATGCTGGAACAAATTGCTATGTCAGATAAGTAAGTGGAGTCTCGTGTAAAAGGTAATTAAAAATTAACAGTTTTATTTGAAGTGGATTTTTAAATTGGTTGGTACATGATTCACAGTAAGTGCATGCATTGTGTTCATTTGGGGGAAAAGGAATCTCTCAGTCAGGGGAAAGAGCAGAGCCAGGAGTTCCACGTGGCTTCAGAGTTACCTAGCCACACTCACAGCCTTGTGTGTTATGTGAGCCCTTGGGCTCCTACATCCACCTCTTCTAGAAAATGTCTGGAATTCCCTTCAGAAAACTGGATTTCACAGATTAACCTGTCAGTCATTTCTCCTGGTTCATTTGCCCTCTCTTACCCACCAGTCTCACACCTCTTTTAAACTTTCCTCCTTCTACATCCTACCATCCTCCTACATAACCAAGCAATCCAGTCTGCACTTTGCCTATTTAAATCCCATTCTCTATTCTACTTTCAATCCCAAATTCCTTACTTTTCATTTTATAAATTTCCACTGAAGTGCACTGTGAGGCTTTTTCCCCTGTTGCTGGGATACACTGAAGCTTTATTTCCCCTGTGCCATCATTCCAGCTCTGTTCTTTGGTTTACTGTGCTTTTCCTTTTCTTTCCCATTCTTATCCTGGATAATTCTTCCAGTCCAGTTAAAAACATTCATGCAGCACCACTTTGAAGCTCAGAACTCTTTTCTCAACCCTCCTCATTTGCTCCACAACACATAAACCTCTTTTCCCTGCAAAATAAAATCTCAGAGGCTTTTGAATGGCTATGGATTTTCTGTTGTTCAGCTTCCCCAAAGGCTGCCACCAGTGGAAGCTGAAATAAAGTCTGTACACCGAAAGTGCAATTTAAAAGGTGTTTTAAAGTTCAACAGTAGTCCTGGTTTGTGGGGTTGTTTGTTTGGGTTTTTTTTTAAAGCCTGGAACCTACAACTTGGTGCCTCTTACGAGCTGAGGGAGACACAGGAAGAGAACCATTGCCTGCCCTGGAAAGGTGCAAACAAGAAAGACGGGAATTCCAGCTCCCTGCTGTCCAACCCCTGTCTAGACTGTGTCCTCACTGATCTCCCCTCTGGGGATGGACTGCAGCCACATTATTTTCTCTTTCTCATTCCCTCCCACCTTCCTCTAGAAAGTGAGGTTATGCCTTCCCTGGGAGGGAGAGGCACAGTAATTACAGCCCGTGGGCTGTGTGGAACACACAAACTCCAGTTGTGCCCCCAGGAAAGCAGTGCCAGAGGATGGGAAATGCTCCCCTCGCCCTGCTCCTGCTGGAAATGCTGGAAATGCTCTCTGAGCTCTGCTCCTGCTCCTGTTTTTCAGTGGAAGTCAATGAGAGCAGAATAGGGATTTTCCCATTAACACATCAGCCAACAAAACAAAACTTCCTTTGTGCTGGTGAGGCCAAAAGCACGGGAAAGGTGGATGTGTTCCCCTGAGAGAAAGGGGTGTGTGGCACAGCCCTGCTCCTGTGGGAGTGCCCAGGGGGTGCTCACAGCAGAGCAGGGCACACAGGGGGAAAAGAGACCCTTCTGAAGGGCTGCAGCAGGTTCACAGTGCAGCCAAACCCATCAGATCTGCTGAATTTTGGCTTCAATACACCCATGGATGGGGAGGAAGTGCCTTGAAAGCACTGCCTGGTGGGCATTGTTGGCTGAACACAAATCTCAGCGTAAAAATTCGGAGAAGAAAGAAGAGTGTGGCAGGAAGGGACAGTGAGAGGCAGAGGAGCAGCACATTTCAGGGTCACAATTGCTCATTTACCCCTGTTCCAGAGCTCCTGCTGCCCAGAGAGCTGTGCCAGCTGTGCCCACCTCACCTGGTATTGCCCCCTGGGGGCAATCCTTTACCCTTTACCCTTTCTCCTTTATTGCTGCTGCTCCCACTGGCTCTGGGAAAAGGGACCCGTGACCTTTTGTCAAACCTACTGTGCAAGCCTTGGGTTCCAAACACTCCAGGCTGCTCCATCCAAAACCTCTCTTTCCAAATGGATTTTTCCAGCTCTGTGTTTGTTGGCAGAAGATGGGCTATTCAATATACTTTCATAAATCTGATTGATGTCGCAGTGTTTTAGAGAAAATGTTCTGAGTTTTGTTTCCATTTCAAGTGCAGATATTTACTGTTCAAGACAAGTTTTGTTGTCCTCATGACTTTCTAAGATACACAATATTTTACAGCCAAAATAAAAAAAGTTATTTATAAGCAAGTGCATGCAAAAAGTCCAGTCAGCCAGTGCATCTACAGATGTTGAAATTGTCAGGCATCCAAAAAACCCTCTTATATTGGACAAAAACCATGTTTCTCACAGAAAAAAAAAAATTATTTTCATTGCTAAGATATTACCATAAGGATCTTTTCAAATCAATTTCTTTGTATTCTGCTTAAAAGAAAAACTTTTCCATTGGAACAGATTTGATATAAGAAAATACAAAGAATGTGACTTAATAAGTTTACTTGGAAAGGATGCTGTTACTGAAGATATTTATACATGAATCAGACTCTCAGCCCAGCAAGGAATTTCCTTTGATCCCACAATGAAATCAAATGCTTTGTTTATTACAGCAGGGTTTTTTTCAGTGGAAAATACTATGAGGTGGCAAATCCATCATCAGGGCTCCAGGGCTGGAGCAGGAGAGGGGCTGGAAGAGGAAATAGCTCTGCTTTAGACTCAAGTGTGAGCCAAGGAAAGAAGAAAATTCATGATAAATGAATGCTTTAAAAATGGGGTTTTTTAGCAAATCATGCCCTTCAGTTGGTGACATCACCCTGCATCATTCCAGGATCATTTCCTCCCTGCCCAGCCCTGCTGGGAGTCACTGAACATTCCCAGTGCCTGTGCTGTCCTTGCCTTTGGGCTCTCAGAGCTTGTGCTACAGGGTTCACAGGAACTGCCTCACTCTTCTTCTGAATAAATCCCTCCTCACCCCCTTGTTGGTCAGATAATCTCTCCATTCATGGAGAAAAAATGAAAATAAATCATATTGCTGCTTGTAGGATGGGTAAAGAGTCCATCCTTAGTCTCTTACCAAGACATTACAAAATAAACTGAATTTTTGTGCCCAACTCTGTATGAAATAGCCTTTTTAGGAGTTGTAGAATTCCTTGGAATTATTCAAATTCCACTTGGGTTTTGCTGTAGTTGTCTATAACCCTACATGAAGAACATAATCCTTGTCTGCATGCCCCACAACCCACATAATGTCATATTTTTGGTCCTTCTGCATCACCTGAAGGGTTTTCCTGCCTGGATTTCTCCTTCTGCTCAGTGCTGTAGGAATAAAACCAGCCTGGCTCCTTTAGAAAACAATCGGGCCACGATCTAGGATGGAGCCTCTCACTCATTTTCCTGAAACAGGAACCAGACCCATCCAATGTAGTGAAAATTCTGAATTTAGGGTGAATGTAGTATTAAACACATTATTAGGTGAGCCTCTAGAAAATCAAGAGCCTGATGAGACACTCACAGAGCAAATTATTTTTGTGAAACAGGTACAAGCTTTGGGTTGACACCTGCTCTGAAATCTTTGGTGGTTTGGACATCTGTGCTGTTAAAGCTGTACATGGGAAGGATGGAAAAGATTATATTTTTGAGGTAAGAAATCCTGCTTTTTTTCAATATTTGCCTTTACATATTACAAACAGCCAAGGAAAGAACCTTTCTGATAGCTGGGCATTGGTTTATTTGTGTTTCAGGCAAGGCTGTGTATTTTTGAGCACTGTTTCAATCATGATACAAAGCCACAGGTCCAAATTAGTGGCAAAACTTGCTGGAAAATGTAACCCTATGGATGGGAATGTCTTTTGGTGTTGGAGGAAATGTACACAAACTGCAAAACAAAGCCAAATGTGGATGGCACATTTTGCCAGCCCTGATGATTTCTTTCCTGAGCAGCCTTACCAGCTTTTCCAGGAAGGTTTATAGATAGCACCATCCCAAGGGAACCCCAACAAAATTATACCTTGCCCTGGAAAGGGAGATTAAGGATGAAGTGGAAACAACTTCACTTTTTTTTGTAGCCTAAATATTGCCCTGAAGATCTGAATCCTCCTGAATCAGAAGTTTCTGCTGTAGGTAATTTTGAAAAGTTGAAGTTTTTCATTTCCTTTGAGGTTTTTTATGGAGAAATATCACTTTGTGTAGCCATAAAACAAGTTATCATCACTTTCCTATCACAATTTCTTCAGCATCTTCCACATTCCTAGAATTTTATTCAGGAGGTGGGCAAGGATCTCCAGAATCTCCTCACTCCAAAAGAAATTGATAAAGCAAAAGGGAAAAGTATTTTCAAAAATGCAATAACCACTGCAAATTCTGTAATGGACTGAGACTGCCTCACTTCCTGCTTCTCAACAAATCCCCTGATTTTCCATGGACAGTCAGCCATAATTTCTAAACCCCAGAATTCTAAGAGCTGCAGGATCCATCAGGAGCTGGGTTTACAGAGCATTTTAATCAGGGTGCAGAATAGACCTTGCAATTAAAAAAAAAAACCAAAAAGGGTGGATGGAAGTGTGATAATTCCTGCTGTTGTCTGGAATCAGCTGAATTGTCCTGGAGATGGGAATGCTCATCAGCAAGGACATTTAGAATCTGTAAAAGACATTGAAATGTAGGGCTGCTTGCAAAATTCACATCCACCAGAACATCTGGAAAAATTACGATATCAACAGTTATTACACTGCAATTTTAACAGAATTCTGGCCTACAATAAGGAGTGGAAAACTGTCTGCACCAAGACTGGGAGGATTTTCTCCTTTTGTGTCCTTTCAGCATGGGAAAATCAATGTTATTAAGGCTGGCACGTGCATGGTGCACTCGAGGGAGCTGAGCAGGACAGACAGTCCAGAAATCCTGGGCTGCAGCTCCATCCTGGGAGCTGTGGCCTCGTGTTTCCATGGGGATGCCACACCTAAAATAAGGAAAAAATGAGGAAAAAACGAGGAAAAAACAAGGAAGAAATGAGGAAAAAGGAGACCTGACACCTTAATCCTGCAGAGATCACCTGACAAGGAGCACACAGATTCCCTAATGGGTGAAATAACACTGGCAGATTGGTTCTTCCTGATTTTCACACTGGAACATTCAGCCAGTGCCACCTCCAGGAGGAGGACACAGGTGTGTGTCACCCACCCTGGGAGGGAATGGGAATTAGGGGAGAATTCTACCCAAGTATTCTTCACATATCCAGACCAGTTTTGCTGAAGAGGACAAAATACTGAAGTGATATTATTATTCAAGCACAAAATCACCTGGGTTCTTCTGTGGAGGTCTGGGCTCTTTGCAGGTTTTTAGGTGGGGGGTGTAAGAGGTAACTTTGCCTTTTAACAGAACAGGTTTTCTAAACTTGGTGTGTTTCCCTGGAAAAATCTGTGTCCTCCAAAGGAACACAGTGGTTCTTCCTGCCCTGCTCCAAAGAACTGGCTCCAAACTCCTCCTAGGGAGGAATGAACTAATTAAAGGATGGCTCAGCTAAGCAGAGGGGCTGTCAGGTTGATCAGGATGAGGGCCAAGTTATGATTCTGTGTAACAGCCTCATCCCTTCAGTTGGTGTCTGTTCTTTCCCCCTCGATGGGAATTCTCAGCTGCCAAGCATCAGACAAGCTGTAGAAACAGGATTTTTATTAACACATCACTGCAACATGCAGTATTTAACTACCTCCCCTCTTCTTCCTGATGAGACATCAAATCAAGGTCCATTAAACTTTTAACTTCTCAAATATAAGGACTTTTTCCCTTTTTAAATTAACACTTCTGAGGTTTCAATACTAGAAGGAGCAGAGCATTGTTTATATTTCTGAATATTATCTTTCCTGTTTCATTCTTGGAAAAGCAAAGCTCTGGGAAACTAAATAAAAGCTCAGAGTGTGGTGATGAGAGCAGTGAAAGAGAACAAATGTAAGATAATCCTTTAGAGTGGCCTCCCAGAAGTCTCCCAAATTTTGATTTAGATTAAATGGGCTGCTGCAGGTGTCTTTTTCCCACTTGCTTCATTTTGCCCTGAGCTAAGTTAAAATTAGCTCCCAAGTGGTGTTTTTGACTCAGAAAGAAACTCAAGAAGAAAACTTTCACTGAAAACCAATGCACAAAATGAAGAAACAGTGTTTGTGCACAATTGTATGGAAAGTTCTGCTCTTGGCCTCAAATTCTCCAGAAGCTCAGCTACTCCTCCTGTCCTCCCATCCAGGACAGAATATCCTCTGCTCAGCTCAGGGAGGGAGCTAAGTCCAGATGTAACTGCTGATAAACTCAGAGGTTTCTCATCATTTCTGCTCTGGAACATGGCTGTATTCACAGACCAAAGGGAATGGTTTTGCCCGGTTCTCACCCTGCCAAGCACGGACCTTCAAAACCACCCTGATTTCATTCCCCTTTCCACTGCACTTTCCACTTACCCTGTTTTCTCCTGGAATCCCTGGGCTTTTCCCTCAGGAGATGCATCTATCCTGCCAGACTCCCTGGGCACTGCTGACTGACAGCCCTCTGGCTCCATCGTGTTCCTCTTGTATCTCAGCATCCTGGGAAATGCCTTTTCCCCACTTTAGCCACAGGATTCTTTACCTCTGCCCTTCCTTTAACCTCCCCAGCTCTGCCTGTCCCAGCCCTTCCCAAATCTCTGCCCAGCACATCCCAATCCTTGGGGGTGAGCAGCAGAGCTGGGTGTGGGCAGTGAGAATTTCTCCCTCAAACACCTTGATCCCTTTGCAGTTACTGATACCTTATAATTGCTCTGGCTCCTTTAGAAATCCCATCCCATTTCCCTTCCTAATTACAGGATTTCTCTTCCTTGTGTTGCCAGTCTCAGTCCTGTACCCCAAATTTTAGTTATTCACCTTTCCCACTAATGCATACAGTCAGTCCCTGGGTGATAAGAGAAATTCATCCCAAAGAGCTGCTACTGAAATGAAAGTACATTGATAGAAAAATGCAAGTTCACAGTGATATGAATTAAGTGACTGTAATTCATAGTGACCCATGTTTTTACTGGCATCTGCAAAAGGAATGCATTTGATTTTATAAATTACAGATGTCCTTTTTTTTTCGTGAAATCCTCTTAGTGGCAAACTCCAATATTTTAAATAGCTGAACTATATGCTGAACTAAAAACTGGCTGGGTTTAAATGAGATTTTAAATCTAGCACAGGCTGTAAATAAACTATTTATAAACAGGGAGCTTTGTATATGTTTAAACTTTGTCAAATCTTCTGAAGGGGGGGAAATGCCAGCCTGACATTCCTGTAGTCACTCACAGGATTTAAAAGCTGTTGGTGTTGCCCAAAATATTCTTAAGATACATTTATATAAAATAAAAATATAAAACAGTTGTCATTAACTCTTGTACTAGGAATGAAAATTGACTGATTGACTGGATTCTCTGAAAGGAAAAAAAAATACACCAAAAATCATCATGAAAGCATCCATTTGGGTCTCAGCTGCTCTGCCAGGGAGTGGCAGAGGTGCTCTCTTGCCACATCTTTGGCCAACAATATTTGTGCCTCTGTGGCAACAAACCCAAGGATTTTAACAAGGTCAAAACCTGTCCAAGTGATAAGAGATTGATAAGGGCAAATGGCTCTGGTTTTAGTGCCAAATCTGTTTGAATCTGCCTCAATTTGTGGCTATGCCTGAAAATTCTTCATTCAAGGAGTGTAACAACTTCTCTACTGGAGTGAACACGAAGATCTGACACCTCAAGGCTCCTTATTTTCACTTTTCCCACCAGTTCTGCTACACACCATGGCAGTGCCTCCCAAAGGAAGCTGATGTGTGAACTTGCAGTTGTAGAAGTACTTGAGAGCAGAAATTCAGTCCAAACCCAATCCTCCAGATCTTAATCCTGCCTAATCCTTTGGCAGGACCTTATTGGAGGCAATTTATTTCACAGTCATTCCAAGTAATTGTTTTAATGTAAGTGCATGGTAAACAAAGGCTGGGTTTTTTTGCATGCTTGTGAAACTTTTAACTGATGTTGGGTAAGAGGGGGGTTCATCTACACCCTATGGTGCACATTTTTAAAAACAGCTCTCATTAAAACAGATTTTTTAGAGCCCAAACATCACTCCTGCTCTGAAAATCAGATGGTTTGCAGTGAAGAACCAAACATCCAATGCCCTTCACACCAAAACATTCTCTATTCAGTCATTATTAACACTTCACAGTCCTGGCACTCTGGGTCCCTCCAGGCACCATGCACATTCCTCTCACAAGGAACAGCTCAGGATATAAGGAAGTGGATCTTTAATGTGTTTGTACAATTTTAAAAATAGCAGTAAGTGAGCAGAAATGAATATTAAAGAGCCACACAACCTGCAAGGCTCCATTTTACCCCTTCAGAAATATCAACTCTTATTGGTTGATCAAATCTTCTCTCAATTACTGGAAAACATTGGCATGTTCCACTCAAAACTATGATTGTTAAAAAGGATTGTAAACTTTAAAGAACCTTTCAGTGTACTTATTAAACATCTCTTCATCACTGCTGTTGATGTGGCCCTGGAGTAGAAAACCAGTCATTCATTTCTAAGGAAACATTTGTTCTGGAGTTCAATTATTGTTGCATTGTTTACTCTGGGGTTATTTTCAAGCCTTTTGGCTGTGAGGAAGCTCAGAGACCTCCTAGATCTGAAATTCCCAGCACAAGCATTGCCAACATTTTGGTTGCCAACACACAATGCCAGTGAATCTTGTAAATGAACAAACAGAAGAATCATGGAAATGATTTGGGACTTCAAGCTAATCCCATTATTGGAAAGATGTAGCCTTTGTCACTCAGGAAGAATTTCTATAGCTCTCACCATAGTTTGAAAAGCTCAAGGTTTATATTATTTATAAATAATAAATGCAGCTCCTTCCCAACTACTGCAAGGTGCAATGGCCTTTTAGATCCAAACATCTCTTTAAACACCCAACTTCTGTGTCTAACTCCTAGAAACCCTCGAAAATCTAAAAGAAGGAAGGCAAAATTCTGTTCTTTGTTAATAAAGGAGATGTTCTGTGGAGGCTGGGGGGATTGAGAAGAGTTTTGCTGCAACTGAATCCCTTCTGCCTCAGGAGGGATCCACACAATGTGGGTGTGTTCTTGCTCTTCAGACTGATCCCTGTGCATCCCTCAGACAACAAAACTCTTCCACCCAGACCTGTGAGAAGCACCAGAGTGCAGCACTGCAGGTGACATGGACATGCCCTGATGCACATGCAAAAAGGATTGCAGTTTCTCAAAAGTGAATTAAATCCTATTCTTTTTCTAAGTAGGAATGGCCAGTGCCCTTGTGAATAATAGTTGGGGTTATGTTATGCTTTTATTTCCCCTGAAACAAACACAGATGTGGCAGAAGCGGATACACTGGAGAAATAACAAGAAAACTTTCACTGAAACAAATATTCTGGAGAAATAACAAATGCTTGGGACCCACTGAAGTGGCAGAATTCAGTATTAGTTTTATTCATCAGAATGGCTGTGATAAATAACCACAGAGCACTACTGACCTGTCATGTTTAGAATGGAAATGTGCCCATTTTTATCTGCCTCTCTGCCATCCTGCTTTCTCTATAGAAATCCTTACTTATTCTTTGCAGCCACACTACTTTTTAAAAAAGGTTACCAATAATAACAAGGTGTTATTTAAAGTTTTTCATGAATCAATAAGGACCCAGATTTCCCTAGCAAAACTCCACAAGCTGCTAGGAAGCTGAAGTTTAACTCTGCATTTCCCTGGGGTAATTCAGCTCCTGAACGTGGTGTGAGCCACAAAAGCAGGGAAGGGAAGAAACCTCAGCTGAAAGTCCTTCAGATCACTGCACAGCCTGGGAAATCTCATTTTCCTATCAGCCTCATGCTTCCTCTCCCCGTTCCCAAAGTGTGTGCCCAGGTGTGAAGTGAAGCTTTTTTTGGAAGGTTCTTTCTCTTCCCATTTTGTGGGAGATGGGGAGGGGAGGGCATGGCAAGGTTGCTGTTCTCTTGTTTATTTTCTGCTGGAACACATGCAATGCCTGTAATTCTTGTGTCCTTCTGCTAAAACCACTGCTGTAAATACACACCTTGCCCTCCTGCAGGGGTGAGGAGGAGTTTCCTTCCCAGCACTGATGTCCTGTTGCATTTTGCAGGTGATGGACTGTGCCATGCCCCTGATTGGGGAGCACCAGGCTGAAGACAGGCAGCACATCACCGAGTTAGTCGTAAGCAAAATGAACCAAATGTTGTCCAAAACTCCTATTCCATCTCCTCAGAGACCCACTGCCACTCAGCAGCCTCAGGTAGGATAAAATTAAATTAAAATTCAATTAAAATAGAGCATCTTGGTCTATCATTTTAAGCACAAAGTTTTCCTCCAAGAATTCGGACACCTGTGGAACCTCAAGGATTTGAGAACTTACCAACACATTTTATCAGTTTGTTGTATTTCAAAGAGATTGTCTCCAGATATAAACAAGAAGTGCAAGTATTTCTGTGTTTCTACCCATGGGTTCAGGGAATTACCAGGCTTTGTACTGCTTCCTTTCAGTCCCATATATAAAATATCATGGAAATACTAAAGAGCACTGCCATAGAAAACCCTTGTCCTGAGGATGTCAGAAATAATACCGAATAATTATTCTTGTTGTGATAAATTAATGAGGTTATAATATTTTTTAATGCGCTGCAATTAATGAAAATACCTCAGAGATCTAGGAAACTTCTGAAATGAGTTCAGCATAGTAGAAGACATGGGCCAAAGGCTGCAAGTAGATGCACATTTCACTTATTTTATCTTGCATGGCCTGACAGTTAAAGTGTGTGGATGAAGAATTCTGCTCCTGGCCCACCTGGCTTCCAGACACCACCTTTGTGTTTCCATTTCCATGCTTTATAAATGTGGGGTTTATTGCAGTGATCCTTTTAATAACTTTGGGGAGTGTGGCTTTTTTGTAAAAGGCTCTGAGAACAGAAAAGTTGGGAGAGGTGTGGATTTGCTGGGTGGAATTGGATGGGTAAGGAATTAAATAGAAGCCAGTAACAAGTGCTGACCTGGGGGTCTGTACTTAAAAGGGGCCTATAAACCCCTTTTTTACCAGGACTGAGTGCCAGGGGGATGGCTTTAGACTGAAAGATATTTAGGTTAGACATCAGTTTTTTGGAACAAGGGTGGTAAGGAACTAGAAGAGTTTGTGCAGAGAAGCTGTGGGTGAAACACAATCAAATCCACCCTGCCCATGACCTGTTAAGGGGTTTGCTGCTGCCCTGGACCTTCTCACTCCACAGGCATCAGCTGAACACCAGAAGCAGCCAAACTGTAAGCCAGGAATTACCAAGCCTAAATAGCTAAATACCAAGCCTAAATCAAGGATCTATTTTTGCCCTCAGCAGCTCCACACCAGGTAAACAATTTGAGAACAATTTTGTGGCCTACCTCAGACAGACCAGCTCTTGAGGCAGAGTGACTAATTTGTTCTTCAAATACCTCATCATGCTTTAAGATATAAAAATATCCCATCCCACATGAAAAAATAAGTGGTGTGGCTTCTATTTATGTTGCAGCCACTTGAAACTAAGCACAAAATTGTTTCAGCCACAGAACCACATACAATGGAGAAGTTTCCATCCAACATGACTCAAGTCCATTGTAAAGGGCACTGAGAGAGAAAGAAGAAGGGGAAAAATAAATCACCTTTTGCCAAAATAGTTCCTTTTAGGAGCAACAGATAATCCAGATAGTAAAATGAAGCAAAGAGGCAAATTTAGGGTTATCCAGTCAATACAAGTCAACACAAATCAAAACTTAAAGTATTAACAGACATGGCTGTCACATGAATAGATTCACATTTGATATTTCACATTTTGGGGAAAAAATGTAAGGTCTTGGGTAGGCTGTCCTGGATTTCAGAGCAGCCAGGGGAGGGGGAGGAGGGTTCACTGTTCCTGCTGTCATCCAAAGGAACTGGCTGTTTGTTGGATGTAAATAAAGTTCCCAATCATTCCCAAAGAAAAGCTGCCCACCTGAGTCCAGAATGAAAGCAGGCTCCAGGGAACATTTTTAGAAGGTTCCTAAATTCCTCAGTCATTGCTGTCACTCAGCATGTCCCTGGAAAGGGGTTTTTGCTCTTAAACCAGAGCTATGGGTGAGAGCAGAGATAATATTCTGGGATGGTGGACTTCTGGTTGGTTCTTTTAGTTTAGGTTATTCCTGAAGGATTCAGCCCTTACTGATGGCAACAAGGTGTTATTCCACATGAATCTTCTTTTCCTTAGCCTATCCTTACATTATGGATTGTACTTGAGCAAAAAAATGCTGTGAAAACCAGAGCTATTCCTTCAGAATATTTGCAATATCTGTTAGTTTTCCTCTCAGCTAATCAGACTCTTAAAACTGGCCTTGTTATACCAGTTTAGGGCAGGTAAAAGCGGCCTGATTTTCTGCTGAAGATTCCATTAGCAAATATCCATTAATCTTCCCAGTTTTAGGGGAAAATCATGAAACACATTTGTAGAATTTAAAGCAGATAACTCCTCATGCATAGTTAATTTTTAGGTGGGTTTTACTAAGAGTAAAATCAGTCTGTTAAAACAAAGCTACCCCTTTCACTTTTGAACAGTCTTTCTTAATGTAAGAAATTATTTCCCACTCTTGAGAAACAGCCAGTTCATGTGAAGGGCAGGGGACACTGCCCAGTTCTACAGGTGACACAAAATGCAAAGCCACTAATTTATCCCAAATCAACTCTGTGCACGTGTAGAAACCAAAGGACTGGAGATATCAAAGAGTAATTGCTGAGTTTTGCTACTTCTGCTTTTGAATGAGCAGCCAATGCTCAATAATGCAGCTCCAGGTGTGCCATGTTCTGAACTTCTTTATTATCTGGGGGTTTCAGAAGTGTTTCTATTTTAGTCCAGACTGGGTGGACTGTACATAAAAACATGCCTCAATTTATAAATGCCCACAGTGGTCAGCCCCACTCCAATTAAGCATCCATCAGAAAACAAATAATGATTGGGAAAATCAGCCTTTGTTTGGCACTGGGCAGCCAAGTCCTGGTGGGGAGGGTTGGCCCTGCAGTGCTCTGAAGGCTGGCAAAGCTCTCCCTGTCACAGTGCCAGAGGGAGCAAATTCCAGAGGGAAACCTCACAGGGGCAGCTCCTGGGATTGTTAAACCCATTAAATCTGAGATATCTGCATGGGGAGATTTCTTAAATACAGGTTTTCTATGTTAGTTGTTTATTTATCTGCAAACTCTTGCCCAGACTCTGTAGCAAGTTCTGCTGGTGCACAGAGGGCAGAGAAATTGGGCAGGAGAAGACTTGGACTCACAGAAATTCTACCTGTTATGGTAAAAAAAAAAATCCATCAAAAATGAAGCTGTTTCTATTATTTAAATCATGACAGTTTGTTTTACCCTGCACCATGCTGAAAATGGAATTTTATATAGGAATATGGTTTTTATAGTTTTCCATAAACAAACTTGCTCTATTTCCAGGCAATAAAATTGTGGATTTTCCATATTTTCTAACCTCTTTGACTACTTTTGACAGATCTTTAGAGAAGCCTCTTTCAAATTTTTCCTAAAAATCAAGAAAATAGGTTAAACTGCCCCGTGACTCTGCTCTGGATTTGCAGAGCTCTGCAGAGCTTGCTCATTTCTTGACCATTACATTTGTGTATAAAACAATAAAAATGGTCAAACATCCACTCAGAGCTGCCTGTCAGGTCCTGAGGTGAATTGTGCTGGAGGAAATTCTGCAGAGAAAATGACATTGTCCATGGGAACCACCATAAAATGCAAATGTTTATGGGCGTGTGAGCAGCTGAAGCTGAGGGAAATCCTGGTAGGAAAATATTCATTCAGTCCTGTTGCATTACCCACGAAAGAATAAGGGATTTATTTCCTTAATGGAAGGAAAGAAGGAAGGAATTTGTGCTCCAGAGGCACAATATCCATGACCTGATGACATCACAGAGAGCAGAGCATCCCCAGCTACATCCTGGTTCTGTTTGGTCTCAAAGAAAGGAGTGGCACAGTGCTAATAAATCAATTATAATCTCAGTGTATTCTCCATTCCCTGACCCTTCACATGACGTAGTTTATCCAGTTTTATTGTTCCATGTGCAGAGAGAAAATTGAACCACACGTGGACATAGTGTAAATACCAAAAAGTGTGAATGCTGGAGAGAAAATCAATCCATCAGCAAACTCCCTGTTCCTGGATTTCCATAGGATTAGCCACAGTTCTTTCACTTCCATCTCTTGGATTCAGTGGAATTTTTCAGAGGAAACTATTTATGATGAGCAGCAATTTGCTTCCAACCACTAAAGTTTTTATGACGACCAGAAAATGCAGTTATTTGGTTTGATCTTAGCTGAAGGGCACACATTTAATTGGGAAGGATCCCCTCCTGGAGTTATTTGGAAATGGAGAATTCAGCTCTAGTCCGCTGTCCAGAAAAGTCCTTTTAAGTCATAGTCCTTGGTAAGATAAATTACATTTCTTATTGAAACACTTACAGGGTTCTGGTGGATGCCTTCCTAAATATATTGGTAGAGAATCTAAACCATTGGCATCAAAACTCACAAAGAGCAAGAAAAAATATTGCTGGGGCACAGAAATCACTCAACCTGAGACGCAACACGTCCCAAAGGTTATTTAAGTCAAAAGCCATTCTGAAAGCTGTTATTTTTGCTGGAGGTGGTGCCCCCTTACTGCAGTATTTTGGTTCTCTGCATCCCAGCGACACCTTGTGGCTTCTCTTCTGGAATAAACGGCTCGGGGATTTATCTATTATTTATTATTACAATGCATTACATCCTATTCCATAAGCTGTATCACATTAAAAATCTATTTGTCTATATATTTTACAAATCAGAAATGCTCCATACTCGAAAATTTTTCCTCATGTTACTGTAATGCATTTATTTCCTTTTTTTATTATTATTTTAATATGGAATATATTTTAATAGGCTACCTTAATATGCACATATATGACTGTGTGTATATATATACGTGTGTGTGTATATGCACACACACAATGTTTATCTCTGTGTGCTTATTTTGATCAAAAGGGGTTTTTAAACTCTTAGTTTTTATGTTAGTGAAAATAAAAGAACAGCTGTTACTCTTTTAGATCCCAATATAAACACAGGGAATTAAGAAATGCAGAAGAAAATAAACAAGTAGGAGCCTGAGCTTACCACAACCTTGTAAAAGGCCACATTTGGGGCACAGTTCATCCAGTAAAATTTATTTATCACAAATATAAAATGATGGGATTTTTTTTCCCTACACTGAGGTTATTTTGTCCACCTTTGAACTCAACCCCTGCTTGGAGCAGGTTCTGCATGTGAGGGACAGAGGCCACCAGAGAGGCAGGGCTCAGCTGGAGCTGCTGCATGAGGGATGTTCATGTACTTAAAACAGTCCCCATTTCATTAACAAAGTTTGATTTATTTCAAGCATTTGAACTCCACATGCAGGTATTGCAATGTATCAAAACCACAAAGTTCATGCTGGAAAATAAACCCTAAAACCTTTAATAAAATAAGGACACAAGAGATAAATAACTGAGCAGGAATTGTGCTGGCAAAGTGATGGTGAAAGTGAAAATAATTGGTTTAAAATCTTTCCTGAGCCCCTGCACCAGCAGATGGAGTGAGAGCCAAGGGAGCTGCTCAGGGCTGGCTTTGAGTCTCCCCCTGAACAGAGGTCCCAGGTAAATAACTGTAAAGGGATAAATCTGCACAAACTCTGGGATTTTACCTGTGAATGTATCCATGAAAGGAGGGTGATTTAATCAGAACACTGATAATAGTTATCCTGCTCAGCTTGGTTCAACGTGCCAAGAAATAACCAAGGGTGCCCTTCTGAAGGGATCTGATGGCCTTAAGATTATAGAAAAATACACTAAATGTCATATATTAAAGGTTTAGGATTATTTCATAAAAAATTCCACTGACATCAACAGAAATTTGTCCATATGAAATAAAGTTTTCTGGCTGCACCCTGATTTTTATTATTTTTTTTAATTTCTGAGCACTCTATTTTGAATGCCTATCATGAGCAGTGTACCTGGAAATATAAATTATTTCTGCAGAAAAGCCAGCAAAAGCTTGGTGAGATAAAAATTTGCTCACAAAGCAGTGGTTAGAAGAGAATCCCAAAGGAAAAAGCCCCTGACAGGGTCAGGCTTCAGGCCCAGGGGGATTTGGATGATCTCAGTTGTCTGTAGTACTTCAGCCTGTGGTGATTTTTTAATTCAGAAAGCCACAAAGCACTGGTAAAAACTGAAAACCAAAACAATTATTGTACTTAACAGATACTTTTCCACATTTCTCTTAAACATAACACCATTAATATTCTCTTTTTGTCTTCATTCACACAACAAAGTGATGCTTTTCCTAATTTTTTATTACCTCCCACCAGATGATCTCCTGTTCATCTCACAATCTGCCCGTGGTATTGGGAATTCTGACACTCCATGGTCCCTCCCCTCAAGAAGAAAGAAAATATTTGGGGTTTAAAATAATCCTGAGCCCACCACGATGGAGGGGCCTGTCTGTTCTTGGTAGACTTCTGGGAGAAGCAGCTTTTTGGTCCCACAGTTTTTCTGGAAACTGCAGAAATTCTCCTCATTCCATTCTAGAGCAAGCCCATCCCTTTCCAAATGAGAGCAAGGGCAGCAGTGACCCCATGGGCACAGGCAGGGAAAAGCTGCCACGGACACAAACAGGACAGCCCAGGCTGGACCCCTCTGTTCTGCCTCAGTGCTGTAATTACTGTCACATATAACATCCTTAGTTGGGTTTTTAGTATTATTATTTTATCTTATTTTTCATGTATTTTTACTCTCTGATTGTTTATTTAAGCTCAACCTAATGAAATACCTTTTTTTTTTTGGAGGCTTTTCCTTGGTCTCCCTTCCTTTCCCCAGCATGGTGGGTGCTTCCTCTCTACTTTTTTTTTTTTTTTTTTGTTATTATTCCCTGTCTCCACTTGACTTTTCTGTTTGATTTCTCTGACCTTTAAATCATACTCTGCTAAGCAGAGGGTTTGGCTTTTCTCCATGTTTAACTTGCAGGAATTCTGCCCCTCTCCCCAGAAATTCCTGCCATGGTTTATTTTCAATAAGGACCATGTGTGTCAAAATCTTTAAACAAGGAGAAGCACCAAGAGAAATTGTGGAAGAATCCAAAGCCAGAGCAGCTCATTTTCAACTATTCTTGATTTGTCCACAGGAAAAAACCAAAAAATCAACCCTCTCACACAGACACACTTCCAGCTCCAGAATGTGGGGATGGATTGTGGAGCTGCCAGCAGAGCAAACTTCAGCTGCTTCAAAATCCCCCTCCAGGGTCTTTCAGCTTCTAACAGAGACTTCTCAGAGCTCAGAGCAGCCCCCAAAGCTCCTGTGGGTGTTTGAGGGCAGCAGCAGCACCATGAGGAGCAGGAAGAGAAGCTGTGGATGGTTGTTGGGTTTGGTTCTCACCAGAGCCCTGAAATTCACTTTTATCTGGAGACAGCTCAGCTGTCTCTCCCAGTGCCTCTTTTCTGTACCCTCTCCCACTCCACAGCTCTGTGACACTAAAAACACAAAATGAGGGTTCTCAGGCTGGGCTTGAGGCTGTTCCAGCATCTTCTTTCCAGCCTCCCTCATTTCCAAGGATGAACTTCAGCTCTGTGACGATAGATCTCTGCAAGGGGAACTTCTGCAGCCTTTAAGCTCCTCCTGTTCATGCAAGGATCACCTGCCATCCCATATTTAAAAACAGTCATAAAAATAACCTTCTTTTTGTTAAAACTGGAGGAGCAGACACAGCACAGCATCACCCAAAATCCCTGGGCTCAGGGGTCCAAACCTTCCCTACAACTCCAGCCCTCAGCACAGGATCTGGGCTCTGTCCAGCCCCACCTCAGCCACTGTGAATGGGGAGGTTCCTCTGTCGCTGGGAAAGCTGAGAGAAACCCACCTTGCCAGTCACAGGATGTTCTCCTGCAGCCTTTTCCCTGCTTTTCCATGTCTTGGAGCTCTTCCCCTGCTCCAAGCTCCCTTCACACCCAGTGCCAGCACACGGGGGAGCTCGCTGCTGCTGCTATCCCAAATTCCCTCCCTGTTTGTGGGGAGCAATCTTCTCCTGGACAGAGCTGCCTGAAAGCTGCTGTCCCACTGCTTGGTTTCAGTGTTTCCTGCTCCAAAAGCACAAGTAGAAATCTGATTTCTTCAAGCAGTAAAAAAGCTGAAGAAGAAATTGAAGAAGCATCCTTGTCCACTGCAATTATTGCCTGGCTGTGGAAGGAAACAGAAAGCTTCCACAGCTGATGGTACTTCAGAAATGCATTTTCCCTAGAAAATTTTCTCTAGAAACCTCCTCAGACTGAGAGGTGGGGTTATTTTTTGTGCAGCAGAATAACAGAAAATAGGGCTGGAATGGACAGTGGGAATTGAGCTGTTGCAGTATCTCAGGGAAAACACTGGAGTGTCCATGAGAGCAGCACTGAGCTCCTGCTCAGGTGCTCCCCTGCCCTGAGCCACCTGCTCTGCTGAGCATCCCTGCCCAGGTGGAGTTGGAAAAAAATTATTTTTTTGGAAAAAAAAATCTTTAAAGTCCCTTCCAACCCAAAGCATTCTATGATTTTAAATTTTTAAGACTGATTCAAGAAGGAAGCTATTGTCTGGGAAGTAATTAGTTATCTAGCAATGGAAAACAGTCTATAAAATCCAAGTTAGAATACTCTTTATTTTTTTTAAAGGCCTTTTCAGTGCATTTTAAAAATACTATTCCAAGTAGAAGTCTCACTGTTTAGCTTGTTTTCTGCTCTGAGCAGCCATTTCTTACCCATTCAGGGGGAGGCTCTAACAGGTTTTGCAGAGGTTCTTTGGAAAGTTGGGTGGGCAACAGCAAAAGCTGCTCCAAGTTTTTGAATTCTTTGTCACAACTTCAACACGAAGCAACCCCAGGCTGGCCTCATTTTTGCTGAGTGTGTTTTCCACACAGGTTCCTTCAGTGCAGAAGGGCAAGGCTGGACAGTGGCACTCCAAAAATGTGTAAAAAGCAGGAGAGAACTCTCCTCTTGCTGCCCTTCTTGCACAGGCAACAGGAAGGTGGATTTTTTAAATCTCATCTCTCCAATGTAGCTGCTTCTCTCAGTCCACAGGGAATACTAAAACCAGCAAATAGCAAAATCTTTATTGTGGGAAATGGCTTTGTAGAGAGTTTTCAGGGCTTGACAGAAAGCTTACACAGTGTCTATTTATGTAAACTTTGAGATAAGAAATGTTGACTTAGAAATGCTATAGAATAAGACAGATTTGTTGAAAGAGAAATAGAGTAAGAAAGAAGTTTTAAAGGATGGTTTTGTAAATAAGACTAGATACTTTAGAGAAATAGAACTATGAAAGATGTATTGTAGTAAGGCCTATGAGGAGTAATTTTAGATTATTAGCTATAAAGCATCTACAGCATAGTGTGGCAAAAAGCTAATAAGCCAAGAAACACTTATGGTGTTTTGTAATTAGGAAATAGTCAGCTTCTGATTGTGATAGTGTGAATTATAACATCTGTATTGTCTCACCCTTCTCATGAGACTGAAAATGGAATAAAAGTTTTTAAAATGCCTCTCAGTTACCCCATCTCTGGGTCAGAAAAGGGCATAATCCAACATTTATAACCCTGTTCAGTGCCACACAGTGGGGCAGATGCATCACCTGAGCCAGAGTCACCTGGAGCAGGGAAGGTCTGAGGCAGGAAAAGCCCCAGCCCCACTCACTGTGTGCTGAAGGGATAAAGCAGGAAGCAACAAGTCACTGAAAAGTTTTGTGGTTTTGGATGCTCCACTTCAGGATTTCACTGCTTTGCTAAATTACACAGCATGTGCTTATTTGCAGCCCAGTTTTAGTCAGTTTATACACATTTCATCTTGGTTTGCATTGTTTTGGCTTGGTTTCTGCCCCCAGTTTCTGTACATAAAACCCTTTTATTTTACTGAGCTAAGCAGATAGGTTCTTCCAAAAGCTGCACTGAGTTGTGATGAGATTCTGGGGTTTTCACTGCACAAATCATTCCCATTAGATTTCAGTTAGTGAGTGAGCTCTGCCTTTGTGGCAGATTTATTTCTTTTTATATAAGAA